>JASVEL010005333.1:0-56396 GCA_032618575.1 Nicotiana noctiflora
TTTGTGTTGGGCGCCATCACGACCAGGGTGGTTTGGGTCGTGACAAGTTGGTATCAAAGCCTAGGTTAACAGGGTCTCGCGAGTCATGAGCCGGTTGGTAGAGTCTCGTGGATCGGTGCGGGGACGCCCGTACTTATCCTCGGGAGGCCGCAAACCTTTTTAGGAAAAGTTTCAATTCTTGGAATTCTTGTCGTGCGATTACTTTTGACTTGAACTCAACTTTGACATTCTATTCTCTCGCCGATGGCGAGAACTCGATCATCCGGACGTGGAGGACGACCACCACTACCACCTGCTAGGAGGCCGTGGACGCGGTCGTGGTCGTGGCGGAGTTAGGCCAGCTGAGGCAGTGCCAGCTGACCCACAGCCCCCCGCTGCAGAGGTGCCAGCAGCACCGGATCAGGGCACCAGCCGTGCCCATTGTTATTCCGGTCCACAGGAGACCCCGTCAGATACTAGCAGTCCGCACCGGCCTAGCACAGGCGGTTTCGATTACTACCTGCAGCAGCTGCATCGGGATCGGGGGTGGTCATCGGACCCCGCAAGACGCACTCCGCAGCCGCGCAGTGCGTGGCATACGGACACCGCAGGCTCCTCCAGCTCAACTCCGTGGTTCCGGTTCAGCCCAAGCAGATCGATTCGGGGGACAGTGGTCCCGACCATGACGTACGATGAGCAGCCGTCGTCTCGAGAGATTCACCGGGTTATCTCCTCCAGTGTTCACTGGTGCTCCGGCGAGGACGCCCAAGGTTTTCTGGATAAGTGTCGTCGGATGCTTCGTACGGCAAGGATATTGGAGTCCAGTGGGGTATCTTTCACTACCTTTCAGTTTCAGGGACCAGCCTTTGCTTGGTGGGAGGCTTGTGAGCGCCGCAGGCCAGCCGGAGCAGCACCACTATCATGGCCGAGTTCTCCACTATGTTTTTGGAGAAATGGGTGCCTCGATCTCGCAGAGAGGAGATGCGTAGACAGCTTGAGGGTCTCCGTCGGTGGGACATGTCGCTGTCGCAGTATGAGATCAGGTTTACGCAGTTGTCCGTATATGCACCGTGGTTGGTTCATTCCGACAGCAGAGAGGATCGGGCGCTTCGTGGACGGCCTCATTTATCCCATTCGTATTCGATGACTCGGGAGAGGGTTTTGAGTCGCACATTTGAGGATGCTGTGGATATTGCTCGCGACATAGAGACAGCTCGTCGCAGGGAGCGGGATGAGAGGGAGGCCAAGAGGCCTCGAGGAGCAGCCAGTTCCAGTGGCACACAGACCAGAGGCCAGAGTCGGCAGAGCCGAGGTCGCTCTTTCGGGTCTTCGCAGCCGGGACGCTCAGGATCGTCGCGGATGGTCTCCTAGACAGATTATCGGGGTTCACACCGAGCCAACCAGCTCTCGCTGCCATGCCGCTCGTAGTCTTCACGAGCCCCATCCGCTCGTGGTTCATCTCGGCCTAGTTCATCGACCGGCCACCCGCCGCAGGTCCTTATCGGTCCTCGCACCCGAGACCGGGGAGTTGCTAGGAGTGCGGAGAGTTTGGGCATCACCGCAGGAGTGTCCCCGTCTTGTTTCCGGATCTTATCAGGCAGAGGGGGCCGCCCTCGTCATCCGGTCCTTCTACTCAAGCACCCGCCCCGCCGCCTAGGGGCGAGGGTCGACGCCTAGGGGTCGCTCTCGAGGGGGAGGCCGATCAGGCGGACAAAGCTAGATGTTATGCTTTTCGGGGCCGATCCGAGGCCGTCGCTTCCGATGCTATCATTACGTGTATTATTTCGGTCCGCCACGGAGATGCCTCGTATTGTTTGATCCCGATTCTACTTATTCTTACGTGTCTACATATTTTGCTCCTCATTTGGGCACGACCCGAGGGAGTCTTGAGTTGCCAGTGCACGTATCTACCCCGGTAGGGGATACTATTATTGTGGACCACGTATACCGGTCCCGTTTGGTCACTATTGGAGGTCTGGAGACCCGAGTAGACCTGTTGCTTCTCAGCATGATTGATTTTGATGTTATATTGGGCATGGACTGGCTATCTCCATGTCATGCTATTCTGGACTGTCATGCTAAGACAGTTACTTTGGCTATGCCGGGCATTCAGAGGATCGAGTGGCGAGGCACGACTGAGTATGTACCTAGCAGGGTAATATCTTTCCTCAAGGCCCAACGAATGGTTGGGAAGGGATGTCTCTCTTATTTAGCATTTGTGCGGGAAGTCGAGGCCCAGACTCCCAGTATTGATTCTGTTCCCATTGTGCGAGACTTTCCTGATGTGTTTCCCTCAGACCTGTCGGGCATGCCGCCGGACAGGGATATTGATTTTGGTATCGATTTGGTGCCAGGCACTCAGCCTATTTCTATTCCTCCGTATCGTATGGAACCAGCTGAGTTGAAGGAATTGAAGGAGCAGCTCCAGGAACTCCAAGATAAGGGGTTCATTCGGCCGAGTGTGTCGCCGTGGGGTGCACCGGTCCTGTTTGTTAAGAAGAAGGACGGATCTATGAGGACGTGTATTGACTATAGGCAGCTAAACAAAGTAACAGTGAAGAATAAGTATCCTCTTCCTCGTATTGATGATTTATTTGATCAGCCCCAGGGAGCTAGGGTGTTCTCGAAGATTGATCTTCGTTCAGGCTACCATCAGCTGAAGATTAGAGAGTCTGACATTATGAAGACTGCATTCCGGACCATATATGGTCAGTATGAGTTCCTTGTGATGTCTTTTGGGCTGACCAACGCCCCAGCAACATTTATGCATCTGATGAACAGCGTATTCAGGCCGTATCTTGATTCATTTGTGATCGTGTTCATTGATGACATACTAGTCTACTCTCGTAGCCAGGAGGAGCATGCTCAGCACTTGAGTATTGTGTTGCAGAGGTTGAGAGAGGAGAAGCTATATGCCAAGTTCTCCAAATGTGAGTTCCGGCTTGAGTCCGTGGCATTCTTAGGGCACGTGGTGTCCCGTGATGGTATTCAGGTAGATCCGAGGAAGGTCGAGGTAGTGCAGAGTTGGCCCAGACCGACCTCAGTTACTGAGATCCGTAGCTTTCTGGGATTGGCAGGGTATTATCGCCGATTCGTTCAGTGGTTCTCTTCTATTGCTTCACCCTTGACTAGATTGACTCAGAAGGGTGTTCCTTTCTTATGGTCCGAGGAGTGCGAGGAGAGCTTTCAAAAGCTCAAGACAGCATTGACCACAGCACCAGTCTTGATTCTACCGACAGCTTCAGATTCTTATACTGTCTATTGTGATGCCTCAGGAGTGGGCATTGGTTATGTGTTGATGCAGGAGGGTAGGGTCATTGCGTATGCTTCTCGTCAATTGAAGCCCCACGAGAAGAACTACCCTGTTCATGATTTGGAGCTAGCAGCCATAGTTCATGCTTTGAAGATTTGGAGGCATTACCTGTATGGTGTCTCCTGTGAGGTGTTCACGGATCATTGCAGCCTTCAGCACTTATTCAGACAGAAGGACCTTAATTTGAGACAGCGGAGGTGGTTGGAATTGCTTAAGGACTATGATATCACTATTTTATATCATCCGGGGAAGGCCAATGTGGTGGCCGATGCCTTGAGTCGGAAGGCGGTTAGCATGGGCAGCTTAGCTTTCATCCCGGTTGGGGAGAGGCCATTTGCTTATGATGTTCAGGCCCTAGCCAATCGGCTAGTGAGATTAGATATTTCGGAGCCGAGTCGGGTTTTGGCTTGTGTTGTTTCTCGATCTTCCTTATATGATCGCATCAGGGAGCGACAGTATGATGACCCACATTTGCTTGTCCTTAAGGACAGAGTGCAGCACAATGATGTTAGAGATGTGACTATCGACAGTGATGGTGTTCTGAGGATGCATGGCCGTATATGTGTGCCCAATGTTGATGGTCTGCGGGAGTTGATACTTGAGGAGGCACACAGTTCGCGGTACTCTATTCACCCAGGTGCCGCAAAGATGTACCAAGACTTGAGACAACACTACCGGTGGAGGAGAATGAAGATGGATATTGTTAGGCATGTAGCTAAGTGCCTCAATTGCCAGCAGGTCAAATATGAGCATCAGAGACCGGGCGGTGTTCTTCAGCGTATGGTTATTCCCGAGTGGAAATGGGAGAGGATCACCATGGATTTTGTTACTGGGCTACCTCGGACAGCGAGGAAGTTTGATTCTGTATGGGTGATTGTTGATCGGCCGACTAAGTCCGCACATTTCATCCCAGTTAGTACTACTTACTCATCGGAGCGGTTGGCATGGATCTTTATTCGGGAGATTGTCAGGTTGCATGGGGTCCCAGTGTCTATTATATCTGACAGAGGCACTCAGTTCACTTCTCAGTTTGGGAGAGCATTTCAGCGAGAGATGGGTACGAGGGTTGAGTTGAGTACATCATTTCACCCCCAGACAGACGGGCAGTCTGAGCGTACTATTCAGATCCTGGAGGATATGTTGCGAGCATGTGTGATTGACTTTGGTGGTTCGTGGGATGAATTCTTACCACTTGCCGAGTTTGCCTACAACAACAGTTATCAGTCGAGTATTCAGATGGCCCCGTATGAGGCATTGTATGGCAGGCGGTGTAGATCCCCCGTGGGATGGTTTGAGCCTGGCGAGGTTAGATTGATAGGGACTGAGTTAGTCCAAGATGCTCTAGATAGAGCAAAGTTGATCCAGGAGAGGCTTCGCACAGCACAGTCTCGCCAGAAGAGTTATGCGGACCGTAGAGTTCGAGAGTTGTCTTTCATGGTCGGTGACAGAGTATTGTTGAAGGTTTCACCTATGAAGGGTGTCATGAGGTTTGGGAAGAAAGGAAAGTTGAGTCCCAGGTATATTGGTCCTTTTGAGATACTCAGGAGAGTTGGAGAGGTGGCATATGAGTTAGCCTTGCCACCCACCTTATCCAGCGTTCATCCAGTATTCCATGTGTCTATGCTCCGGAAGTACATTGGAGATCCGTCTCATGTATTAGACTTCAGTACCATTCAGCTTGATGGTGATCTATCCTATGACGTGGAGCCTATTGCTATTTTGGGTCGCCAAGTAAGAAAGTTGAGGTCGAAGGAGGTTGCATCAGTTAAGGTTCAGTGGAGAGGTCGACCCGTAGAGGAGGCTACTTGGGAGGTCGAGCGGGAGATGCGGAACAGATATCCTCACTTGTTTGAGACTTCAGGTATGTTTCTTGACTCGCTCGAGGACGAGCGTTTGCTTAAGAGGGGGAGAATGTGACGACTCCTGGCCCGTCGTCACGGGAATTTCCACCCCGTTATGTTGTAATTACATATTTCCTGTTTTTATATCAGTGCTAGAGTCTATCGGGGGAGTTAGGAGTGCATTGGATTGAAAATGAGGCATATAGCCTTTTTGAATGAAACTTGAATAAGGAAAGTCAACCTGGAGTTGACTATTGAGTTAGAGCGCTCGGAACCGGATTCTGATGATTTGACTAGTTCCGGGGGATCATTTATGACTTAGGAGAATAATCGGAATTGAATTCGGAGGTCCGTAGCTCAATTAGGCTTGAAATGCCGAAGGTTGAAATTTTGGCGAATCCGAACGATAGGTGAGATTTTGATCCGGGGTCGGAATGGAATTCCGACAATTTCTGTAGCTTCGTTATGTGATTTTGGATATGTCCGCAAATTTTCAGGTCATTCGGACGTCGTTTGATCGGGTTTAGGATTGAATGTTAGTTTTGAAAGTGTTGAAGAAACTTAGGCTTGAATCCGTGGATAATTGGTGATTTTGATGTTTAGTATGGTGTTTTTATGGTTGGAACAAGTTCGTATCATGTTTTGGAGTACGTTGGTGGTTTTCGTTGGGGTCCCGGGGGTCTCGGGATGAATCCGGGGGTCCAAACGGACCATTTTTGGAAGAAAAGAGAAAAGCTGGCTGCTGTCATAAACGCAGCAGACATTTGCTCTCCGCGATCGCGGGGAGGGGGATGCGATCGCGTAGAGCTGGAGGCTAGGGCATCGCGATCGCAGGGGAAGCAATCGCGATCGCGTAGAGTTAAAAGGGGGCACATCGCGATCGCAAGTTAATCTACGCGATCGCGTAGAAGAGAAATGGGTCCAGGCAAATATGTACTACGCGATCGCAGGGATGAAGGACGCGATCGCGTGAAGCAGGGGGATTGTGCATCGCGATCGCGTGAAGGATGTCGCGATCGCGTGAGGCCGAGATTTTGAGCATCGCGATCGCGTGAAGAAGATCGCGATCGCGTAGAAGAAATAATTCTGGCAGTGAAATTAAAACCAGAACAGAACCAGTCGCGGGTTCATATACCCAAGACGCCATTTTTGAGTTCTAGGGAGAGAAACTCACGGGAATTGCTGGTAATTCATCGGGGATTCGTTGGAGGTAAGTTTTGTGGGTTAATTACATCATTTTAACATGAAATCCTTGGTTAAATCCCTGTAAATGGAAGATTAAAGGTGGGTTTGAGCCCTATGCCTAAATTAAAGAAAAACACTGATTTGAGTGGGCAAATGAAGTCCGATTTTGGTAAATTTTATATGCCTAGACTCGTATCGAGATGAGGATTCCGAATTTGTGATTTTTGTAATTTTTCGACAAGTGTACCAAAAGTCGGGTTTTGACAACTTGTGGGTTTTGATATAAATTGGGTTATTTCGAATGAATTTCGTGAAATTAGCGTATATTGATGCATTCTCTATGATTTTGAGCAGATTTGGCATCCGAGGAGATTGATTTGTGAGGCAAACGCAAGGCGGATTGAAGCTTCTACCGGTTCGAGGTGAGTGGTAGTAGTAAACAATGTACCTGAGGGTTTGAAACCCCGTACTAGCACTTCACAGTGCTATATTGAGATGAGACACACGTTCTATAACGGGCGTGGTGACATTGTGATTAGGGGTTCGGACTTAGTCCTTCCCGGCTAATAGAATACTGTGTTGTATGACTGTTACTGATACTATAACTGTACAATTGGGCTAATAGCCATGTTTGGGGCCTCGTGCCGATCTGTAGAGTATTAGGGAACCTATAGAGCTAGGTGACCCTTATATCGTGATTGGAAACATACACTCAGCCGTAGCTCTAGCTGTATAGCATAATATGAGCCCGTACTAGATGTGTACATTGAGAGAGATTATCTAGGGTGGAATTCCCTGTTCTAGCTGAGTGGGCCTGAAAGGCCAAGTTTATATTGACTGAGACAGGGTCTAGGACCCACTGTGATATATTATATTGGGCCCGAGAGGCCAAGCATATATTGATTGGGATAGGGTCGAGGACCCATTATGAGGTATTATATATATATATACCTACATTGGATCGGGCTGCACGCCGCAGTAATATACATGTGATATACATGTAACATACATGTGGGACGGACTGCACGCCGCAGTATTATTGCGCTTGGGCTGTAGGAGCCCCTTCGGAGTCTGAGTCTGCACACATTCTCAGTGAGCACTGGTGTATATGATGGGATCGGGCTGCACGCCGCAGTAGTATAGAGATATATACATATATATATTGGATCGGACTGCACGCCGCAATAATATTTGAGTGGATCGTGCTGCACGCCGCAGTATTTTAGTGCTTGGGCCTAGGGAGCCCCTCCGAAGTCTGTATACACCCCCAGTGAGCGACGTCGACGTAAAATGGAACGGGCTGCGCGCCGCAACGGTATATGTATTGGAGCGGGCTGCACGCCGCAGCATTATACTTATTCATACCCTACTATTTACTTAAATACTTATACATTATAGACATAAGTATGTGTCTTCATATGTTGAGATGGCCGTACACCGTAGGGGTACGAGTGAGGGTTAGTTCAGGGTGGAATCTTGTAGAGATAAACGTAGATTGGAAATTAGAGTACTACTATAATGATGACGTACCTGTGAGGGTTGCCTTAGAACTGCTAAGTGATAGCACAGGATTTCTTACCTTCAGTTATTATTTATTATTGTTACTCACCGAGTTGAAATATACTCACCCCACTCCCCTGCACTTTCTGTGCAGATCCACAGGTGCCCGAGAGCAGTTGAGACATTGTAGCTGCTGATCCTTGTCTACTTTTGCGGAGATTACGAGGTAGCCTGCCAGCGTCCGCCGAGCTTGTTTTCTCCTTCTTTATCATCTTGTTGATTTCCTATTTCACTAGACTTGGTTGTATTAGGATGCTATTCTGTAGAGGCTCAGTCTCGTGACACCACGATATGTTGGGACCGTATTTTGTATGTTTTACGTTTCGATTATCACCTGATATAATTAATTACTGTTTGAGTTTAATTTGATTAATAACTGGCTGGTTTAAGGTATAATGTGGTCGGGCTTGCCTAGCATTGTGTTGGGCGCCATCACGACCAGGGTTTGGGTCGTGATACATTGCTGTTGCTGTATTGCTGCTATTGGTTGCTCACTATTCTTCTTCTCCAAAACTCTAGACTCATCGATTTGTTTTGAACCAGGTACACACTTTTGACCTGAAGTTGTAATGAGCTGCTGATTGGAGAAAATGATATACAATTGTGTTTTATGAATTTTCATGTACTTATATTCTATTATGTAGTTTAGAAATATTTAGATTTCTGTAATTCATCTAGGATCTGGTTGTAATAATTAGTAAATGTTTTAACTCAATAACAGTAGGATAAACAAGCTAAGTAAGGAATTATCACCTAAGACTAAAACCAGTTAAAACACAATTAACACACCTAGATTTATCACTATTCTGAAATTTGATATGTAATACCATACTTTAATATTTTCGTTAATCAAGTTCTAAATCAGCATCAATTAATTCGAAAATCGTGAGTAGCAGGATTTTAAATAACGATTATTGTTATATCAATTTTGAAATTGGTTTAGCTACAAAATTCATATTAAGTTGTTGTGATATGGTGACCTGAATGTGGTTGTGATTACAATAGTACTTTGAACACGTTTTATTAATATTAGAACATTATTTTCTTCAGTTAAGTAGAAGTGATAGAAATGATTCTGCAATCAGCATTATAGTGGTGAATTGGTGTCAAAATTCGATTAGTTAAATAATAGCTTTAGTGTAAATCCTTGTGCTAGAACTGTTAATTAATCAAAAACAATTATATGAAACTTAGTGACTGTAAAATATTTAGTTAACAATAATAGTAGTAACCTGTTCTTTATTGTATATTGTGAAATTGTTAATTTCTTATTACAATACTTCAACTATTGGAGATCTGGGCCTAAATACGAAACTGGGCCTCAATTAGAATGAAATGGCATCTAAGCCTGAAAACAAGAAAGGAAATAAGTACTGGGCTGCAGAAGCCTAGTATCTCATGGCAGATCATTGAATTGGTCTTTGGTCCAGCCCCAATAGCTAAATATGGCCTGGACGTTAATGCACAATAATGTAGATTTAATATAAAAATGGTACATATATTAGGATAAGAGAAAAAACAGAAATAGAAAATATAGAATACTTAGGAAAAACCTTAATAAAAAAGGAGACGAGCCTCGCCAAATCACAAAGGCATAGTTGCGAAGCCCTCCATAATTTCATATGAAAATGTTAGGCATTGGAAAGATCATTTAGCAAATTCCACGGTCTATCCCAAAATTAACAAAACGTAGATATTGTAGGGCACGATTTATAATGAATATACATTACTTATACGAGTGCTCATTTATGTGACTCAAAGCAAAATCCCGGCAAAGCTAAAATGCATCAAGATCACAGGCATACTGGTTGAAGTGTGATTCGAAATGCGTTTACGCAATGTCGCAAAATCCCAAAATTAACCGAAGCGGAACATCAATAGCATTTGAAACTAAGACATATAAGGAAATCAAATATTACAAATATGGCAATTGAGCGACCGTGCTAAAACCACGGAATCCGGGAGTGGCTAATACTTTCTCTCGGGTTAACAGAATTCATTATCCGGATTTCTAGTTTCATGAACTATAAAATAGACTCATAATTTCCTTGGTTCAGGATTAAACTGGTGACTTGGGACACCATTATTTTCCAAAGTGGTGACTCTGAAATTTAATAAATAAATCATGTTCTGATTGTCCATAAAGTGGAAAAACTCCTTCCATGTTGTTATTATTACATCCCTTTTTGGGGTGTATTAGTGAATAGCGGGGTATACTTATTTAAAAAGTAAAAAAAAGAGGTGTGATAATAATTTTTCAAATGCTAGTGTTGGATTGAATCCGTAGCTTTTCTGGGACACGTGGTGTCTGGTGATGGTATTCAGGTTGATCCAAGGAAGATAAAGGCGGTGCAGAATTGGCCTAGACCATCTTCAGTTACAAAAATTTGGAGTTTTCTAGGTTTGGCAGGGTATTATAGCTGGTTTATTCAGGGATTTTCATCTATTGCTTCGTCCTTGACCAAGATAACAGAGAAGGGAGAACCGTTTGTATGGTCGGATGAATGCGAGGTGAGCTTACAGAAGCTTAAGTCAGCTTTAACCAGAGCTCCACTGTTAGTATTACCATCAGATTCGAGTTTCTATACTGTATATTGTGATGCTTCGAGAGTTGGGATTGGTTGTGTATTGATGCAGGATGGTAAAGTTATTGCTTATGCTTCTCGATAGTTGAAGTCTCATGAGAAAATTTATCTTGTTCATGACTTAGAATTGGCTGCCATAGTTCATGCCTTGAAGATTTGGAGGCACTATCTATATGGTGTATCTTGTGAGGTGTATACTGATCATCGCAGTCTTCAACTCTTATTTAAGTAGAAAGATTTAAATTTGAGATAGCGGAGATGGCTTGAGTTGCTAATGGATTATGATATTACCATTTTATATCATCTGGGGAAAGCCAACGTAGTGGTCGATGCTTTGAGCTGAAAGGCGGTTAGTATGGGAAGCTAGGCATATATTCTAGTTGGGGAGAGACCATTTGCATATGACATTCAGGCGTTAGCCAATCGGCTAGTGAGGTTAGATATTTTAGAGCCCAGCAAGGTGTTAGCTTGCGTAGTTTCTTGGTCTTCTCTATATGATCGTATTCATGAGCGTCCGTATGATGACCCGCACTTCCTTGTCCTTAAGGACAGAGTTCAGCATGATGATTCCAGGGATGTTAATATTGACAGTAATGGTGTGTTAAGAATGCAAGACCGGATTTACGTGCCCAATGTTGATGGCCTTCATAAGTTGATATTGTAGGAGGCCCATAGCTCGTGGTATTCTATCCATCCGGGTGCCGTGAAGATGTATCAAGATTTGAGACAGCATTACCGGTGGAGAAGGATGAAGAAAGATATTGTAAGTTACGTGGCTCGATGTCTCAACTGTCAGTAGGTCAAGTATGAGCATCAGAGACCTAGTGGCATATTTCAGCGTATTGATATTCCCGAGTGTAAATGGGAGAGAATAACTATGGACTTCGTTACTGGACTCCCTCGGACAACGAGGAAGTTTGACTCGGTATGGGTGATTGTGGATAAGCTGACCAAGTCCGCACACTTCATTCCTGTGTGTACTACATATTCCTTGGAGCAGTTAGTAGAGATAATCATCTGTGAGATTGTGAGATTTCATGGAGTCACAATTTCTATTATATCCAACAGAGATACTCAGTTCACTTTGTAGTTCTGGAGGACTTTTCAACGAGAATTGGGTTCACAGGTGGAGTTGAGCACATCATTTCATCTTTAGACGGACGGGCAGTCCGAGCGTACCATTCAGATATTGGATGACATGTTGCGTGCCTATGTTATTTATTTTGGTGGTTCTTGGGCTAATTATTTGCCCCTAGCAGAGTTTTCTTATAACAACAGCTACCAATCCAGTATTCAAATGGCTCTATATGAGGCTTTCTGTGGGAGATGGTGTAGATCTCCAGTTGGTTGGTTCGAGCCCGGCGAGGCTAGGCTATTGGGGACAGAGTTGGTCCAGGATGCCTTAGATAAGATGAAGGTGATTCAAGAAATACTTCACACAGCTCAATCGCGTCAAAAGAGTTATGCGCACCGGAATGTCCGAGATGTATCTTATTCAGTGGGCGAGAAGGTTTTGCTGAAAGTATCGCCTATGAAAGGCATTATGAGATTTGGTAAGAAATGGAAGCCAAATCCAAGGTTCATTGGCCCTTTTGAGGCCGTCAAGAGGGTTGGAGAGTGTCACGACCCAAACTGGAGGACCATGACTAGCACCCGACCATACTTGCCGAGCACCAACGTACATTTTATCTAACCTTCTTTATTATCTTTTAGGGCTGACGAGACCAATATAAAAGGTAGACATGGATCATGAACAACCAACAATAAAATATGATTGCATGAACCTACATAACATGGGATGACCGGACAATCAAGAAACTATATACATATGGTACAAGCTACCACGCTAAAATGAAAGACTATGCAACAAAAACCAGCCGACAAGGCATACCAAACTATACATGAGTTGACACTTGTCTATGAGCCTCGAAAGGAACATAAGTGCTGCAACATAGCCGGAACAGGGCCCCGACATACCCATAATGTCTATAACATAAATGCA
The DNA here is from genome assembly GCA_032618575.1 of Nicotiana noctiflora. Taxonomy (NCBI): domain Eukaryota; kingdom Viridiplantae; phylum Streptophyta; class Magnoliopsida; order Solanales; family Solanaceae; genus Nicotiana; species Nicotiana noctiflora. Next base: position 12,466 of record JASVEL010005333.1, read on the forward strand.
TACCAAGACCAAGGCAAGTCCGGAGAAGGGATCTCGCCAATCACCGCTGAACTGGACAACCTACTGTGATGGGGGAAGCTGCACCTGCCTATCTATCAGGACCTGCAACATGACATGCATCATCCACAAACAAAAGGACATCAGTCCGAATGGAGTACTGATTATGTAAGGCAAGGAACCATAAATACAAACACTAATGTAAGCAGGGATAGAGAATATTCAACCTGTAACATCTGAGTATCTCTGAGGGCTACGGACCTGAAATGCATGATACATAGGAATAAATACATAATCTTTTAAAAACATATGCCTCTGTTGGCATCATCATCATCATATCGTACCCGGCCGTAATAGGCTCGGTAAAAACATACCCGGCCATTATAAGGCTCGGTAGAATCGTACCCGGCCACGTGGAGCTCGGTAAAACCCAATTGATCAGTGGTTGCACAATAGGTGCCATAACCGGCCGACTATAGCGCGGCTCGGTAGAGTAAAATAGATACATATATATAATGCATGCTCGACTCATGGAAACACCTTGTAGACCTTTCGGAGTGACGTAAGGTCGGTATCCTATGTACACCTTATTAGGACTAACTCTTCACTATGAACCTTATAGGAATCAGGAAGTACCAACAAGATTGATAACATAAGAATAAGAGAAGCAACATCAACATCAGTCGTTTCATAAGAGGGGAAACAATGTAAGTACTGCTTAGCTTCTAAGAATAGAGTATCTTTGGAAGCTCGTTCATTACATTATGTACAATCGGAGTCGTGCAAAAGAAGGAATGGGATATCCACACATACCTTGTATATACTGCCACAACCTCAAGCTATGCAAACGTCACGACTCTTTAGTCTACAATAGGAGAAATGACACTATCGTTAACATTTAAGCTTCGCAACTATTATGTACCAATCACAACCTATTTTGTGATGAAACGGACAGCACCTCCCTATATGTATGACTTCACACCATTCAAAACAATCACCAAACAGCCTAAACAACATCAATAATAAACATATTGAGCCTCCCAAAACAGTCCACACACAACCTAATCACATCATACATATGACGGCCACTATAGTCGTACCAAATGACCCAAAACTATTACGAAGAACTAGCAGACCACAACCCAACATATATATGGTGTTTCTCCACACCCTTCCTCCTCCAAAACTCCACAAAATAGTAATAAAAACGCGGCCCAACAGCAACACAAAACAGTCCACAAAACAGTCCGCTACAAATGAATAACTTGAACTCACGGCTTCCGATCACCGTCCCGTGAGTTTTTACATGTATATAACGAATTGCCATGAATTTACAGCAGAATAAATGTATGAAATATAGCAGTAAACTCACCTTTGTTGTTGGATAACTCGGCCTTTAACTTGGTTCTTCAAACTCTAGTGTTTACCCCCAATTTGAACTTGAAAGAGAGGGAAAATCAATTAGGGTTTGTGGATAATTTTTGGGAGGGATTTTGCAGAGTCTTAGGTCTGGTTATTTGTGAAATATAAAGAGGTATATATTGCAGAAGATAAGCCTTTTAATGGGCTGCTTTTCTGACCCGAAATTCCCTCTTTTGGGCCGACATTTAACCAAGTAGGTGACTCACCTACTTGCACCTAGCAGCTTGTGCAGTCTCACGAAAATGTCTATATCTCTCTATTCCAATGTCGTATTGCTAAACCGTTTAATGCGTAGGAAACTAGACTCATAGATCTTCAATTTGGTGGGTAGATCACCCCTTAATTCCAAGTATATTGGGAGAAACACTTAATAACATTTGACCTAAAGTTTAGGTTAAACTATGAACCTAAGTTGCAACAACTTTTGTAGACTTTTGTTTCATAACTCGTTTGACTTCAAGAATTATGATACGGATATTATATGATTCAAATAACTTAAATCATGACCTCCTAAGTATACTAAGCATTTATAGGTTTACCCAAAAGTACGAGTTACAGCATCCTTGATTCGTTTAACTTCTAATACTTGTTAATCACCCTTATGCACCCTTGTATCACTTGAGATTAATCGGATTAACTTCTTATCATCTCAAGGATAATTCCTTCTTGGATTTGTGTTATCTAACTTATGGAATGAACTAACGTGTGTGGATATGGGTTATAACACCTTCCCCCCCTTAGGAACATTCGTCCTCGAATGTAAGGGTTTATGGGGAGTCCAAATCATCGTGGATTCTAGCGGAAATTTTTGGTCAATTTTCCCCTATAAAATGGTCACTAGCAAAATTTGCAAGCAGTGAATCTCAAAGTATGACCACACAAGGCTACACAAAGCATTATGGACATGGACATTATTTACATATCACCACTTTGTATTAAGGAAGAGAGTTCTCAAGTTATTGCTTACCTCATAAAGCCATTTCACCTTTATAATGTATCTTGCGTTCCACCAACATCCTTGTTATCATCATTCTGGAATAGGTAAGGGTATTTAGACTTCATCTCTTCTTCCGCTTCCCATGTCATTTCTTTCATATTCTTGTTCCTCCACAATACTTTGACGGAAGCTACATCTTTTGTTCTCAGCTTGCGGACTTGTCGATCTAATATGGCCACTGGCACTTCTTCATATGATAGATCCTCTGTAACTTGAACATCTTTGATAGGAACAACTCGAGAAGGGTCTCCAATACATATCCTCAACATAGATACATGGAATACCGGTGGACAAATTCTAATTCGGATGGCAATTCTAACTCATAAGCAACTTGTCCAATTCGTTGAAGAATTTTATACGGACCGATATACCTTGGACTCAGCTTACCTTTCTTCCCAAAACGCATAACACCCTTCATTGGTGAAATCCTCAGGAAAACCCAATCACCAACCTCAAATTCTAGATCACGACGTCGGAGATCGGAATAAGACTTTTGCCTGCTTTGTGCCGTCCTCAATCGTTCCTGTATCACTTTCACCTTCTCAATGGCTTGGTGAATCAAATCTGGCCCATATAATTCCGTTTCACCGACTTCAAACCATCCAACTGGTGATCTACATCTCCTCCCATATAGTGCCTCATATGGGGCAATTTTAATACTGGAATGGTAGCTATTATTGTAGGAAAATTCTATGAGTGGAAGATGGTCATCCCAATTTCCCTTAAAATCTAGAACACATGCTCGTAGCATATCTTCCAATGTCCGAATGGTACGTTCAGCCTGTCCGTCAGTCTGCGGATGAAATGCAGTGCTGAGATTCACCTGTGTGCCTAAACCTTTCTGAAAAGACCTCCAAAAGTTAGCCGTAAATTGAGCTCCTCGATCCGATATAATAGATACCGGCACACCATGAAGCCTAACAATCTCCTTGATATACAACTTCGCATAATCTTCAGCCGAGTAACTTGTCTTAACTGGCAGAAAATGAGCACATTTTGTAAGTCGATCAACTATCACCCAAATAGAGTTAAACTTATGATAAGATCGAGGTAATCCAATAACGAAGTCCATATTAATCACCTCCCATTTCCAGGTCGGAATTTCTATATTCTGAAGCAATCCACCTGGTTTCTGATGTTCTATCTTTACTTGTTGACAATTGGGACATTGGGCTACAAATTCCGCAATAGACTTTTTCATGTTATCCCACCAATACTGCTCCTTGACATCATGATACATCTTTGTTGAGCCAGGATGGATGGAATATCGGGATTGATGAATTTCATTCATAATCTTTTCTCGCAACCCTGCTACATTCGGCACACATAATCGGCTCTGGTATCTTAGTGCCCCATCTCCTCCGATCTCAAAAGCCGTAATTTTACACTGCTGAATGTTCTCTCTCAATCGTAGTAAGATAGGATCTTCATATTGCCGTGCTTTTACCTCGGCTACCAAAGATGATTCTGATGTATTCTGTACAGTAACACTTCCGTCATCAGAGTCTAACAATCTGATTCTCATATTGGCTAGCTGATGAAGCTCTTTAGTCAACCCCCATCTACCTGCATCAATATGTACTAAGCTTCCCATTGACTTACGGATGAGAGCATCTGCCACAACATTGGCTTTACCGGGATGATACAATATCTCGACGTCGTAGTCTTTCAGTAATTCAAGCCACCTACGCTGCCTCAAATTCAACTCTTTCTGCTTGAAGATGTATTGTAGACTCTTGTGATCTATGTAGATGTCAACATGGACACCGTATAAGTAGTGCCGCCATATCTTCAAAGCATATATTACTGCAGCCAATTCCAAATCATGGGTTGGATAATTCTTTTCATGCTTCTTCGATTGTCTTGATGCATATGAAATCACCTTCCCATGCTGCATCAACACGCACCCCAAACCTATACCCGAGGCATCACAATATACCACATATCCTTCTGTTCCTTCAGGAAGAGTGAGCACCGGTGCGGATGTCAATCGATCCTTCAGCTCTTGAAAACTACGTTCACAAGTGTTAGACCACTGGAACTTGGTAGCTTTCTGTGTTAACTTAGTCAATGGTGCCGATATAGAGGAAAACCCTTCTACAAACCGCCTATAATATCCTGCTACCCCCAGGAAGCTACGAACTTCTGATGGTGTTGTAGGTCTCGGCCAATTCTTTACTGCATCAATCTTCTGAGTGTCGACACTAATACCCTCGTGAGATATCACATGGCCAAGGAATGCTACTGAGTTCAGCCAGAATTCACATTTGGCGAGCTTAGCATATAACTTACGATCCTGAAGCGTCCGTAATACTATCCGCAAGTGGCTCGCATGTTCCTCCTCCGAACGAGAATACACCAGAATGTCATCAATGAATACAATCACGAACACATCAAGATAGGGCCTGAATACAGTATTCATGAGATCCATAAAAGCTGCTGGGGCATTTGTTAGCCCGAACGACATCACCAAGAACTCAAAGTGTCCATATCTTGTCCGAAAGGCCGTCTTTGGAATATCCTTCTCCTTAACCCTCACTTGATGATACCCTGAACGTAAGTCAATCTTGGAGAAATACTTGGCACCCTGGAGTTGGTCAAACAGGTCGTCAATTCTTGGAAGTGGATACTTGTTCTTTATAGTAAACTTATTCAACCGCCGATAGTCGATACACATCCGTAATGACCCATCTTTCTTCCGCACGAATAGGACTGGAGCACCCCAAGGTGAAGTGCTAGGCCTAATGAAGCCCTTATCCAGCAAGTCCTTTAACTGCGCCTTCAACTCTCGCAGCTCTGCGGGGGCCATTCTATATGGAGGGATAGAGATCGGTTGAGTGTCAGGCAACACATCAATGCTAAACTCAATCTCCCTTTCGGGAGGAAGGCCTGGGAGTTCATTTGGGAAAACATCTGGAAATTCATTGACCACGGGGATAGATTGTAGAGTAGGCAGCTTCGCCTCTGCATCCCTAACGCGAACAAGATGATAAATGTAACCTTTTGAGATCATTTTCCTTGCCTTAAGATAGGAAATAAACCTACCTTTCGATGTAGCAATGTTCCCCTTCCATTCAATGACGGGTTCACCAGGAAATTGAAACTTAACCATCTTCATACGACGGTCAACATTTTCATAGCGTGAGGCCAACCAGTCCATTCCCAGTATCACATCAAAATAAACCATTTCTAACTCAAATAAATCTGCCGAGGTTTGACGACTACAAATCATCACAGTGCAACCTCTATATACCCTTCTAGCAATCACAGAATCTCCTATTGGAGTAGATACCGCAAGGGGTTTACTTATCAATTCAGGTTCAATGCCAAACTTATTAGCCACAAAGGGTGTAACATATGATAATGTAGATCCCGGATCAATCAACGCATATACATCATAAGAAAACACGGACAATATACCTGTAATAACATCTGGACATGACTCGAGATCATGTCGACCTACTAGAGCATATGTTCGATTTTGAGCACCACTCGAACTCGGCCCGCACCTCTACCTCTACCACGACTTGTCAACTGCTGAAAACCCCGTGCTGGAGGTCGAACTGATGAGGAAGAACCAGACACAGATCTAGTCGGCTGAGCCATACCATCACCTCCCCTGTTAGGACAATCCCTCATCATATGGCCAGGCTATCCGCAAGAATAACACGCATCATAACCTCGACGGCACAGTCCAAAGTGGGCCTTGCCGCACTGATCACAACGTGGTGTTGGGGGTTTCGTCTGACTAGTATCCCTGTGATGTTGCGATCCAGATGCCTGCGAACTCTGACCTGGACCAGAATAGGATCGATCATATCGAGGCCTCTGAAACTGTGGAGGAGCACTAGCTACAGATGGCGCCGAACTCCTCGAAGACTGGGGCCTGGCGCTGCCTCTTAAGTCATCAGAATACCTTGCAAATCTCGCCCTCTTATGCTGGCCCCTATCCTGCTCCCTATCTGCCCTCTGCTGGCGCTTACGATCCTCTAGGGTCTGAGCATAAGCTTGAATACGGGAAATATCCATGCCTTCTACCAAGGAGGCTGTCATACACTTATTTATTAGATGGGGTCCCAACCCGTTCACGAACAAATGCACCCTATCACTCATCTCGGCCACCATATGGGGAGCATACCTTGCTAAAGAATCCAAACAGCATACTATACTCTCGCACACTCATATTACCTTGTCTAAGGTTCAAGAACTTATCAGCTCTAGCTCGTCATATCTCAACTGGCAAATAGTGACGAAGAAAGGCCTCAGAAAAATCCTTCCACACAACTTGAGGAGCGTTCGGACCCCTGGATCTCTCCCAACTATCATACCAAAGAACTGCTAAATCCCGTAGCCGATAAGAAGCCAACTCTACTGCCTCTATATCACTAACATTCATAATTCGTAGTGTACGATGAACCTGGAAAAATAAAAGTCTGCGGATCCTCCTTGGGGTCTGATCCGGTAAACACTGGATGGTCTAAATTAATAAAATCACGAACTCTTGTACTCACTGGTTTATCAGCAGCACCTGTATTCTGCCTCTGAGCCTGAGCAGCTACCAAGCTAGTCAATAACTGCAAAGCACTCCGCATATCCTGGTCTGTAGTGCCAGACGGAGGAGTTGGAGGTGCTGGGTGCCACCTAATATCCTCTGGAGGAGACAGAGTAGATGAGGTATGAGACGGCATCTCACTTTGAGCCTCACTTTGGCCTGCTCTGGTTTGGGGCACCTAACTGGTACCCTCTCCCGCCATTGTATCAAGCCGTCTACTAATTGTTTGCTTCCTAATCGAAGGCATCGCTGAAAGAAAACAAGGTGAATATTAGAGACGAACACTTACGACTCAACTCTATGCACGATCTAGATTTAGGAAGAAGGTAACAACCCTAGATGTCATGTAGCCTCCTGATTATAAATGTGGCGCGCTACACATCCATAATCAAGACTCTACTAGACATGGCTCATAGACAATCCCTAGGACAGACTTGCTCCGATACCAAGTTTGTCACGACCCAAACTGGAGGACCATGACTAGCACCCGACCATACTTGCCGAGCACCAACGTACATTTTATCTAACCTTCTTTATTATCTTTTAGGCTGACGAGACCAATATAAATGGTAGACATGGATCATGAACAACCAACAATAAAATATGATTGCATGAACCTACATAACATGGGATGACCAGACAATCAAGAAACTATATACATATGGTACAAGCTACCACGCTAAAATGAAAGACTATGCAACAAAAACCAGCCGACAAGGCATACCAAACTATACATGAGTTGACACTTGTTTATGAGCCTCTAAAGAAACATAAGTGCTGCAACATAGCCGGAACAGGGCCCCGACATACCCATAATGTCTATAACATAAATGCATACCAAGACCAAGGCAAGTCCGGAGAAGGGATCTCGCCAATCACCGCTGAACTGGACAACCTACTGTGATGTGGGAGCTACACTTGCCTGTCTATCAGGACCTGCAGCACGACATGGAGCGTCCACAAATAAAAGGACGTCAGTACGAATAAAGTACTGAGTATGTAAGGCAGAGAACCATGAATACGAACAATAATGTAAGCAGGGATAGAGAATATACATCCTGTAACATCTGAGTACCTCTGAGGGCTACTGACATGAAATGCATGATACATGTGTATAAATACATAATCTTTTAAAACATATGCCTCTGTGGGCATCATCATCATCATGTCGTACCCGGCCATAATAGGCTCGGTAAAAACGTACCCGGCCATTATAAGGCTCAGTAGAATCGTACCCGGCCACGTGGAGCTCGGTAAAACCCAACTGATTAGTGGTTGCACAATAGGTGCCGTACCCGGCCGACTATAGCGCGGCTCGGTAGAGTAAAATAGATACATATATATAATGCATGCTCGACTCATGGAAACACCTTGTAGACCTTTCGGAGTGACGTAAGGTCGGTATCCTATGTACACCTTATTAGGACTAACTCTTCACTATGAACCTTATAGGAATCAGGAAGTACCAACAAGATTGATAACATAAGAATAAGAGAAGCAACATCAACATCAATCGTTTCATAAGAGGGGAAACAATGTAAGTACTGCTTAGCTTCTAAGAATAGAGTATCTTTGGAAGCTCGTTCATTACATTATGTACAATCGGAGTCGTGCAAAAGAAGGAATGGGATAGCCACACATACCTTGTATATACTGCCACAACCTCAAGCTATGCAAACGTCACGACTCCTTAGTCTACAATAGGAGAAATGACACTATCGTTAACATTTAAGCGTCGCAACTATTATGTACCAATCACAACCTATTTTGTGATGAAACGGACAGCACCTCCCCTATATGTATGACTTCACACCATTCAAAACAATCACCAAACAGCCTAAACAACATCAATAATAAACATATTGAGCCTCCCAAAACAGTCCACACACAACCTAATCACATCATACATATGACGGCCACTATAGTCGTACCAAATGACCCAAAACTATTACGAAGAACTAGCAGACCACAACCCAACATATATATGGTGTTTCTCCACACCCTGCCTCCTCCAAAACTCCACAAAATAGTAATAAAAACGCAGCCCAACAGCAACACAAAACAGTCCACAAAACAGTCCGCTACAAGTGAATAACTTGAACTCACGGCTTCCGATCACCGTCCCGTGAGTTCTTACATGTATATAACGAATTGCCATGAATTTACAGCAGAATAAATGTATGAAATATAGCAGTAAACTCACCTTTGTTGTTGGATAACTCGGCTTTTAACTTGGTTCTTCAAACTCTAGTGTTTACCCCCAATTTGAACTTGAAAGAGAGGGAAAATCAATTGGGGTTTGTGGATAATTTTTGGGAGGGATTTTGCAGAGTCTTAGGTCTGGTTATTTGTGAAATATAAAGAGGTATATATTGCAGAAGATAAGCCTTTTAATGGGCTGCTTTTCTGACCCGAAATTCCCTCTTTTGGGCCGACATTTAACCAAGTAGGTGACTCACCTACTTGCACCTAGCAGCTTGTGCAGTCTCACGAAAATGTCTATATCTCTCTATTCCAATGTCGTATTGCTAAACCGTTTAATGCGTAGGAAACTAGACTCATAGATCTTCAATTTGGTGGGTAGATCACCCCATAATTCCAAGTATATTGGGAGAAATACTTAATAACATTTGACCTAAAGTTTAGGTAAAACTATGAACCTAAGTTGCAACAACTTTTGTAGACTTTTGTTTCATAACTCGTTTGACTTCAAGAATTATGATACGGATATTATATGATTCAAATACCTTAAATCATGACCTCCTAAGTATACTAAGCATCTATAGGTTTACCCAAAAGTACGAGTTACAGCATCCTTGATTCGTTTAACTTCTAATACTTGTTAATCACCCTTATGCACCATTGTATCACTTGAGATTAATCGGATTAACTTCTTATCATCTCAAGGATAATTCCTTCTTGGATTTGTGTTATCTAACTTATGGAATGAACTAACGTGTGTGGATATGGGTTATAACAGAGAGGTGGCCTATATGCTTGTTTTGCCACCTAGCCTGTCGGGCGTTCATCCGGTATTTCACGTGTTTATACTCCGAAAGTATGTTGGTGATCCATCTCATGTGTTGGACTTTAGAACTGTCTAGTTAGATGATGACTTGACCTATGATGTAGAGCCTATAACTATTTTGGGTCGTCAGGTTCGAAGATTGAGGTCTAAGGACATAGCATTTGTGAAAGTTCAGTAGAGAGGTCGACCCATGGAGGAGGCTACTTGGAAAATTGAGCGGGAGATGTGGAGCAGATATCCTAACTTGTTTGAGACTCCAGGTATGTTTCTTGACCCGCTCGAGGATGAGCATTTGTTTTAGTGGGGGAAAATGTGATTATCTAGCTCGTAGTCACGTGAGTTACCGCCCCATTTTCCCCGTTAAATGCTTAATTATGTTTCAAAAAGTGGACTTAGTGAAATTGATTCAATTCAGATCCATTTAGATCGGAAATGAGACAATTAGTCTCTTTAATGAATGATTAGTTTGGAAAAGTCAACTAGATGTTGACTTATGAGATAAGGGGCTTGGAATCAAATTTCGATGATTCGGTTAGCTCCGGATGGTGAAATGTGACTTAGGAGTGGAAACGGAATTGAATTTGGAGGTCCAGTGTAGAAATATGCTTGAATTGGCGAACATTGAATTTTGGCAAATTTTGGTTGGTAGGTGATATTTTTATCCGTGAGTCAGAATGGAATTCCGACAGTTGCAGTAAATTCGTTAGGTGATTTTGGATATGTCTGCAAAATCTTAGGTCATTCGGACATCATCTTGTTGGGTTTTAGATTGAATGAGAAATTTGAAAGTTATAGTTAAACTTAAGCTTGAATTTGTTGAAAACAGATGATTTAGGTGTTAACGATAGTGATTTTATGATTCGAGCAAGTCTGAATGATGTAATAGACCATATATGTGTTTTTAGTTGAGGTCCCGAGGGCCTCGGGGTGATTTCATATGGCTAACAGGGAAAATTGGGCTGCAAAAGTGCAGCAGAAATTGCAGAGCAGATTTGCTCTATGCGATCGCATGCATGGGGCTGCGATCGCATAGAAGGAACGGGGAAGCCCAGAAATTTCCTCTATGAGATCGTGTCAGGGGCATTGTGATCGCATAGGCTTGGGATTTTATTCACTGTGATCGCTAGGCAGTGTATGCGATCGCATAGTAGGTCTTGGAAGGCTGCTGAATTTGTTCTATGCTATCGCATAAGGGGAATTGCGATCGCATAGCTTTGGGATAATTGTACTGCGATGGTAGAGGAGGAGTTGCGATCGCATAAGGTATTTGGACAGTTCCATGCGATCGCATGGTGTGCATTGCAATCGCATAATGCAAAAATTGGGAGCTAGAAAATTGTTCTATGCGATCGCAATAGATGGGATGCGATCGCATAAAGTTAAGGTCAGGTCGGGACAGAATGTTTTAAGGACATTTCCCCAACGCCCCAACTCATTTTCTTCATCAATTTTGAGCGATTTGGGGAGCTTTTGGATGGGAAGTAAGAAAATTTCATCGGAGAATCGTTAGAGAAAAGTTTTATGAGTTAAATACATTTTTTTATACAAGAAACATCCATGAAATTCATGAATTTATGGCTAAAAATCAAGAAATTAGGGCTTTGAGCAAAAATATTAAAATGAGGATTTTAAGGGCCAATTGTGGTCCGAAATGGGAGTTCTTGGTATGAACGACCTCGTGGCAAGACGCGGAGTTCGGGAATGTAAATTTTGGAATTTTTCGAGATGTGGGCCTCGGGCTCGGGTTTTGCAAATTTTGTGTTTTTGGATATTTCTCGAGTTCTTTCGATTGGGTTATGTCCCATTAGCTCATTGTAACATATTGCTTATGATTTTTAGTAGATTCGTAGATGTGAGGTCGATTGTGGTTGAGGATTGTGATTTAGTCCGATCGAATGATGTTTAATTAAATCATTGACTAGAAACTAGCCGGTGAACCTACTACTTGGATGGTTATAAATGTACATTGGGCTATATACCGATCATTTGAATCTTGTAGGGATTATTTTCATCGTTCCTAATATTAGCCTGAATGCAATATTATATCGAAATGGCTAGAAAATGCTAAGGTTTTAATAACCTTATTATAATTGTGATAATTGGAACTAAAATTTATAAAACGATTATGCATTCATGATTATGCATGGATCGGGCTGCATGCCACAGCGAATGTGATATTATATTGCGCTTGGGCTGTAGGAGCACCTCTAGAGTCTGAACCCCCACAGTGAGCGCGGGTTACCCGTGGATCGGACTACACGCCGTAGTGATCATGAGCATTTTCATTGCATTCATACGTTGATATACTTATATATCTGTTGCAGCTGTGAAATTTTATTATTCCACTGTTAAATGTGAAGAAGTACATGTTTTAGCTTTATTTTGTGGGATACTGGGAATTCTTACTTTTCAGTCACTATACATGTCTATTACAACTGAGTTGGAAGTACTCACTTTACTCCATGCACCATGTGTGCAGAGCTAGCTACTTCAGGAGCTAGTTGAGCTATTGCTGACTCCAAAGTTTCATTCAGAGTTGTCGAGGTAGCTGCCTAACGTCTGAAGGACCCGACATCTACCTTATCCCTTATTATTTGATTTTTCCACGTGTTTCAGACTCTGTGTTATTACAGTCTTCTTATATTGTAATTTTAGAGGCTCTAGACTCGTGACCCCCACGTCTTTGGGAGGTGTTTCCCAGTGTTGTTGGGATATTTGGTTTGATTGTTTTTATTTGATAAAAAAAACTTATAGTTGTACTTCTTTTAAAATTGTATAAATAAACTGGTTTTGAGCTTCATGCTCGCTTGAGGGAGTAACTAGTTGGGCTTGCCTAGCAGTTGTGTTGTGCGCCATTACGACTGGGATTTTTGGTCGTGATAAAATTGGAAGAACTAGGGCTTTGTTTTTTAAATGGATATTTTGGATTTGAAAAGGCATTTGAACTCCGAGTTTGGTAAAGTTGATATTGTAACGACCCTGTGACGACCCAAAGGTCATCACTTGTTTTCCTCATTTTGTTCCGTGCCTTCGAGGCCTTGAAAACCTTATTTTATATTACCTCAATTTACGTGCGTAGTCTGGGTGCGTAACCGGGAAATGTTTGTGTTAGAATATGTGAATTTGATGAAAAATTTGAAGAATTTTGATATTAATATTAATACAGTTGACTTCAGTCAATATTTTTGGTAAACGGACCCGGACTCGAGTTCGGACGGTCCCGGAAGGTCCATGGAGAAATATGGGACTAAGGCATGTGCCCGGAGTCGAATTCCAAGGCCTAGAGCCCGAGATATGAATTTTTCTGTTAAATTGTTTTTTCTAAAATTAATAAGGAAAATGGAAATAAAAATTGATTAAAGGACCATAGTATCGTGCTCGTATTTTGGTTCCGACGCCCGGTACGAGTCTTATATATTATTTAAGCACTTCCTGCAAAGTTTGACGCAAATTGAACGTCGTTTGACGTGTTTTGAACTATGAGTTCCAAGTTTTTGAAAGTTTATGAAGTTTAAGAGTAGAAATCATGAATTTGAGGCATGATTATATGAAAACGGTGTTATATTGACGCTTTGATCGCGCGAGCAAGTTCGTGGAATATTTTTGAGGTTGTGTGTGTGAGCATGTGATTTTTTCCCTATATGAGAATTACTCCCAAAAATTCCAAATAAAAGAGTTTTGTGTTGTTTGCAATATTTGTGGATTTTGTATTTTTTTTCTTTTATTGTTTGCACTCACGTGTGCATGCCTATTTATTTGAATTAATATAAAATATAAAAATATGTCACATATGCATCTAGGATTTAGTTTACAATTAAAAGTGATTAAGTTTATTATAGAAAAATGAAAAATCATGAAAATAATGTATTTTTGCATTTTTTACTTTTAATGTTCAAATTATGATTTTATCTTTAATTGATATTTAATTGTATGTTAATTAACTAGTACTTTTATAAGTTAATTTAGTTCTATAAGTTAAATTAAGATTGTTAAAATTTTTAGTTTTATTAATTTTTAAACAAAAGAAAAAAAAAGAAAAAGAAAAATAAGATGAAAATCATACTTGTGCTTTCCAAATTTGACCATAACCAGGCCCAAATCAATACCATGCCCGATCCAAGTCATCTGGCCTCAAAGACAGACGAAACTACGTAGTTTGATGATCAAACTACGCCGTTTAGCCATCAAAAGATCCAGGCCGTTCAAACCATTTTGATCCAACGATCAAAAATCACCTCTCCATATCCATGATCGGACCCAACCCGTTCCACCCAGAGACCAACCCGGACTTATTTGACCAAACGATGTCGTCCCTTACAATAGAATCAATCTAGGCCATCGATCTCAATTGATCCAATGGACAGAATCGAATTCCTCAGATAGTATAAGTTCCTAAAAATGAACCCCACCCCCTATAGCCAAACCCCACCTATCGTCTCTCTCAGAGACTCGAACGAGTCTCCTGAAATGCCGCCCTACAACGCCCTAATCCACCCACCGAAAATTGCCTCACGGCGGTTCTGGTGGTCCTAACAACCCCACCTTTACACCGTCGAACCCCCTTGACCTCCTCATTTAAACCTCGTACTCCCTTTTCCTCGAGCACCAGCCTAGCCACTCGAATCTTCGATCTAAGACATGAACCCTAGCCGCCGCCCCCAAATACCAATAGCGGCGCCGTCTCATCTTCACTCCAAATTAGTATTAGAGGACTGTCATCCTTACCTCGTTACTAATACTTGCTCAAACCCTGATGAATCCAAGTAGAAGGCCATGAATATCCAATCTAGGGTTGGGCAGTCGAGGCCATCTGGGGAATTTCAAGGCGTCGAGTTGATTTCTAATTGACGCTGTATGTTTTACAAACATATAACGTCTATTAAAAATCAAGTTCGATGAATTGGTCGAGTGAAGGATTTTAGCCATAAGTTTTCCTTCTCTGTTTTGTTTCTTTATTTTTTTTCTTCCTTATCCCGTTTCTTATTAATGGGTTCATGTATTAGTTGTTGAATAAAGTTAAGTTATTATCTATTTCTAATCGTTCATGCCTCTATTACAATTCTAGGTTTAAAGCATTTTTATTCGTTCAGTGCTTAGTTTTGTTTAGCTGTTATAATTCGATTCAATTAGATTTTACTCGTTTTAATTTCCAAGTTTAGTATTGACTTCAGCAATAATTTATTTTTGTAGGTGATTTTGTTTCCTTCATTAATTTTAGTTTAGTAATTATGGAATCTAGATTAAAGGTGTTTTTAAATTCTGTTCTGAGTATTGTTAGATGCTAATTGGATTGAATTAGTATTCTATTAGATTGATCAATATGTTTGATAGTTCTTTAATTCAGTTTTTAGTAGTAAAAGTTTGGATGTTTGGATATAGCTGGATAAATCACTCACTAGTTAACTTTAGTAGATTAAGAATTGAAGTTTAATTAATGGTATTTCGGTGTATTGGAATAAAAATCACAGAGTAACAGATCCAGGGGTCAAGGGTATGTTTGGTAATAAGTCTATTGCTGTAAGGGGTAGTTTGGGGATTGAATTACTTGAATAATTTATTAAGGGCGGCTAAGGGATTGATTTAGAAACATTTCCAAGTGGAAACATTCCTTAGTGGAAAAGTGCTAGTTTTAGGGATTAAAATTGTGCAATAAGGAATATAATCAAAGGGCATTAGTATAATGATTAATTAAAAATTAACAAGATAAGGTGATGATGGGGAAGGCACCTATGGAATGCCTCTTTTAAAGGGGGCTCAGATTTGATACTCCAAGGAGAGAGGAGAAGATGTTGAAAATTGAGAACTCTAAAAAATAGCTGGAATTTGATCTCTGTGCCATTGAACTTTTTCTCTAATTTCTAAAATTTTATTTTTATTTTTCGAAAACACTTTCTCATTGATAAGAGTTCATAATGGGTTTAATTTGAAATTTGTGAAAGTCTTGGTTTGAATTTGTGTGGGGTATTATTCGAATTTGGTTCAATTGGTTTTTCTCTTAGTTATCCCTAGGCGATTTTGCTGCTGAAAAAAATTGTATTTGTTACTGCTGTGCTGTGTCTGCTGCACCTCACCTCTTCATTGTCTTCTTCTTCTATTTCCATTATCCAGATACACATTTTTAACCTGATTCATTGTAGCATCAGCAATTGACAATGAAATATGACAGGCGCATGAGTTTGATATAGTTTTTGCAAATTTGTGTATAGTTCGGTATTGATGTAGCTGCGTACTAATTGGGATCTTAAGAGCTAATGTAGTTTGGACTTTAATTATGAATAATAAAACACAAGGCTCGTATAATTATGATTGTTTTCAAGTAGATTTGGACTGTTTCATTTTGTGGACTGTATCAAGACTGTTTGGATTTCTCTAATGGACTATTTAACTAACTGGAGGTACCCTTATAAGCATGTAAATCATTTTTGTAACAACCCGACCCGTTGTTGCGGGAGTTACCACCCCGTTTTCTTCGTTTTATATTTTACTTTGCTAATTTATATGTGTTTTGAGAGTTAGAAGCAAATCAGATAGAATCTAGATAGAAATGAGGCAATAAACCTCTTTATGAGAAGGATAGTTTGGAAAAGTCAACCGAATGCTGACCGATGAGTTAGGAGGATCGGAATGGAATTATAGGGATTCGACCAGTTTCGGGGGATGATTTATGACTTAGGAGAGCAATTGGCATCGAATTCAGAAGTCTGGTGTAGATTTAGGCCTGAATTGGCTAAGGTTGAATTTTGGCGAATTCCGAATGGTAGGTGAGATTTTGATCCGGGGCTCCGAATGAAATTTCGAGAGCAACAGTAGCCCCGTTAGGTGATTTTGGATATGCGTGTAAAATTCTAGGTCATTCGGAGGTGTTTAGGTCGGGTTTTAGATCAAATGTTAGTTTCGGAAGTTTTAATGAAATTTATACCTGAATCCGTGAGAAATTGGTGATATTGATGTTTATAATGGTGTTTTTATGTTACGAGCTAGTTTGAATGAAGTAATATGTCATATCTGTGCATTTGGTTGAGGTCCTGGGGGTCTCGGGATGATTTCGAATGCCCAAGGGGCAAGTTTTGAACATGTTAATGCAGCAGAAAATTGCAGAAAGTTTTTGTTCTATGCGATCGCATAGATAGATCTGTGATCGCACAGAAGGATCTATAGGGTGTCAAAAAATTATTCTATGCGATCGCGTGAAGAGGTGTGCGATCGCAAAGGTTGATGAAAATGTGCAGTGCGGTCGGGATAAAAAGTATATATAATAATAGCTGAAAGGGGTCAAAGGTATGCGATCACATGGTGAGTCCTGCGATCGCAGAGAAGGAATTTGCTCTGTGGTATTCGGTGGATTTCCTGCTTTCAGCTATTATTATATATACTTTTTACTCACTGAGTACTTAGTATTCACCCCTACTCCTTGAACCTTTGTGTGCAGATTCAGGTACACAGGAGGGTTAGGTGAGCACTCCAGCCTATATCAGAGTTTATTCGAGTTGCTGAGGTAGCTGCCGGCGTTCGCAGAACCTAGCTTCTCTCTTTATTCAGTTATTACTATATGTTTCAGACTTGAGTATTTTATTGAGTATTTCTATTACTATTCGGTTATGTTTAGAGGCTCTAGACTCCTGACCCCAGGTCTTTTGGGAGTGTTATTTCGATATTCGCACTTCTTAGTATTTATTCATACTATTATTATTGGAGTATTTATTGACTCATATATTCATCTTGAGTTGTCACGACCCAAAATCCGGTAGTGATGGCGCCCAGCACACTGCTAGGCCAGCCTGACCAATCAATAACAATAACGGAGCTCGGAGCTCGCTTTATCCCATTTAAACATATAAAATCATAAAACAACAATGATATATATATTGAAAACGGGGAACCAAGTCCCAACACATACCAACTCCCATAGACCGAAGGGTCAAGAGTCATGAGCCTCTAAAGCACATAAGTGTAATAAGGTTTACAACAAACTCAGTGCGGAAAGAAAAGACAACAAGATAAGAAATGACAGCTAGAAGGGGAGTCAGGTCCTGCGGACGCTGCAGCTGCCTCGAATATCCACAAATGTCGCCTCGCACAGCTACTGGATCACTGCTGAGAGGTACTCGGATCTGCACACAAGGTGCAGGGAGTAAAATGAGTACTGCCAGACTCAGTGGTAATAAACAAGGGTAAGACAGCGTAGATAAGAAATAAACAGTAAAGCACAATGTAAAGCTATAACCGATACCATGTAGCAGTTCAATATCAATAGTAGAGAGCCAACAATATCAACAACAATATATCAGCAAACAGATGTAGCTAAATGCAATGCACTGCATGAAATAACCAATACGGCGTGTAGCCTGATCCAATTTGGATACCCGTGCTCACTGCGGGGGTTCAGACTCCGGAGGGGCTCCTACAGCCCAAGCACAACATTACTGCGACGTGCAGTCAGATCCAATTATACATACCGCTGCGGCGCGCAGCCCGATCCACTACCAGTCAGCTAATATGCAATTATAGCCTCGCAGGCTCAAAAGTAGTTTTGAAAACTCTTTTATCATTTTTCAGTTGAAAACAGTAATATCAAGTTCCAGAGATTGGAAATAGCATGATAACAGTAATAGCTACGGACTGGTAGTAAACTAGCATGTCAATATCACAAGACAATGATAACGATCCTCGCGGGATCCAATAACCGGCTCACAGCCCACAAGTATACTCAACCGTCCAAGAAGGAGGTTCAACGGCTCAAGAGTAGCCAATATCACAATATAGTATGCAACCATCCGAGAAGGAGGTTCGACGGCTCAAGAATTAGCCAAATGTCATATCACAGTAACAACAGGTCGGACTAAGCTATAGTCCCCAACTCACAATCGACCCCACACTTACAAGAGTGTACGTGTCTCGCCGCTATACAGCGTCACAAAGTGGTATACCGGGGTTTCGAACCCGCTAGTCATCACCCATATCTATTACATACCTCAAAACGGCTCGACGACTAGTCCGCGATGCCCTTGCCACGAGAATCAAGCTCTGCACGCGTAGAATCTGATCAAATGTAGAAAAAACACAACAAATTTGGCCAATGGGATGACACCCAGTCAAAACAACTCAATTTACATCAAAATTCACAAGGTTGCCAAAACTCGACTTTTGGTACGCTTCTCGAAAAATTACGAAAGTCATATATTCGGAACCCTCGTCTCAATACGAGTCTAGGCATATAAGATTTACCAAATTCGGAGTCCATTTGCCCACTCAAATCCTTGTTGTTCTAAAGTTCAAGCCTAGGGCTAAAACCTCCATAAAATACCCCAAATTCCTCCATTTTCATGAGATAATTGCATAATATTATCAATACTAATCATAATTTAAGTCCATAGTTGATTACCTGATGAATTCCCTTGAATTTCTCTTCAAAATCGCCCAAATCGCCTCTTAAGCCGAGACCCAAATGTTTTGAAATTTTTCTGGAATTTCTAACTTCTGATATAATTAACCCTCTGCGATTTCCGGTTCTGCGGAACATTTTCCGCCTCTGCGGAACCGCTTCTGCGAACCCAGGCGTAACTGGCCATTTTCGCTCCTGCGAGCCACGGACCGCTTCTGCGCATCCGCTCCAGCGGAACTTCCTCCACTCCTGTGGGATTTCCTGCTTCTGCGAATAAGAGTCCGCTTCTGCGGACTCGCTTAAGTGGCCAAAATTTCGCTTCTGCGGATCTCCCCTTCACGACCCTGGATCGCTTCTGCGACCCTCATTCCGCATCAGCGATGCCGCCCCTGCGGACCAGACTCCACTTCAGCGATCACCTCTACTTTTGCGCCCCATTGTCCGCTCCTGCGGACTCTCTCATGCGCTCCCATTTATGTAGGAGCGAAAACAACAGAACAGAACTCAAAACCTGCAATTTTCCATGTTTTCTCCCGTTTGACCATCCGAAAACACCCCGAGGCCCCCGGGACCTCCTCCAAACACACCAACACATCCTAATACCTTATTCGAACTTGTTCCAATCCTCAAAACACGTCTAACAACATCAAAACCCATAATTCACATCGAATTCATGCCTAAATCCCTTAAAACTTTCTGAATTACACAATCAATCAAAAACTCAACCAAATGACGTCCGAATGACCTAAAAATTTACAGACATATCTAAAATCACATGTCGAAGATACAAAAATTGTCAGAATTCCACTCCAACCCCCGGATCAAAATCTCACCTACCGTTTGGATTTCGCCAAAATTCAACCTTAGCCAATTCAAGCATATTTCTACACTAGCCCTCCAAATTAAATTCCGATCGCTCCCCTAAGTCACAAATCACCTCCCGGAACTACCCGAATCATCAGAATCTGATTCCGAGCCCTCTAACTAAAATAGTCAACTCCAGGTTGACTTTCCATATTCAAGTTTCCTTCAAAAAGGCTATATGCCTCATTTTCAATCCAATTCACTCCTAACTCACCCGATAGACTATAACACTGACATAAAAGCATAAAAACATATAAATGAATGGGGTAAGAGGGTGATAACTCTCGTGACGACGGGCCGGGTCATCACATTCTCCCCAACTTAAGCAAACGTTCATCTTCGAGCGTACCGAAGTTGTACTAGAAGCAACCCAATAACTGAATGACCTTACCAAGCATATATTCGGGCGATCACACGTCACCCTATCTCTCATAAGTCTGAAAACACCATATATCTGAAATCTCACAGACCATCTGAACCATAAACCACATTGCACTTTCCGAAATCATATACCTATTGCTAATCCCATGCCTATACTTAAGATACACTAGAATCCACTGCAATAACCCATACTCACTACTCCAGATGAGATCATATGATGTATCAACAACCCAATCACTCGAGATGATAGTTTCTAATCATAACAACTGGCCACAATGACCAAATACTAGCAGAAAACACCTTTCTCATTAGCTAAAGTATTAGTCCAATACATTCCTATACTGCCCACGGCAACCGAACACGCGATACATCGAACCCATCTCTCAGCTCAACCATTAATGAATCCATTTCCCTTTTAACTGATACCACAAAAGATTACGGAACCAAACCCCGGTATTACCTTTCTAACCAACTGAAATCACATATGTTCGCTCTCTATAATGACTCAAATGATCATTTCGATTATAACACACTGCACTGGTGACATGACACCTGAAACATCAGCCTAAGCCGCGACGAGTACAACACAGGCTCCAATAGAGACATCCGTACATACTCAAATCATGACAAGTGTCTCCAACAAAAGAGCAGCAATTCAATTCCTCTGTGCCATCATAGCATAGAACTGAGATCGCATCTCGCATTATAGAAATGGAGTACATGGATCCTTCTCAAAAGGTCATAGTATCACGTGGACTTGCCACGATTCATGATTCTATCGAAGCACTATTACTCATGAAGCACCTTAAGTCACCATGCTCAGAACGGTCAGCCACACACAGATCTAGGTCTGAACCCAAGAAATCAACCTCACCCATGGTGAAACAATCAACGTTATGCTATCAAATCCTGAAAGGACACAACCGATGTGCCATTCGCTGAGCGATACTCAATACGGGCTTCTCCTCAGAAGCCAGGACATATTGTATACCAGGTAACATATAACCAACTCTATTTTCACATTACACTATTGCGGCGTGCAACTCGCTCCAATGACATACCCGTGGCGGCGTGCCCCCCGATCCAGATACCATACCTGTGGCGGCGTGCCACCCGATCCAAATAACCCTCGCAAAAGAAATGCTCATCGAGTCGATTTGCTCATTATAGTAAACATATATAGCCTCAAGCTCGCCCACAAGAAACTTATCCGACAAAGTTTCTCAATACCAAAACTAAATCAATGGTAGAAACCTCTACACTAATATCCGCCACGAAGGCCCAACTAACAAAGCAATACCTACCAGCCGTCCGCTGGTCCTGAGGTACAACTACCCCGATGGAGTATACTCTGATGCACTCTGCTACGGAATTTGTGCCATCCCATCATAGTCCATATTATATTAGTCTAGACAACCTGACTATGACAACCAGTCAGCAATCAAGTATCATAATCCGAATTCGTCATATCAAGTTGAGAGAGAGTCACTAAGGCTTCCGATTTCCAATAATCACAAAATGGTGCCGATACACACGATATACAACCAGTACATAGGCGGACTAACGAGGAGTTCAAGTCTCCAACACATATATAACACATGAATCACTATGCCGCATTCTGTACTTCACCGTACGAATACATAACGCACATCAAGCGTTCATTCATACCACGAAAGCCATTCAGAAATTTCACTATGCCATTAACGACTCAATTATTACAGTCAATCCAACAAGAGAATACCACTATATCACTAGATATTATCAGTTTATATTACCTGGCCCTCTTTGGACCATATTCCCTACCAATTCACTAAAATAGCTGTTCAATTTTCCTTAATCACCAGAAAGATCGATTCTTAAATCACCTGCAGCTGCCCGCGCTGCTCAATAATTTTAATGACTTCCCATATATTATGAACTGATCTCAAAACCTTGAATATGCCATTATCAACTTTCCATAACACATCGCATATACAATACCACACTAGGATAACATAGACATTCATATTCTTTTCCTACGCTGCAAACGTCGACGCACTCACTAGTCAAGGACTTTCATGATCCCATATAGAGAAAACTCATTACACATTCCAAGCTTTGTATACCAACAGGAAATATACGCTCATTTTCAAACCACGGCAAAACACATCATAAACTCTTCCTCCCAATTACAATTATATTGCACAAGTTAAAGTGCCAGGACTGAGTTTTTATACTCATATCGAGTTACACAACTGCCAGCACTCAAAAGCTTTGTTGCACAATATCTGCAAGACTCATTACTTCAATCACATATCAAGAATTAATCGTATTCCTTATCATACCGTTTCGGTTTATTAACCAGTTGATCCATTTACCCAGTTTCCTTTCTACTTCATCCTTAATTTAATATTATCCATTACTGTAGCACCATAATACATCAACTCATGTTACTACACAAGACTCGTATATAAGACCACACGGTCTAAGACATAGGCCACTGGATACTCTCTCAATGTTTCCCAGAAGTACCACATTCTACAATACATTAGAATTCGTTATCATTACCTTCCAATACGGTTACATAGATTCCCATCATTCATATAATATAACTCAAATCTTGGTCTCTTCTAACGAAACCACTGTCTTTTGCCACATGAACAATCTTACACCTGACTGTTACAAGCAAAATCTTGAACACCGTAAATAATTCTCGGGCGTCATTCACCCTTATTCAGCTGTAATTCAACTGTCTTATTGAATAGAACTACTCGTGCCTTGCTAGAACTCTTGACACCGCAGAACATGATTACATATATACACTTAGCTATCTTCCTTTTCTATACACCGAACATTCTTTACCAACATAGGTTCACAACATCCTAGTATTTCTTCATATCTACGAAGCACCATAACCTTTATCAAAATTTCCCAACATACCTAGAGACAGAACCAACATCGTACACAATAATGTCATCCATTAATCAATAACAACCTCCCCAACTTGGCTTGGAGCCATACATCTAAGCACTTTTAGCCACACATAGCATTCTTACTCAAATGATGCCACAAAGTTCTAGTTAGATTAAACTCAAGTCATTTACAAGCTTCGGCGGAGATTTGAATCATCAGAAATATTAACTCTTTTGCAATTCTTGCATTCATTCACACACAACAGTTAAGCCCACTCTTTAGGTGACAAAAATCCTTTCTAGGTTCCAAATTTTCCAAAAATTTTGGCAGAGTTTCCTTTGTGAATTGGCCTATCCACCTGCCAAAGAATCACCAAAACTATCCTAACAATACATTCACAACTCGACAAGACATCACAAGGCATATCGACAACATTAGTCTCAATATTACACAAATCATATTATCATAATCGTTACATGAACATGCGTTGTACCTACTCGAATCATAACACATATCAAATACCTTTCAATTACACATGAGGATCAACCCACCTACTTCTTCTCAATTTAGCATTTCAGCACAATACCTTCCACCAGGATACATATAGCATAATCACTTTAGTCTTCCGGAGTTTGAACTCGTTCCACTACACATAACGCACTTTACCTTCCAATTAAGAGATACGGTAAATATTCACCATGCCCATAGCTCGGGGCTACACAACATATTAGATAAGAGTCGAACAATTAACAGCTCAATCTCGGTCATAATACATAGTAAGACTATCAATTGGGAAGGACCAAGTCCATATCCCCAGTCACAATACCACCACGCTCGTCACATGACGCGTGTTCCATCTCAGCATAGCACTGTATAGTGCAAGTACGGGGTTTTAAACCCTCAGTACATTATTTATTACTACCTCTTACAAAATGAGCACCTCGATGCTCAAGTCATAAACAAGGTCCAGCCTCAAGTCATCCCGACTGGCCGAACATGAATCTCACAGAGATTATATCTCGCCCCTCGTTCGGGGAAAATCACAAGCCATAAGGCAATTACATTACTGAGCGCTCGATGCGTACACAGACGTGTGGAAGGAATTTCAAAAATTATATCTCAAGCCGAATCAAGTACGCACGATAAGAATTCCAAGAAATGTGAAGTGTTTCCTAAAGGTTCGCAGCCTCCCGAGGATAAGTACAGGCGTCCCCGTACCGATCCACAAGACTCTACCAACAGGCTCAAGACTCATGAGGCCTAGTAAACCTAGGCTCTGATACCAACTTGTCACGACCCCAAATTCGGTCGTGATGGCGCCCAGCACACTGCTAGGCTAGCCTGACCAATCAATAACAATAACGGAGCTAGGAGCTCGCTTTATCCCATTTAAACATATCAAATCATAAAACAACAGTGATATATATATCGAAAACGGGGAACCAAATCCCAACATATACCAACTCCCATAGACCGAAGGGTTAAGAGTCATGAGCCTCTAAAGCACATAAGTGTAATAAGGTTTACAACAAACTCAGTGCGGAAAGAAAAGACAACAAGATAAGAAATGACTGCTAGAAGGGGAGTCAGGTCATGCGGACGCTGCAACTACCTCGACTATCCCGCACAATGCCTCTAAGCGGCTATCGGATCAGGTCTGCTGAGAGGTACCTGGATCTGCACACAAGGTGCAGGGAGTAAACTGAGTACTGCCAGACTCAGTGGTAATAAACAAGGGTAAGACAACGTAGATAAGAAATCCACAATACGACACTATGTAAGCTATAACCAATACCCTGTAGCAGTTCAATATCAACAGTAGAGAGCCAACAATATCAACAACAATTTATCAGCTAGCAGATGTAGGTAAATGCAATGCAATGCATGAAATGAACACTACGGCGCGTAGCCCGATCCAATTTGGGTACCCGTGCTCACTGTGGGGGTTCAGACTCCGGAGGGGCTCCTACAGCCCAAGCACAACATTACTGCGGTGTGCTGTCCGATCCAATTATACATACTGCTACGGCGCGTAGCCCGATCCACTACAAGTCAGCTAATATGCAATTACAGCCTCGCATGCTCAAAAGTGGTTTCAAAAACTCTTTTATCGTTTTTCAATTGAAAACAGTAATATCAAGTTCCAGAGGTTGGAAATAGCATGATAACAGTAATAGCTACAAAATCGTAGTAAACTAGCATATCAATATCACAAAACAATAATAACAATCCTCGCAGGATCCAATAACTGGCTCACAGCCCACAAGTATACCCAACCTTCCAAGAAGGAGGTTCAACGGCTCAAGAGTAGCCAATATCACAATATAGTATGCAACCATCCGAGAAGAAGGTTCGACGGCTCAAGAATTAGCCAAATGTCATATCACAGTAACAACAGGTCGGAATAAGCTATAGTCCCCAACTCATAATCGACCCCGCACTCACAAGAAAGTATGTGTCTCACCACTATACAGCATCACAAAGTGGTATACCGGGGTTTCAAACCCGCTGGTCATCACCCACATCTATTACTTGCCTCAATATGACTCGATGACTAGACCGCGATACCCTTTCCATGAGAATCAAGCTCCACATGGGTAGAATCCGATCAAATGTAGAAGAAACACAACAAATTAGACCAATGGGACGACACCCAGTCAAAACAACTCAATTTACATCAAAATTCACAAGGTTGCCAAAACTTGACTTTTGGTACACTTCTCGAAAAATTACGAAAGTCACATATTCGGAACCCTCGTGTCAATACGAGTCTAGGCATATAAGATTTACCAAATTTGGACTCCATTTGCCCACTCAAATCCTTGTTTTTCTAAAGTTCAAGCATAGGGCTAAAACCTCCATAAAATACCCCAAATTCCTCCATTTTCATGAGATAACTGCATAATATTATCAATACTAATCATAATCTAAGTCCATAGTTGATTACCTGATTAATTCCCTTGAATTTCTCTTCAAAATCAGCCAAATCGCCTCTTAAGCCGAGACACAAATGTTTTGAAATGTTTCTGAAATTTCTAACTTCTGATATAATTAATCCTCTGCGATTTCCGCTTCTGTGGAACATTTTCCGCCTCTGCAGAACCGCTTCCGCAACAAATTGGTCGCTTCTGCGAACCCAGGACTAACTGGCCATTTCCGCTCCTGCGAGCCACGGACCGCTTCTGCGCGTCCGCTCCAACGGAACTTCCTCCGCTCCTGCGGGATTTCCCGCTTTTGCGAATAAGAGTCCGCTTCTGCGGACTCGCTTAAGCGGCCAAACTTTCGCTTCTGCGGATCTCCCCATCACGACCCTGGATCGCTTCTGCGACCCTCATTCCGCATTAGCGATGCCGCCCCTGCGGACCAGGCTCCACTTCAGCGATCACCTCCGCTTCTGTGCCCCCTTGTCCGCTTCTGCGGACTCGCTCCTGCGCTCCCATTTCCGTAGGAGCGAAAACAACATAACAGAACTCAAAATTTGCAATTTTCCATGTTTTCTCCCGTTTGACCATCCGAAAACACCCCGAGGCCCCCGGGACCTCCTCCAAACACACCAACACATCCTAATACCTTATTCGAACTTGTTCCAATCCTCAAAACACGTCTAACAACATCAAAACCCATAATTCACATCGAATTCAAGCCTAAATCCCTTAAAACATTCCGAATTACACATTCAATCAAAAACTCAACCAAACGACGTCCGAATGACCTGAAAATTTACAGACATATCTAAAATCATATGACCAAGCTACAAAAATTGTCAGAATTCCACTCCGACCCCCGTATCAAAATCTCACATACCGTTCGGATTTCGCCAAAATTCAACCTTAACCAATTCAAGCCTATTTCTACACCGGCCCTCCAAATTAAATTCCGATCGCTCCCCTAAGTCACAAATCACCTCCCGGAACTCCCAAATCATCAGAATCCGATTCCGCGCCCTCTAACTAAATAGTCAACTCTAGGTTGACTTTCCATATTCAAGTTTTCTTAAAAAAGGCTATATGCCTCATTTTCAATCCAATTCACTCCTAACTCACCCGATAGACTCTAACAATGGCATAAAAGCATTAAAAATATAAATGAAGGGGGTAACAGGGTGATAACTCTCGTGACGACGGACCGGGTTGTCATATGAGTCGTCATTTTGGGACTTGTTTTCTATTTGGAAACAGTTGTTAGTCTGGCTTGCCTAGCTTTAGGGTTGGGCGCCATCACAACTGGGTTTGGGTCGTGATAAATTGGTATCAGAGCCTAGGATTCTAGGCCTCACGAGTCATGAGCCAGTTTGTATCTATCATCGGGAGGCTACAAAACTTTAAGAAACACTTCACTTTCTTGGATTCATATCGTGCGGTTTGTGTTATCGTCATATCATGCGGTTTGTGTTATCGCAAAACTACATTTTTCTGTATTCTATTCTCTCGCAGACGGCGAGAACACGTGCTAGCAGACGTAGCGGACAACCACCAGTGGCACCCAGAGGCCATGGTCATTGCAGAGGTAGGGCAGCGGTGATAGCACCTGCTGACCCACCAGCTGATCAGACTCAGGGTCAGATCCCCGTGCCAGTGGACCAGGTTCAGGACCCGGTCCCAGCTGTAGGCATCCCAACAGCTCAGGTTCAGGCACTGGTAGTGTCTATTGAGATACCGGGTCTTTAGGAGACCTTAGAACAGATCTTATCAGTGTGTATTGGCTTTGCTCAAGTGGTTGCAGACTCTACTGCAGCAGCTTCTTCACAGGCAGGGGGAGCGAATCAGAACCCCCGTTGCTTGCACACCCAAGCTGGTAGTTCAGGGTATACAGGCACCTGAGGCAGCTCCAGCTCAGCCAGTTCAGCCGGCTGCACCAGTCCCACCAGCCCCAGCTTATGTGGTTCCAACTATACCTGATGATGAGCAACATCGGTTGGAGAGGTTTGGAAGGCTACAGCCTCCGTCGTTCAGCGGTGTTGAGGGCGAGGATGCCTAGGGGACCAGCATTTCATTGGTGGGAGGATTTTGAGAGGTGTAGGCCTATTGGGGTAACGCCCCTCACTTAGCAGCAGTTCTCCATGGTATTTCTGGAGAAGTATGTGCCCCAGTCTTAGAGGGAGGAGCTGCGTCCTCAGTTCGAGTGGTTGAAGCAGGGAGATATGTCGGTGACTCAGTGTGAGTTGAGATTTACACAGCTTGCTCGGAATGCCATATGGATGATTCCGATAGATTTTGGGAGGAGCAGGAGATTTGTGGATGGTCTCAACTATCCTATCCGCATATTGATGACTAGAGAGAGGGCTTTAGCAATTACTTTTGAGGAGTTGGTTGATGCGGCTCGTCAGATTGAGACAGACGGCCATCGAGTGCATGAGGAGAGGGAGGCTAAGAGGCCTCGGGCTACAAATAGTTACAGTGGTGCTCCGTCTTTGAGCCAGTATCAGCACAGCAAAGGTCGTTCCTTCATATCTCCTCAGTCAGGCAGTACAGAGTATAGTAGAGCTTCGTCAGACCGTAGTCATCAGGGTCATCAGGGCCATCAGGGCCATCACGGCTAGCAAGGTCGTCAGTAGAGTCAGCTCGCACTGAGCACCCTCCCAGTTCAAAGCTCTGCTCTTGCTCCTTCCTTTATAGGGTTCATTTGTAGCGAGGGGTTCTCAGCAGTCCCTTTCTCCAGCTTTAGGCTGTTGTTTTGAGTGCGGTGAGTTTGGCCATATCAGGAGAGAGTGTCCCTAGTTGCTTCGTAAGCGGTCTCAGCAGAGGGATCAGCCTTCATCCGCTATGAGTAGTGGTCAGGTAGCCAGAGGTCGCCCTAGGGGCGAGGACCGTACTGGCGGAGGTCTGGCTCATTTTTATGCTCTTCCAGATAGTAGGGACGTTAGTGCATTAGATGCAGTCATCACATATATTATTTCTGTCTGCCATAGGGATGCTTCTGTCTTATTTGATCCCGGATCCACCTATTCCTATGTTTCTTCATGTTTTGCACATCATTTGGGTATGACCCATGGTATTCTTGCCTTGCCCGTGTATGTGTCTACCACGGTGGGTGATACAGTTATTGTGGATCAAGTATACCGATCCTGTTTTGTTACTATTATGGGTTTAGAGACCCGAGCTAACTTATGATTATTGGGCATGGTGGATTTCGACGTCATTCTAGGCATGGATTGGTTATCTCTTTACCATGCGATTCTGGACTGTCATGCCAAGACAGTCACGTTCGCTATTCCAGGTAACCCGAGGATCGATTTGCGAGGCGTGGCTGATTATATATCTGAGAGGGTGATTTCCTTTCTGAAAGCCCAACGAATGACTGGGAATGGTTTTTTATCTTATTTGGCTTTCATTAGAGATGTTGATTCTAAGACACCCAGTAATGATTGATTCCCATTGTGAGGGATTTTTGGATGTGTTTCTAGCAGACCTGCCAGGCAGCCGCCTGACAGGGATATCAATTTCTGTATACTTGGTGCCGGGCACTCAGCCCATTTCAATTCCTCCCTACCGCATGGCACCAGCTAAGTTAAAAGATGTGAAAGAACAACTTAAGGAACTCTTAGATAACGGGTTCATTCGCTCGAGTGTGTCACCTTGGGGTGCACCGGTATTATTCGTGAAGAAGAAAGATGGCACAATGAGAAAGTGCATTGATTACCGATAGTTGAAAAAGGTGATAGTAAAGAATAAGTACCCATTGCCTCGTATTGAGGAATTGTTTGATCAGCTTCAGGGGGAAATGGTGTTCTCTAAAATTGACCTTCGATCGGGTTATCACCAGTTGTAGATTAGGGATTCAGACATTATGAAGACAACTTTCAGAGTGAGGTGTGGGCATTATGAATTTCTGGTGATGTCTTTTGGACTGACTAATGCCCAGTCGCATTCATACAGTTGATGAACAGTGTATTTCGGTCGTACCTTGATTCTTTCGTGATCGCATTTATTGATGATATCCTGGTGTACTCACGCAGTCAAGAGGAGCACGCACAACGCTTGAGGGTGGTATTGCAGAGATTGAGACAGGAAAAGCTTTATGCAAAATTTTCTAAGTGTGAGTTCTAACTTGATACTATGACTTTTCTGGGACATGCAGTGTCCAGTGATGGTATTCAGCTTGACCCACAGAAAGTAGAGGCGGTGCAGAATTGGCCCAGACTGTCTTCAGCTACTGAGATCCGGAGTTTCCTTGGTTTGGCTGGCTATTATAGCAGGTTTGTTCAAGGTTTTTCTCTTATTGCTTCACCTTTGACTAAGTTGACATAGAAGAATGCTCCATTTGTGTGGTCTGATGAATGTGAGGAGAGCTTCCAGAAGCTCAAGTCAGCCTTGATCACAACTACGGTACGTGTGTTGCCATCAGCTTTAGGGTCTTATACGGTGTATTGCGATGCTTTGTGAGTTGGGATTGGTTGTGTATTGATGTAGGAGGGTAGAGTTATTTCATATGCTTCTCGTCAGTTAAATCCCCGTGAGAAGAACTACTTTGTTCACGACTTAGAGTTAGCTGCTATTGTTCATGCCTTGAAGATTTGTAGGCATTACTTGTATGGTGTATCTTGTGACGTATATACATACCGCCGCAACCTTCAGTACTTGCTTAAGTAGAAAGATCTCAATTTGAGGCAGCGAAGATAGATTGAATTGCTCAAAGACTATGATATTACCATCTTGTATCATCCCGAGAAGGCTAATGTAGTGGCCGATGCCTCAAGCCAGAAGGCTATGAGTATGGGCAGCTTGGCGTACATTCTAGTTTGGGAGAGGCCCCTTGTAGTTGATGTTCAGGCATTAGCTAATCAGATGGTAAGGCTGGATATTTCTCAACCTAGTCAGGCGATGGCTTGCGTGGTATCTCGGTCTTCCTTATATGACCGTATTCGAGAGCGCCAGTATGATGATCCACAATTCCTTATCCTTAAGGACGGAGTTCAGCATGATGATGTCAGAGATGTCACTATTGATAGTGATGGTGTGTTGGGGATGCAGGGCCAGATATGCGTGCCCAATGTTGATGGTATTCATGAGATTATATTGGAGGAGGCCCACAGCTCGCGATATTCTATTTATCTAGGTGTTCTAAAGATGTATCATGATTTAAAGCAGCTCTATTGGTGGAGAAAGATGAAGAAGGATATTATGAATCATGTAGCACGATGCCTAAACTGTCAGCAGGTCAAGTATGAGCATCAGAGGCCTTGTGGTGTGTTCCAGCGTATTGACATTCCCGAGTGGAAGTAGGAAAGAATCACTATGGACTTTGTTAGTGGACTCCCTCGAACAGCGAGGAAGTTTGATTCAGTTTGGGTGATTGTGGATAGGATAACCAATTCAACTCATTTTATTCTTGTGTGTACTAAATACTCCTCAGAGCGGTTAGAAGAGATATTCATCCACGAGATTGTGAGATTGCATAGAGTTCCCATTTCTATCATATTAGATAGAGGTACCCAGTTCACTTATTAGTTCTGGAGGACATTTCACCGAGAATTGGGTTCACAGGTAGAGTTGAGCATATCATTTCACCCACAGACGAATGGACAGTCCGAGCGTACAATTCAGATACGGGAGGACATTTTGCGTGCTTGCGTCATTGATCTTGGAGGTTCTTGGGGTTATTACTTGCCTCTTGTAGAGTTTGCTTATAACAATAGCTATCAGTCCAACATTCAAATGGCACCGTATGAAGCCTTATATGGGAGGCGGTGTAGGTCTCCAGTCGGTTGGTTTGAGCCCGGTGAGGCAAGATTGTTGGGGACCGAGCTAGTTCAAGATGCCTTAGACATGTTGAAGGTGCTTCTGGAGAGGCTTCGCACATATCAGTCGCGTCAGAAGAGTTATGTGGACTGAAAGGTCCGAGATATGTCTTATTCGTGGGCGAGAAGGTATTGCTAAAGGTTTTGCCTATGAATGGCGTTATGAGGAAAGAAAGCAAAGCTGAGCCAAAGGATCATTGGACCTTTTGAGGTGCTTAGGAAAGTTGGGGAGGTGGCCTATATGCTTGCCTTACCACCCAGCTTGTCGGGAGTTTACCTGGTGTTTCGTGTATCTATCTCCAGAAGTACGTTGTAGACCCATCACATGTGTTAGACTTCAGCACGATACAACTGGATGATGACTTGACCTATGATGTGGAGCCGGTAGCCATTTTAGGTCGACAGGTTCGTAAGTTGAGATCCAAAGACATAGATTCAATGAAAGTGCAGTGGAGAGGTCGTCCTGTGGAGGAAGTAACTTAGGAGACCGAACAGGAGATGCGTAGCAGATATCCACACTTATTTGAGACTCCATGTATGTTTCTCAACCCGCTCGCGGATGAGCGTTTGTTTAAGTTGGGGAGAATGTAATGACCCAACCCATCGTTATGGGAGTTACCACCCCGTTTTCTTCATTTTATACTTTAATGTGCTAATTTATATGTGTTTGGAGAGTTAGAAGCAAATCGGATGGAATTTAGATAGAAATGAGGCAATAAACCACTTTATGCGAAGGATAGTTTGGAAAAGTCAACCGAATGTTAACTGATGAGTTAGAAAGCTGAGAAGGGAATGCTAGGGATTTGACTGGTTTCAGTGGATGATTTATGACTTAGGAGAGCAATCGGAATCAAATTCGGAAGTCCAGTATAGATTTAGGCTTTAATTGGCTAAGGTTGAATTTTGGCGAATTCCGAACAGTTGGTGAGATTTTGATCCGGGGCTCAAAATGAAATTCCAACATTTACAGTAGCTCCGTTATTTAATTTTTGATATGCATGCAAATTTCAGGTCATTCGGAGGTGTTTAGGTCGGGTTTTAGATCAAATGTTAGTTTGGGAAGTTTTAATGAAAATTAGGCTTGAATCCGTGAGACGTTGGTGATTTTGATGTTTATGGTGGTGTTTTTATGTTACGAGCAAGTTTGAATGAAGTAATATGACATATCTGTGCATTTGGTTGAGGTCTCGGGGGTCTCGGGAAGATTTTGGATGCCCAACGGGCAAGTTTTGAACATGTTAATGCAGCAGAAAATTGCAGACAATTTTTGTTCTATGCGATCGCATAGATAGGACTGCGATCGCATAGAATGATCTATAAGGTGTGGAAAAATTACTCTAAGCGATCGCGTGAAGGGGTGTGCGATCGCATAGGTTGATGAAAATGTGCAGTGCGATCGCGATAAGGGGTGATGCGATCGCGAAATATAAGGGGGCAAAGGTATGCGATCGAATGTTGAGTCCTGCAATCCCAGAGAAGGAATTTTAGACCTGGAAAATTTACTCTGTGCGATCGCAAGAGATGCACTACAATCGCATAGAAGAAGGCGTCTGGGCAGAACAGTTTAAGTTAATTTCAGAAGCGACCCTAATCATATTTTCACCATTTTTACGTCGTCTAGAGTGGGTTGTGAGAGCTTTGAAGAGAGAAATCAGCGGGTAATCACTGGAGGTAAGTTTTGACTAAAAAACACGATTTTATGCTAAAATCAACGCCAAAACTCATGAAATTGGGTAGAAATTGTGAAGACCTAGGGCCTAAATTTTGAAAACAAGTTTTGGGTTTTAAAAGGCTATTCGAACTCGGATTCCATAAATTTTATATGCACGGACTCGTGGCGAGATGAGGAATTCGTTGGTTTGAATTTTAGAATTTTTCGTGAAGTGGGACCGGGGCTCGGGTTTTACCAACTTCATGTATTATTGCATTTTTTGAATAATTTTGATTGGGTAATGTTTATTTGACCCATATTGATGTAATTGCTGTCGTTTTGACTAGATTCAACCCACGAGACAGCAGATTTGAAGGGAAAAGGTATCGCGGATGAGTCGATGCCGGCTAGAGGTGAGTAGTTAGTGTACATGGTAATCTGAGGGTTTGAAACCCCGACTTAGCACATTTTGACGCTATTAGGGCGTGGCTCGCACCCCATGGTAGGTGCGGGATTGGTTATAGATGGGGATTGAAACTTGATCCATCCCGAATATGAATAATATTATATCGGCGGTAGAAACGCACACTGTGTTAGATATATTGGTGGGCTGTAAGCCATGTTTGCGGCCTTGTGCCGACCTGTAGTATCCCTAGGGGATAGATATATATGTTATAGCTTGGTTTGCATAATCACTAATCTATGTCATGGTTTGAAATTACTATTATGAAATGCTAAGTCACCTGTTCTTG
This sequence comes from Nicotiana noctiflora, assembly GCA_032618575.1. NCBI lineage: Eukaryota > Viridiplantae > Streptophyta > Magnoliopsida > Solanales > Solanaceae > Nicotiana > Nicotiana noctiflora. The sequence continues at coordinate 47,121 of JASVEL010005333.1, forward strand.
GAAATAAATAATTTGAACAGTTGTGTGACTCATATGCATGTTGTGGACTGAGGATGCATCGGGCTGCACGCCGCAGCATATGATATGAATATTGCGCTTGGGCTGAAGGAGCCCCTCCGGAGTCTGTACACACCCCCAGTAAGCACCGTCGACATTAAAAGGATCGGGCTACACACCGTAGCGGTCATGTGCATTGCATTGCATTTTTATCTGTAAATTATCTGTGCTAATTGTGATTTGCTGTTGTTGCTAGTTCATGGTATGTATCGGACTGTAGTTTAGCTTTGCTCTGTGGTATTCTGTTGATTTCCTGCTTTCAGCTATTATTATATAATTTTTACTCACTAAGTACTTAGTACTCAGCCCTTCTCCCTGCACCTTTGTGTGCAGATTCAGGTACACGGGAGGGTTAGACGAGCACTCCAGCCTATATCAGAGTTTATTCGAGTTGCTGAGGTAGCTGTCGACGTTCGCAGAACCTAGCTTCTCTCTTCATTCAGTTATTACTATATGTTTCAGACTTGAGTATTTTATTCAGTATTTCAATTACTATCCAGTCATGTTTAGAGGCTCTAGACTCGTGACCCCAGATCTTTTGGGAGTGTTATTTCGATATTCGCACTTCTCAGTATTTATTAATTGTCACGACCCTAGTTCACCAATTTTGAACACGTCATGACGGCACTTAGTCTTCACGACTAGGTAAGCCTAACACCTTGCGGAAGTAATAACATTTGGGGAAAATTATAATCAATACTAAATAACAGGAATAATGTATATAATTGCCTCCTGGCACATACACTTTGACACTTAGCATTCTGCACTATCCCAAAGACCCAAAAACCCACGAGCAACACAGGCTATGAAAATCATAAGATACGACTCTAATATCCGCAAATGTCTACAACAACTGAATACAAGAAATGAAATCGCTTACTACAAGATAGAGTAGAAGGAGACTCTTCGGTCTGCGGACGCGGAAGATGTACCTCAAGTCTCAAAATATAACGACTCGATCACTGATAATGTGCTCGATCAGATGTACCTAGATCTGCACAACAAATTGTGCAGAAGAGTAGCATGAGTACACCAAAGTGGTACTCAGTAAGTGCCAAGCCTAACCTCAATGGAGTAGTGACGAGGAAGGTCAGGACCCTACTGAGAATAATATGATAACAGTATTGAATAGTGTAAAGTAGTAAATAATCTGAAATGACAACAACACAGAATAGAAGGTACAAGTCACTAGAAATTAAAGCTAACAAGGAAAAATAACATAGAAAGTGTCCTTCGGCTGTCCGTGGATCTCACGGGAATTGAACCCGCTGTCCACTCATCTCAGTAACAAGGATCTCCGGGAATTGAACTCGCAGTCCACTCATCTCAGTAACAAAGATCTCTGAGAATTCAACCCGTAGTCCACTCATCTCAGTAACAAGGATTTCCGGGAATTGAACCCGCAGTCCACTCATCTCAGTAACAAGGATCTCCGGGAATTGAACCCGCAGTCCACTCATCTCATGTCACGACCCGGATTTTCCCTCAACATCGAGATCGTGATGGCGCCTACTCGTGTTAGCTAGGCAAGCCTCTTTATTCACACTATCCTATTTTTAACAATACTTCAAATTCAATTTTACAACCAAAGCCAAAACCTTAATTACACAAGTGCAGAAGACTTTATAAAAATAGTAATAAGCTGTTTCAAAGTAAAATAGTACTGAAATCCTCTACCCAAGACGTGGAGTCACCAACTCACGAACTACTACATGAATACTACACATAAAGGTCTGAAAGAAATATAACATAATCTATTTGTCTCGGAACAAGGAGACTACAGCTAATGACATAAATTCAAAAAAGAGACGTCGGGCCTGCGGACGCCTGCAAGCTACCTCGGTCTCAAGTATGATCAACTCCCATGCAAAAGATCTACTGCTGCTGCTCCTGATCGAAACCTGGACCTTTGTAAAAACACACAAAAGTGCAGTATCAGCACAACCGACCCCATGTGTTGGTAAGTGCCTGGCCTATCCCGGCGAAGTAGTGACAAGCCTAGGACCAGACACCCACATAAACATGTGCAATTCTATATATGTATACCACAAGATAATGAGAAATAATCAAGTAACAACGCAACAAAGAATGTCACAGAATAACTCAAAAGTTAATCAACAGTTATTAAATCAACAAGGAAAACAAGTATAATGAGAAACAAGTAATGTTAAGTCAATGAAATAGCCAATAAAGTGCACGGCATCACCCTTCGTGCTTTTACTCTCATCCTCGCCAAATAGCAAATAAAGTGCACGACATCACCCTTCGTGCTTTTACTCTCTTCCTCACATCCATGGTACGGCATGATCCTTCATACGTGGTTCAATGACAAGGTACGACATGATCCTTCGTGCATAATCAATAATATGGCACGGCAGTAACCTTCGTGCATAAACAATAACAAGGCACGACATTAACCTTCGTGCATAAACAATAAATCAAGGCACGGCAACACCCTTCGTGCATTATCACTCTTCCTCACCCAAATAACAATCACAGTTAAGGGCAGAGAATGAAAACAACAATCCTGAACCATCCCCGCACGGGACACAATAATCATTACAACAAAGTCCCAGCAAGGGCAATCAATATATCATTTCACAACAAGTCCCGGCAAGGGAGAACAATAGCAATTCTACAACCTGGCAAGGGTTCAATAATTTATCTTCAAATATGTCTCACAATAAGTGTCAACAATGACTCACGGTCATGCTAGACGTCAGTGTATGGATGCTCGTCACCACAACCCATACACCGCACTCGATCACATAGCACATAGCACACAATCCTATTCCCTAAAGCTAGGATAGAACAAACACTTACCTCTTGCCTTGAAGTCCAAATTATGCATCAATTATAGCTCTTTCCCGAAATTCCACTTTCAACTAGCTCGAATCTAATCACAATTGATTTCGTTATATTAATAATCACTAATTAACTTGGTTTGAATGCTTAAAGATGGTTTTCTCAAAGTTTGCCCCAATATTTCCCAAAACGCCCCTGGCCCCACGTGGTCGGAACTCGGGGTTCGGACCAAAAACCAGTTACCCATTCCCCCACAAGTTCAATTATATGATTTGTTTCAAAATCGGACCTCAATTCGAGGTCCAATTGCCCAATTCATGAAAAACCTAGGTTCTACCCAAAAACATGGATTTCTACCATGAAAAGCTTTGATTCTTATTGAAAAACATGATTAATGTTGTTAGGAATTGAAAGAATTAAGTAAAAAGTGACTTACAATTGCTTTGGAGTGAATTTGGCCTTGAGAGCTCGTGTGTGGTGTGAGGGTTTCTGAAAAGTGAAGAATGAACTGAAAATTTCGTTTAAGTATAGAATTACACAGCTGCGGATATCGTAATTGCGAACATTTGTTCGCAATTACGAACGCTACAGGTCTAGGGCCTGCAGTCCTCGCATTTGCGAGAGAAAGATCGCATTTGCGAACTCTAGCCCAGGTCTGCTAGTCTCGCATTTGCGAGATTTCCTTCGCATTTGCAAAGGTGAAGCCTTCTTGCCCAGGATCGAATTTGCGACGCTTTGTTCGCATTTGCGAACTTGGCTTGTTTCTAGCAGACATCGCATTTGCGATCATGGGTTCGCATTTGCGAACCCAGCCTTGACTTGTCTTCTTTGCATTTGCGAGGATTTGTTCGCAAATGCAAAGCCAACAGCTGGGCGAAAAGACCAGTAGTGGAAAAATTCAGAAATTGATCAAACGGCTTATCGAATCTTTACCCGAGCCCACCGGGCTCCCAACCAAACATGTACACAACATCAAAAACACATTACGAACTTGTTCATGCAATCACATCGCCAATATCACATCGTTTTCATCAAATCAAGCCTCAAGTTCATGATTTTCAAACTTTTGGTTTTCAAACTTTCAAACTTGGAACTCAAGGTCCAAAACATATCAAACGACATTCGAATGTCACCAAACTTTGCAGAAATCACATATATAGTATTTAAGACTTGTACCGGGCATCGGAACCAAAATACGAGCCCGATACCATGGTCATTTAATTCATTTTCCTTTAATAATTACAGCAAAAACAATTTCACAGAAAAATTCATAACTTGGGCTCTAGGCCTCAGAATTCGACTCCGGACGCATGTCCAAGTCCCACATTTTCCTACGGGCGTTCCGGAACCGTCCAATCTCGGGTCCGGGCCCGGTTACCAAAATATGCTGACTGAAGTCAACTATATCAATATTAATATCATTTTTCTCCAAATATTTCATAGAATTCATATTTTCTATCACAAAATCTTTCCGGCTACATGCTCGGATCGCGCACGTAAATCGAAGCAACATAGAATGAGGTTTTCAAGGCCTCGGAAGTGTAGAACAAATGAGGAAAACAAGTGATGACCCCATTGGGTCGTCACATCCTCCACATTTAAAACAATCATTCGTCCTCGAACGGACAAGAGAAGGAAGTACCTGAGTCGGGGAACAAATGTGGGTAGCGGCTCCGCATATCAGACTCGGACTCCCAGGTCGATGCCTCAGGAGGCTGACCTCTCCACTGAACACGCACAGAAGGATAACTCTTCGACCTCAACTGTCGAACCTGCCGGTCTAGAATAGCCACCGGCTCCTCATCGTAGGATAGATCATTGTCCAATTGGACAGTACTGAAGTCTAAAACATGTGTGGGGTCGTCGTGGTATCTCCGAAGCATAGATACATGAAAAACTAGATGCACGGCTGATAAGCTAGGCGGCAGAGCTAGTCTGTAAGCCACCCCTCCCACTCGGTCTAGAATCTCAAATGGGCCAATATACCTAGGGCTGAGCTTGCCCTTCTTCCCAAACCTCATCACGCCCTTCATAGGCGACACTTGGAGCAATACTTGCTCACCGACCATGAAATCTACATCTCGAACCTTACGATCCGCATAAGTCTTCTGTCTGGACTGAGCTACATACAATCTCTCCTGGATAGTCTTGACCTTATCCAAGGCCTCCTGAACTAAGTCTGTACCCAACAACCGAGCCTCTCCCGGCTCAAACCATCCGACTGGAGATCGACACCGCCTACCATACAACGCCTCATACGGGGCCATCTAGATGCTGGACTGGTAGCTGTTATTGTAGGCGAACTCTGCTAATGGCAGAAACTGGTCCCACGAACCTCCAAAATCGATGACACAGGCTCGAAGCATGTCCTCTAGAATCTGAATAGTCCTTTCGGACTGACCATCTGTCTGAGGATGGAAAACTGTACTCAGCTGAACCTGGGTGCCTAACTCCTGCTCGACCGCTCTCTAGAACCGCTAGGTAAACTGTGTACCCCGATAAGAGATAATAGACACCGGCACCCCGTGAAGTCGAACAATCTCTCTGATGTAAATCTTTGCTAACCTCTCCGATGAGTAGGAGACAGATACTGGAATGAAGTGTGCTGACTTGGTGGGCCTATCAACAATGACCCAAATAGCATCAAATTTCCTCCGAGTCAAAGGAAGTCCCGTAACGAAGTCCATAGTGATCCGCTCCCATTTCCACTCGGGAATCTCAATCCTTTGGAATACACCACCAGGCCTTTGGTGCTCATATTTCACCTGCTGACAATTTAGACACCGAGCGACATACGCAACGATATCTTTCTTCATCCTGCGCCACCAATAGTGTTGCCGTAAATCCCGGTACATCTTCGCGGCACTCGGGTGAATAGAATACCGCGAACTATGGGCCTCCGCTAAGATCAACTCTCGCATCCCCTCAACATTGGGCACACAAACTCGACCATGCAATCTCAATACCCCATCATCATCTAGATTTACCTTTGTGGCACCTCCCCGCTGTACCGTATCTCTCAAATCACGCAAATGAGGATCATCAAATTGCCTCTCACAGATACGCTCCAATAGAGAAGAACGAGCGACCGTGCAGGCTAACACCCTGGTAGGCTCAGAAATGTCTAATCTCATGAACCGGTTGGCTAAGGCCTGGACATCTAGAGCAAATGGTCTCTGACTGACCGGAATGAATGCAAGACTACCCATGCTGGCAGACTTTCTACTCAATGCATCGGCCACCACATTGGCCTTACCTGGGTGGTATAGAATAGTAACATCATAGTCTTTCAGCAACTCTAACCATCTCCGTTGTCGTAGATTCAACTCCTTTTGCTTGAACAAGTACTGTAGGCTCTTGTGATCGGTGTACACCTCACACGTCACACCATATAGATAATGCCTCCAGATCTTTAAGGCATGAACCACTGCTGCTAACTCAAGATCATGGACTGGATAATTCTTCTCATGTATTTTTAACTGCCTCGAAGCATAAGCGATAACCTTACCATCCTGCATCAATACCGCTCCAAGCCATGTACGAGATGCGTCACAATAAACTGTATAAGGCCCTGCACCCGTAGGTAGTATCAACACTGGTATGGTAGTCAAGGCTGTCTTGAGCTTCTGAAAGCTCGCCTCGCACTCCTCTGACCACTGGAACTGGGCACCCTTCTGGGTCAACCTGGTTATCGGGGCTGCAATAGAAGAGAACCCCTCTACAAATCGACGGTAGTAACCTGCTAATCCCAAGAAACTCCGGATCTCAGTCACTGAAGCTGGTCGAGGCCAATTCTGGACTGCCTCAATCTTCTTTAGGTCCACCTGAATACATTCCACTGATATGATGTGGCCCAGAAATGCCACCGAAGTCAACCAGAATGCACATTTCGAAAATATGGCATATAGCTGATTATCCTTCAGAGTCTGAAGAACCACTCTGAGGTGCTGCTTGTGCTCTTCCTGGCTGCGGAAGTATACCAAGATGTCATCTATAAAGACTATCACGAACAGATCTAAGTAAGGCCTGAACACCCGATTCATCAACTCCATGAATGCTGCTGGGGCATTGGTCAACCTGAAGGACATGACCAAGAACTCATAATCTCCATATCTAGTGCGAAAGGCTATCTTAGGAATGTCAGCCGTCCTGATCTTCAGCTGATGGTAGCCTAACCTCAAGTCTATCTTTGAGAACACCCTCGCTCCCTGGAGCTGGTCAAACAAATCATCAATCCTCGGCAGTGGATACTTATTCTTTATTGTCACTTTGTTCAATTGCCGGTAATCAATACACATTCACATCGAGCCATCTTTCTTCTTCACAAACAATACAGGTGCTCCCCACGGGGAAACACTGGGCCTGATAAGCCCTTCTCAAGAAGGTCTTGGAACTGATCTTTTAACTCTTTTAGCTCTGGCGGGGCCACACGATAGGGTGGAATAGAGATGGGCTGAGTGCCCGGTGCCAGATCAATACAGAAATCAATATCCCTGTCGGGTGGCATGCCCGGCAGGTCTGAAGGAAAACCTCAGGAAACTCCCGTACAATAGGGACTGACTCAATAGAAGGAACCTCCGCGCTGGAATCACGAACATAAGCCAAATAAGCTAGAAACCCCTTCTCGACCATGCGTCGAGCCTTAACATAGGAAATAACAGTGCGAACGGAGTGGCTTGAGGTACCTTTCCACTCTAGTCGGGGTGATTCTGGCAAGGCCAAGGTCACAGTCTTAGCTTGGCAATCTAGAATAGCATGGTATGGGGACAACCAGTCCATCCCCAATATGACATCAAAATCCACCATGTCCAAAAGCAACAGATCAACACGGGTCTCAAGACCCCCAAAGATAACTACGCACGAGCGATGTACCCGGTCGACTACAATGGAGTCGCCCACTGGTGTAGACACATGAACTGGAATATCCAGAGCACAGCTAGGTATGACCAAATACGGTGCAAAGTAGGAAGACACATATGAATAGGTAGATCCAGGGTCAAATAATACGGAAGCACCCCTTCCACAAACAATAATGATACCTGTGATCACAACATCTGATGCCTCCTCCTCTGGCCTGGTTGGCAAATCATAGAATCGGGGATCAGCACCTCCCCTCTGAGCTACATCCCTAGGACGGTCATCAACTGGCTGACCTCTACCTCTGGTTGGACGGTCTCCACCTCTACGGTCTCGACCTCCACTTTTATGATCTCTACCCCCGCCTCTGGCTGGCTGGGCAAGCTGAGGGTCAGCTGGGGCCTGAATCATGGGACGAGGGCCCCGCTGCTGAGTGTTGCCCATCGCTCGAGGGCAGAACCTGACAAGATGACCTGGGTCACCACAACCGTAGCAACTCTTAGGCTGATGGGGCCGCTGGCCCTGACGAACTGAATGGCCTCCACAAACACTCTAAAGAGGCTGGGCACTAATAGGAGACTGATCTGAATACTGCTCGCGAAACCCACAGTCGCCTGGTCCACCCTATGAAGCCTGAAGGGCAGAATGGAAGGGCCTGGAAGACTGGCCCCTATCAAAAGATTTCGTGCCACTAGAAGAAGAACCACTAAACCTGCCCGAATGACGGGCCCTCTTATCTGAAGAATAACCACCTCCCCGAGCAAGAGCCATATCAACTCCACGTGCTACATTAGTTGCCTCCTGAAATGATATATCACTCCCCACTCCCATAGCCATCTGGAGTCTAATTGGCTGATTAAGCCCATCTATAAAGATGCGAACCCTCTCCCGCTCTATGGGAAGTATCACCACTACATGACGCGCCAAATCAACAAATCTCGTCTCGTACTGAGTGACAGTTATAGTGCCCTGCTGGAGGCGCTCAAACTGCCTCCGAAGTGCATCCCACTATGTAACAGGGAGAAACTTCTCCAGAAATAACTCTGCAAACTGGTCCCATGATAAAGCCGGGGACCCTGCTGGTCGAGTCAAACAATAATCCCTCCATCAAGTCTTGGCGGATCCTGAGCCTGAATGTATAGAAGTCAACTCCATTAGACTCCACTATCCCCATAGTCTTGAGAATCTCATGGCAACTGAATAAGAAATCCTGGGGATCCTCGGATGTGGCACTGCTGAAGGTAGTGGTAAAAAGCTTGAAGAACCGATCAAGTCTCCATAAAGAATAAGAAGTCATGGTCACTCCATCTCCGACCCGAGCTGTGGCACCTAACTGAGTGGCCACAGCTGGCTGAACCGCTGGTGCCTGAGGGTAAGGAGCTACTGGCTCCGGAGTACGAGCAATAGGAGTCTGGGCCCGTCCTCCAGCCTGAGAAGTGGCTGGTGCAAATGGTAATAAACCTGCTCTGGCAATGCTGTCCATAAAACCCGTTATCCTGACCAAAGCCTCCCGAAGATCCGGGTAAATAAGGCCTCTCCTGGGACCTGAGCTGGGCC
>JASVEL010005334.1:0-34713 GCA_032618575.1 Nicotiana noctiflora
CCAAGGCAGTACCATCTTCTCTACACCAGATGGTCAAGTTTGAGTGGGAACAGCAAGAGATTGTTGTACACGGGGAGGAAAATGCTTGTAATGTGGTAGCACCTTTTGATGATACTAATGGGGATAGAGGTCCTTGGGTTTACCAAGTGACGGATGCTGTTGTGGTGAATAGAGTTGCGGAAGGGGAAAAGTTACCAACCCCTATGATGGCACCAACTGCTGTGATGGTGGCCAGAGAAATGCTGAGAAACGGATTTGCACCGGGGAGGGGATTAGGCAAAACACTGCAGGGAGTCATTCAACCAGTTCAGCTTCCGGAGAACAAAGGTACATTCGGCTTAGGGTTCAAACCCACCTTTGCCGACATCCAAAGAGCCTCTAAAGCCAAAAAGAACTGGACCTTGCCCAAACCCATACCCAAATTATCCGACATCTTCATCAGGCCTGGTACAAAATATCAACCATCCTGCTGCAACAAAGTGCATTGAGACCCAACTTGATGAAGAAATGCTTGGTTTTGAGAAAATGTTTTGGGAGGTGAATACGATTGAAGCAGGGGAAGGCACGAGCAAAATGGACGTGCAATTTGTAGGACCTGGAATCACATTGAACAATTGGGAAGCTACTCCTTTCCCTATCAGGAAGGAGTCTTGGTAGTTAGCTCAAAATTTCATCATTGCTTTCCCGAAAGTTGTTATTTTTATAGTTTTCCCATTCCCCTCATGAAAAGAAAATCACCATGTATCCCGAACATTGTTCACTCTTTTATCAATGAAATGCGGTCTCCCTTTTTCTTCACTTTTGCCTTATTTTTCTTTATTTTTCCTTTTGTACAGTTTTGCATGTGTTGATTCCAATGCCATGTCATGCGTGAAGGATTCTAGACCCAGTTCCGACAATCACGTTACTATACAAGAAATCGAGGAAGATAGTGAAATAGAATGTGAGGATGAGGAAGCCCTGGAGGAAATAAGTAAGGACATGAAACAATACGAGGAAAAACCCAAGCCGAATCCGAGTGATACAGAATCTGTAAACTTGGGGAGCGAAGATGATGTCCGAGAAACAAAGATTAGTGTGCATTTGGAGGCACCCCTCAGGAATGAATTGATAGGGTTGTTACATGAATTTAAGGACATCTTTGCCTGGTCCTATGATGACATGCCCGGGCTTAGCACAGATCTAGTGGTACACAAGTTGCCTATCTACTCGGAATGCCGGCCAGTAAAACAAAAGCTGAGGAAATTCAAAACGGACATTAGCGTGAAGATAAAAGAAGAGGTGAATAAGCAGTTTGAGGCAAAGGTCATAAGAGTTACCAAATACCCCACCTGGTTGGCAAATGTTGTGCCGGTCCCGAAGAAAGATGGCAAAACCAGAGTGTGTGTAGACTATAGAGACCTCAACAAAGCCAGTCCGAAGGATGACTTCCCATTGCCAAACATTCACATATTGATCGACAATTGCGCCAAGCATGAAATCGGTTCGTTTGTGGATTGTTATGCAGGTTATCACCAGATCCTGATGGACGAAGAAGATGCTGAGAAAACTGCCTTCATTACACCTTGGGGAACGTACTGTTACAGAGTAATGCCGTTTGGATTGAAGAATGCCGGGGCAACTTACATGAGGGCAATGACCACAATGTTTCATGATATGATGCATCGAGAAATTGAAGTATATGTGGACGATGTCATCATAAAGTCCAGAAAACAACCTGATCATGTGAGAGATTTGAGGAAGTTTTTCCAAAGACTCGGAGGTACAATCTAAAGCTCAATCCGGCGAAGTGTGCTTTTGGAGTACCTTCAGGGAAACTACTGGGGTTTATTGTGAGTCGGCGAGGTATTGAACTCGATCCATCAAAGATCAAGGCTATTCAGAGTCTACCTCCGCCGAAGAACAAGAAGGAGGTCATGAGCTTATTAGGAAGGTTGAATTACATCAGTCGGTTCATTGCTCAATTGACATCAACATGCGAGCCGATCTTCAAGTTGTTGAAGAAAGATGCGGCAGTGAAATGGACCGACGAATGTCAGGAAGCCTTCGACAAGATTAAGGAATATTTGGCCAATCCTCCGGTGTTAGTACCTCCAGAACCAGGGCGACCTTTGATTTTGTATCTAACAGTGCTAGATAACTCCTTCGGTTGTGTATTGGGTCAACATGACGAGACATGCAAGAAAGAACAAGCCATATACTACCTCAGCAAAAAGTTTACATCCTACGAGGTGAAGTATACCCAACTGGAAAGAACTTGTTGTTTGTTGATTTGGGTAGCTCAGAAGCTAAAGCATTATTTGTCAGCATATACCACGTACTTGATATCACGACTGGATCCTCTCAAGTATATATTTCAGAAGCCTATGCCTACGGGAAGATTGGCCAAATGGCAGATTCTGCTCACAGAATTTGACATTGTCTACGTAACTCGTACGGCAATGAAGGCACAAGCTATTGCGGACCACTTAGCCGAGAATCCGGTGGATGATGAGTATGAACCATTGAAAACATACTTTCCGGATGAAGAGGCAATGCTTGTCGAGGAAATGGATCAAGACGAGAGACCAGGATGGAAAATGTACTTTGACGGAGCCGTCAACAGCAGGGGCGTTGGTATCGGAGCGGTACTCATTTCAAGTACGGGTCAACACTATCCCGTCACAGCTCAGCTTCGATTTTTCTGTACCAACAATACGGCCGAATATGAGGCGTGCATCTTGGGGTTAAGGATAGCAATTGACATGGGTATTCAAGAGATTTTGGTCATGGGTGACTCGGATCTCTTGGTACACCAAATTCAAGGGGAATGGGAGACACGAGATTTGAAATTGATACCATATCGGTATTGTTTGCACGAGTTGTCTCAAAGATTCCAATCTATAGAGTTCAAGCACATCCCAAGAATGCACAATGAGATTGCAGATGCTTTGGCCACATTGTCCTCTATGTTGCATCATCCGGACAAGACATATATAGATCCACTCCAGATCCAAGTCCGAGATCAGAATGCTTATTGCTTCGCTGTGGAAGAAGAGTCGGATGGAGAGCCGTGGTATCATGATATTAGAGAATACTTGAAAGTTGGCAAATACCCGGAGCAAGCCACAGGAGACCAGAAGAGAGCCATCAGGCGTCTAGCCAATGGATTTTTCCTCAGTGGAGGAGTGGTATACAAAAGAACACCAGATCTGGGTTTATTGCGGTGTGTAGATGCACAACAAGCAAATGAAATCATGATTGAAGTACATGCCGGAGTATGCGGACCCCACATGAGCGGATATGTTTTAGCAAAGAAGATTTTGAGAGCTGGGTACTACTGGCTCACGATGGAGCGTGATTGTATCAGGTATGTAAAGAAATGCCATCAATGCCAGGTACATGGAGATCTGATCCATTCTCCACCTTATGAGTTGCACACAATGTCGGCGCCTTGGCCCTTTGTTGCTTGGGGCATGGATGTCATCGGCCCAATAGATCCAGCCGCTTCTAATGGGCACGGGTTCATCCTGGTTGCAATTGATTATTTCACCAAGTGGGTGGAAGCTAAGACATTCAAGGCAGTGACGAAGAAAGCGGTGGTGGATTTTGTGCACGAAAATATTATATGCCGATTTGGAATCCCCAAGGTGATTATCACATACAATGGAGCCAATTTAAACAGTCATCTCATGGCGGAAGTTTGTGAAAGGTTTAAGATCACACACCGCAATTCCACACCTTACAGGCCAAAGGCGAATGGAGCAGTAGAAGCGGCGAACAAGAATATCAAGAAGATTCTCCGAAAAATGGTGGAGGGATCCAGGCAGTGGCATGAAAAGTTACCCTTTGCTCTCATGGGTTACCGCACGACGGTACGTACTTCAATCGGAACCACACCTTATACCCTGGTGTATGGAACAGAGGTTGTTATACCCGCAGAAATAGAAATACCGTCATTACCAATTATAGCCGAATCTGAGATAGATGACGATGAATGGGTAAAAGCCCGGTTAGAACAGTTGAATTTGATTGATGAGAAGAGGTTGGCCGCAGTTTGCCATGGGCAGTTGTATCAACGAAGAATGGCCAGAGCATATAATAAGAAGGTACGACCTCGAAAGTTTGAAGTCGGACAACTGGTATTGAGGCGTATCTTACCACATTGGGCCGAGGCAAAGGGCAAATTTGCGCCAAATTGGTAGGGACCGTTCGTGGTATCACGGGTGTTGTCCAATGGAGCATTATATTTAACAGATGTTGAAGGAAAGTGCGTAGAGACTGCTATCAATTCAGATGCGGTCAAAAGATACTATGTATGATTCCTTTTCAATTATATGTTTTGTATTTTGTTGTGATTTTGGAATTGAAATGACGAAGGCATTTTATTCTCTATCCAAACACTTTATCCATCGATAACCCCTTTGAGCCTTAATGAATGAATTCTTTCATATCCCTCTCTCGGAATCGCTCTAGTGCAACAAGATCGAAATTGCCAGAATGAAAAAATGAAATGATGGAAAAATGAAAAAAAAATGAAATGAAAAAAAAATGAAATGAAAAAATGAAAAAATGAAAAAAAAAGAAAAAAAAAGAGAGGAAAAGACAAAAAAAAAATCGGGAAAAAGTCAAAAAGAAATCCATCTAACTTATGAAGTTGGATGAACTACGTCTGATTTGATCCCGAAAGGGTACGTAGGCAGCCTCTCTGAGGTTTAGTCACAACAAAGGAAAAATCCAAAAATTCCCCACATATTGAAACTGGGGCAGAAGTTATGTTTTAATAATTCCGAGAGTTGTAAATATTTTTAACCCTCGTAAAATTTTGAGCCTTTATATCTTTCTTTCTTAACCCACCAAAAAGCCACGCTACAGTCCAAAGAAAGACCTTCTGATCGATTTTGAAATAATAACAAATACAACGAAGGAGGAGCGAAGCATCGGATAATCCCCGTGGTACAAAAAACAAAATACCAAAAGGAAAAATGAAAAAAAAATAAAAAATAAAAAATGAGAGAGTCTCGTCAGTGAAAACCTTAGCCGGCACTGTGAGGCGATTGTGAGGTTGAGAGAAATAAAATGAGAGAGTCTCATCAGTGAAAACCTTAATCGGCACCGTGAGATGATTGTAAGGTTGAGAGAATAAATGAGAGAGTCTTATTGGTGAAAACCTTTCGAGGCACCGTAGGGCGATCGTGAGGACTATCAAAAAAGAGAAAAGGCAACAAAAAAGAGTATCGGTTTGGGTCAAAGGCAATTCAGAGTCGGAATAATGATTGGAACGAACTGGGTCAGAGTTTAAATACATGGCATGGTCAGCGGAATCAGCCAGCAAATACCCAGATAAGTTCCGTCATCTCTCCAAAATACCCTTACCTTTCTTTCATTTTTCTGCATTTCATTGTTTACCTTTTTGAGAGCTAACTACCAGCTCCTGATAACGGAAGTTGAAATAACACTGGATCAGAAAGGATAGAAGATTGGGGAAGGGAATAAAGAAGCTTGGCAAACATGGCCAAAGAAAAAGAAAACAAAACAAAAATGGAGAAATGAGAAAATACAAAAAGAGTCTGCAAGGGACAAGAAGTCGAAAGTCATGCAACATGAGAAAGCAAAAACAAAGGAAGCAATAAGAAGTGGGGACGGCAGATGCCAGTTGCCAGCAGTTTATATCTAATAAATTTTGTTTCATGCAGGAACAGATTGTCACTAATCACTTTAAAGTGAATGTGACCAATGTGGAAAATTTAAAATACCAAAAAGAGAAAGTCCGCCGAATAAGTGGAGAAATTCACAAAGCAAGAGATAAGTTGGTAAAAAGAAAATACCAAAAAGAGGAAGGTAACATCTTTTAAAATCCACTCCCCAGTCCTCAGCCTGCGGGAATATTTTTCTGCATCGCATTGCACGTTTAATTTCTGTTAGGCGCCCACCTTCAAATACGGGAATACTTTTTTTTTTTTTTTTTTGCATTTGTATTGCACGTTTAAATTCCGTTAGGTGCCCACCTTCTAATACGGGAATATTTTTCTCTGCATCGCATTGCACGTTTAAATTCCGTTAGGTGCCCACCTTCTAATACGGGAATATTTTTCCGCATCGCATTGCACGTTTAAATTCCGTTAGGTGCCCACCTTCTAATACGGGAATATTTTCTCGCATTCGCATTGCACGTTTAAATTCTGTTAGGTGCCCACCTTCTAATACGGGAATATTTCTCTACATTCGCATTGCACGTTTAAATTCGGTTAGGTGCCCACCTTCTAATACGGGAATATTTTTCTCCATTCGCATTGCACGTTTAAATTCGTTAGGTGCCCACCTTCTAATACGGGAATATTTTTTGCATTTGCATTGCACGTTTAATTTCCGTTAGGTGCCCACCTTCTAATACGGGAATACTTTTCTCGCATCGCATTGCACGTTTAAATTCAGTTAGGCGCCCACCTTCTAATACGGGAATATTTTCTCGCATCGCATTGCACGTTTAAATTCCGTTAGGTGCCCACCTTCTAATACGGGAATACTTTTTCTGCATCGCATTGCACGTTTAAATTCCGTTAGGTGCCCACCTTCTAATACGGGAATATTTTTTTCGCATTCGCATTGCACGTTTAAATTCTGTTAGGTGCCCACCTTCTAATACGGGAATATTTTTCTCGCATTCGCATTGCACGTTTAAATTCCGTTAGGTGCCCACCTTCTAATACGGGAATATTTTTCTCGCATTCGCATTGCACGTTTAAATTCTGTTAGGTGCCCACCTTCTAATACGGAATACTTTTCTGCATATCGCATTGCACGTTTAATTTCGTTAGGTGCCCACCTTCTAATACGGGAATACTTTTCTGCATCGCATTGCACGTTTAATTTCAGTTAGGCGCCCACCTTCTAATACGAGAATACTTTTCTGCATTCGCATTGCACGTTTAAATTCTGTTAGGTGCCCACCTTCTAATACGGGAATATTTTCTGCATCGCATTGCACGTTTAAATTTCGTTAGGTGCCCACCTTCTAATACGGGAATATTTTTCTGCATTTTGCATTGCACGTTTAAATTCTATTAGGTGCCCACCTTCTAATACGGGAATATTTTTCTGCATTTTGCATTGCACGTTTAAATTCTGTTAGGTGCCCACCTTCTAATACGGGAATACTTTTCTGCATTTGCATTGCACGTTTAAATTCTGTTAGGTGCCCACCTTCTAATACGGGAATATTTTTCTGCACATCATGGTTTATATAGTTAAAAGCCCACACTGGGGCAGAAAAAAGAAAAAAAAGGTAGTTTGTTGTTTTGTTTTGAGCAGGTTCAGCTCGAGATCAAGAAAAATAAGAAAATCAACAAAAAGAGAGTCAACAAGAAAAGAAAAAGAAAAGAAGAAGATTCTGCATTACCGGATAGGGAAGAAGAGCAAAAGCTAGATTAAGAACAATTGTAATTGTAGGATCATAGCTTAGAATAGCTTCTTCATTTTACATTTCCCCCCCCCGTGTAATAAGGAGTAAGTCAGCAGGTCTCAATAGTGTCAATGCAACGGCTGTCGTTAGCGTTACTAAAACGACGCCGTTTGGACTCCGATGAGACCCAAGTCTCTTCCGTCAGATCAATTCGAATGAACGGCTGAGATTAAACCAATTATTTAATTAACTAGTTAATTTGATCAAAAACCTCAGGCCGTAGGATTCAACTCGATCGAACGGTGAGGATCGATTCTCACTGTGAGCACATGATTTTTGCACTAAGCATTTAAATTCCAAAATTAAAATAAAATGTTTTTGAGTGCAATTACTTGATTTGTTTGGAATTAGCTATACTTTTGAGTTTGAATAAGTAGAAATTAGAAGAAAATCAAAAAAAAGGCTAGGAAATTAGTTGTTAGTATAATTGGTTAGATTTTTAGGAAAATTAAAGAATAGCTTAAATAGGAGAAAATAAGGAAAAATAGCAGAGAAATTGCAAAAAATACTAGAAAATTAGAGTAAGTAGGAAAATTAGGATTTATAATTTTTCATAAAAAGAAAAGAAAAAAAATATAAAAGAAAATACATAAAAAATAATTAAAATCAGAAAAAATACAAAATATGTATAGGTGTATTCGATTTGGGCCAAGAATGATTAAAAGCAGTGGCCCAATCTGCTTTGGCCCAATGAGCTGGCCGGTCCGACCTTGTGTAAATCGATCCTCACCGTTCGAGCGAGTTGAATCCGACGGCCTGAAGTTTTTGATTAAATTAACCAGTTAATTAATTAATTGGATTAATCTCAACCGTTCAATCAAGGTGATCGGACGGAAGAGACTTTGGGGTCTCATGTACAACAAAACGATGGCGTTTTAGTAACGCTCATCCTCAGCCATTGATCATCACTGAACGGACGGTCAGGATTTCATGCGACACTTAGCCTATATAAGGCTTATGTCTGAAGAAGCCGCCTCATTTCTTCAAACGCCTAACCCTAGCCGCCCTTAATTCTCTCTACATCTCTTCGTCTCATCATCTTCCTCAAGACCTCAACGGCCATGGCGGCCACCACCCCACGGTGGTCGCCGGCTTCTCCCAGCTTCCCCTGTCATCTCTTCTTCTTCGCCTCCGTTGAGAAATCCCAAGAACTCCTTTTCTTCATAAATCCCGGTCACCGGAATTTATGTCGGTGACCACCAAACAACGAGAAACCACATAAAACCAATGCCAAAAGAACCCTCTCCACCTGATCTATCACCCTATCCCACTGGTTCCCTTCGAATATCTCTGGAACTCGTCGAATATCCAAGAGAAGGTCGCCGGAAACCTAACTCCGGCGACCCCCAAACTTAAAACCTCCCAAAGGCCTCACCTTTTACTCCCCCAAACACTCCCTATAACTCAGAACCTCAAAAGGCTTAGTCTTTAAGCCTTAGAAGAAAGTCAGAAAAGAAAATCGAAAAAAAGAGATATGAACAAATAAAGAAAAAGAAAACAAAGAGGAGAGTGAAGTCTGATAAAAAAGAAGAGAGAAGAGAAGGATAGGAAGCTTGGGGGACAGACCCCGCCAAGCTAAGTTCCCCTCCTTATCTTGTTTGCTGTTTGCTTTTCTTCTTTGATTGTTCTTTTTGTTCTTTGTTATACTCTGTTAGCTTTCTGAAATCTTTGCTACATGTCTTATCTGTTCTCGCATGATAATTTTAGGGTTTTTGTTCTGTTTGTTTTCATCTGTTCATGCTTTCCTTTATTTGATACTTGTCGCCTTTTGTTTATTTCTTCATCTCTTTGTGCTTCGTCTGTTTAGTTTTAGGGTTTGTGTTCATTTTTTGTCTTTATGCTTTATTTCTCTGATTCGAAAGAAGACATGCTTAGTATTAGGGTTCATCCTGTTCATACTGTTTTTCTTGTTTTAATTGTTCCTTTTCTGTTCGTCTTTTGATTGATTCTGTCTGCTGTAAACCATGCTCATTTTTACTAAGTCAAAAGACTTATCTTTTATCTTGTGCTTTTCCTTTTATTTGTGATTTCTGATCTTAAACAGCATGACTTCTGTTTCTCCTCATGTAGTTGTCTTCTTCGTTATTTGTTAGCATTAGGCCCTTGCTTCTTGTTGATATCAGACAACTTCTGTTAGATTGAGTGATTCTTGTCCTCTATCTATTCTCATGATTAGTTTCAGGATTAGGATTGGTTTGTTATTCTCATGCATGAGTCTGTTCTGCTTAGCTTTACCCATTCTATTTGCTTAGCATGATTTTAGGGTCAGTACTTGAGAATGATTTCTGATTAACATGCTTATGATTACCTTGTTAAAGTCCATTGTGTTTATGTCCAGTTGAACCTTGTTAGCTATTTTGTGAGAGTTTATGCTTATGTGTGTCTATGTCCATGAATGCTAAGTAGGTTTTTGGCTTTCCAGTGAATCACTCAACATGAAATTGATTGTAACTCATGCCTGCTTAATGTTTAATTAACACTGTACCACTTGAAATTGAGTTTGTAAGTCTGATTAATTAAAATTCAACATTATCCAACTTCTTTTCTGAATTTTGATTAGTTGATAAACATATTTGGTTTCATGTGTTTATGTGTGCAATTGCATGTTGAAATAGCTAGGTTTGCAATAGTTTGATGTTAAGTATGAACACTGTTGATGTTTATTATGCTTAGGAGGATTGGTTATAGCTGTTAGTACTAAGTTCCATGAAAGTGGTTAGTTTTTAAATAGGATAAAACTCTGAAAATCATAAAATTAGGCTATAAGTTAAATAATTGGCTTAAGAATGGTTAACCTTGCAAAGGGTTGACCTATTCTATAAAGCCCTAACACACAGTCCACTTTGAAAGTGGCTGGTTGTGCAAAATGGCTATGTCTGCAAATGCAGACTAGCCCAGGCTCTCTTTAGAGCCCTGAACAGCAAAGTGGCCAAACCTGTAAAGGTTTTGGGCCCAGCTGTTCAGTATTTGGCTTTGATAGCCCAAGCTAAGTCTCAACTTGAGATTGGCTAGTTCTTAAATAGTTAATCTCAATAATAAAACAGGCTAGTCCTGCGATTAGCTTTAATTTGGAATAAATTGGTCTTAATTGACTGGAATTAGTTTAAATAGGCTAAAATTGAAATAGTTTCTTAAAATAAATCTGGCCAGCCCTTAAATACTAATGCCAGGGCTGGCTATTAGTTAAATAGGTGCAAAAGATGCTGAGATTTAACCTAGGTAAGCTGTGTAAATAAGCAGTGCCCTTAAGGGCACAATTGGAACTTGAAATAGTATTCTAGTAAATAGTTAGAACTTAAGAGGGTAATGGAGTCATTCATGCCCCTGATTTCTGCAATTTTGCAGAGATTTAAGGGTATAATGGTCTCCTAAAAATGGGAAATCTGTAAAAATCTTTAACTATTAGGGATACATTGGTAAAAACCCATAAAAAGGAATCTTTAGAACCTTCCAGCACATGCTGGAAGGGTTTTGATAACTGATTTTGGGGACTTAAGTGTAGAATTCATGATTTTAGGAAGGGGGAGAGTGGGATTAATCCCATACTTCTTCCCCAAGTCTTCAGCCCTAAAGATAACTATAAATACCTCTAGAAAGGGGCTGGAAAAGGGGGTTCCAATTTGAGTAATCTGAAATATATATATCTAGGGGGTTTTTGGAAGATAAAGGTTTCAGAGTTAAAATATAGTAATAGAACAGTAGAGTATTCTGGGTCGAGTGAAGATATATTGATTCCAATCTGGTTCACTGGTCTTCTTTGCTTGATTCATCTGCCTGGGTTATTACTTGCTTGTTGTTGCTGGGATTTCTATCATTTGCTGGTTGTCTTGCTTATTTTTGGAGTCATCTTCATTGTTGCATTGTTGCTGAGTTCCTGTTGATTATTTGCTCTTACCCTTCCCTTAGAACTCATCGGCTACATTTTGCTATCCAGGTACATTTTCTATTGGAATGGAGCTGTAATGATTGATCTGCTGAATGAAATGAAGATTAGAATTATTTTGTTATCTGTCCTGTAATTTTATTTTAAGTTTGAAGTATATTGCAGTAGATAGCAAGGAAAAACAAAACACAAAAGATGTAATAGCTTAGAATAAGTAGTATAATAGTAGTATAGTGGTAGTAATAGCATATCACTTAGTATTAATTAGGTAAAAACTAAGGTAGTTAATAATAGTTTCAAAACTGGTAATCACTCGCTAAACAGTAGATTCGTAAATCATAATTATATATTAGGATTCGTTCAAATGCGGATAAGTTTAAAATGGGAAACATTAGATTAAACAGTGAGTCATTCACGATTGGGTTAAGTACACTGTATCGAGCTAAAGTCATGGTAAAATCAGTAGTATAAGCGCTTTCAAGTCTTTGAATCACATAGATGTAGATGCTTAGGATTATTGCAATTGAGTAATTGGAATGTTTAAATTCTGCTTGTGTAGTTTAATTAATTTTAAGGGTCTAAGTCCAGATGTGAATAATCAAAAGGAGGAAACAATCGCATGAAGTAACAATTAGAATGGAAACAGCTTTGAGAATACCAAATAGGTTCAAATCTTAATGAGAATTAAAAAGGGGAAGTGATTAGATATTGAAGCAGTTCAATTAGGATGAATTGATGGTGATGAAAGGTATAGTTCGCAATAAGACTAGCAATATGGCAAACATCTGCGCTTAATCGTTTATTCTCTTTTGACACTATAAGCAATTAATTGAATCGCTTTCTTTCAACTTGATTTCCTAGGCAAAGTGGGTGTCCCAAAATGCTCTTCTAGCAAATAATTAGAGATTAGTATGGATTTTTAGTTATGAGCAGATATAGTCATAGCAATTGTTCGAGTTTTTCTGTACATGAATTATTGACTTAAGTCTACTGCTTTTGGTGTACTGATTTCTTTGTTAATAAATAAAAGTGGTTTTGATTTCGAGTACTTGTTTCATTATGTATTCTGTGTCATATTTTGTCATTTCGTTCTGGTTTGGGCCTTATGTGATGTTGGGCCTGAACTGTCCTATGAAATCGCTTAGTCCACTGATCGAGAATTTGAAGACATTCTGGGCTTTGAGGCTTAGGTTCGCCTTTTGCGGATCCGTTTAAATGGTTGAAGAGAAGACCAGGCCCAATTAAATAACAAATTCAACGGGCCTGGAATATTTATCGTTTAAGGCAAGAACAAAAATATAGAAAACTTAGCCAAATATTAGCATCCTTTAATAAAAATTGGGATGAGCCCCGTCCAAATAACAATGGGGCCCCCATTTAGTAATAGAATAACATAATAGAACCGGAGAGGCTAATAGCGAATTCCATAGCCTCTCCCAAAGTTAAAAGCCGATATAGACTATCTTAAGGCACGATTTTAATATACCTTCCTATGAACGAGTGTGCACTTGGTGCGACTCAAATCCAAATCTCGGCAAAGCCGAAATACACCAAAAGTCATAGGCGTACTGGTTGCGGTATGACTCGAGGCGTGTTTCCGCGATGTCGCAATTCCTAAAAAATAATATTTAACGTAAAAGCATATTATGTTGTTAAAATCTATAATTGAGTCAAACAAAAGTCAAGAACGACAAGTGGAGCGACCGTGCTAAAACCACGGAATCCGGGAGTGCCTAACACCTTCTCCCGGGTTAACAGAGTTCCTTATCCGGATCTCTGCTTCGCAGACATTTGTAAGAGTCAAAATTCCTCGGATTCGGGATTAACCGGTGACTTGGGACACCATTGTCATTCCCAAGTGGCGACTCTGATTAATCTCTAATAAAATCCCGAACCGATTGTCCTTTAATTGGAAAAACTCCTTCCCTTACGTTATTTTATCCGTCTTGGGTAATTGAGCGTCGGGGTATACCCTACAAGTGTATTTATACGCTTTTAAGTGTGTTGGGGTAGTAAAAAAGGAGGTGTGACATCAGCTTTCTTAGAAGCAATTATATTAGGCACTCTGAGTATTCAAGTTAGAGTTAACTTGAAAGTGTTGCAACAGTTGAGGTTATGTTCCGCGTTGGGATTAGAGTTAATCCTTAGGTTTACAAGAGTTTTGTAAATGCAGTTTTTGGCTCAGTAGTGGAGTTTGGGAAAATCCTACTGAGTAGCAGGTCGTGGTTTTTTCACCTTTTGAGCTAGGTATTTTTCACGTAAAAATCTCTGTGCACTTTACTTTCAGTATTTATTATTCCGCAAACTACTTTAGTTAGAACACTTAAAAGAACTAGGTTCTTCTAACGTGAAAATTAGGTACCACACAAATTACCCCCCTCCCCTCTTATATGTGGTATTGATCTTTATAACATCAAATGATAAATGATATGGATCAGGTTTCACGCCACAAAACTAATAAATGATATGGACCGGGTTGTTGTAACATACCGTACATTCGGACTAGGTGTGGACCTATTAAATGGGTATTAATTTGATATTTCATACATGTGAAGTCCCATCGAGATGATTATGGATAAAATATTTATTTCAAAATCAAGATGGAAAGATAGGTGCACAAGATTTTACAAAATCAACTATGTTTGCAGAATATATGTTTTCCATCAAGTTTAAGTAAACATGTGTAAGGAATTGGAGAAAAGGCAAAGGATGAAAGTTTTAGGCCTTTGAAATATATTTCCAACTATATATTATGGAGCCCAAACGGATCTCTGTGCAAAACGTTATATACATTTTACAAAACAGAACGCATATGCGTGCCCGGTAGCGCGACCGCACTAATTTTGTAGCAGTGTTACAGCCATTTAGTGCGACCAGTAGCAAAAGCAAGCCTCTAGGTACACGAAAACGCTAGTGGGGGTCATTTTAAAGCTATATTTTGTCCCCTACAGCCCCCAAAACAGAAAAACTTTCTCTAGAAAGGGGAACTCTCAAATACCTAAATCCTTAACGGTCATTCCACCACCCAAGGTAAGTCTAAAGGTCATTCTAAGTTAATTTCAGTTTTCCAACATCTTATTAACTTGGTAAACCCTCCATATCATAATATATTCGATTGGAACATCATTGTTGAGAGGAGAAACTCTAGAACTCGAATTTAAGGAGATTGAACGTCAAAAAGGTAATAGCTTCACCTTCTAATTGATTATAGCATTGGTTTGATGATTATAACCCCTACTTCATGAGAAATGAGTTGATGGCTTTGATAGAAACGCATAAAGGATTATAGGTTTTGAGATGTTGAGTGTTGATTATTGGTTAAGGGTCTTGTTTAGCTTATGGGTGATAAAGAATAATATCGATTATAACCATTTGAGATTTTAGAATTTATTTAGGAGCAAGAGAATGGGTTATTGGGTGTAGAAACACCATTAATAAAGGCTATGAAGCTTTATGTCACCAAGTGTTTGATAAAATACGTAAGCGACAAAAACAAGACTATTGTTGCTAATTTGGAATCCCATTGACTTGTATTGATATAGATTAAAGTTGAAAGGGTTGGCAAATATTGTATTATGCTCAAGAGCAGGAAGTTAAGGTATGTGAGTCTAACTCTCTATGTTTGGGAATTTTCATGATTCTCCCTACACTATGTTTCTTTTACGGCGTATCAATTGCCTTAGAAATATAGTTAAGTCTAGTTCCTTGAATAGTTTTAGAACTTCTATTCCCTAGCTTCATAACTCGTTCATGACTTTCATTCTGTATGTTGTGAGCTCAGTTCGTATTCAATATAGACTTGGGTTTGATTCCTCGAAGTCTCAATATAGCTTACTCAGCATGTCATAAATAGTTGCCGTTTTAGTATTCATAACCAGATAGAGAATACATGTCTCATTCTAGTCCCATTCAGTATTCAAGTATTATGTAACTCAGTATAATTCAATATTCCAGTATTATGTAACTCAGTATGATTCATTATTCCAGTATAATGTAACTCACTGTGATCCAGTATCATATAACTCAGCGTGATTAAGTATTTCACTATTATGTATTGCAGTATCATTCTCCGTTCTTGATTTTAAATCCCTGAATGTTGAGCACCTATATTTGGGCCTGAGGCCGCAGCTAATGTTTTATGCATCTTTGGGCCTGAGACCGCAGCTAATATTTTATGCATCTTTGGGCATGAGGCCGCAGCTAATGCTTTATGCATCTTTGGGCCCGATGCCGCAGTCTATGTGTTATGCATTTTGGACCTAAGGTCGTAGTTATATATATGTATATTTGGGCCCGAGGCTGCAGTTTGTGCACATATATATTGGGCCTGAGGCCGCAGTTTAATCTTCAGATAAACAGATTGTTCATCATTCAGAAGAGGGAGTATTCATATCCTTACTTCCTTTATTCAGTTCAATTATCAGTTATCAGTTATCTTTTCAGTTATCAGTTAAGTTATCGATTATCAAGTTATCAGTTATATTTACAATTATTAGTTCAGTTACTAGTTCTCACTTCAGTTTCAGTTTCAATAGTTATCATTTCAATTATCAGCTTAGTTTCAGTTTCAGCATTTATAATTCTTTCTTTTAGCTGCTTTATATACCAATACAATTCAAGGGGACTTTAAGAACCAAAATGGAGTTATGAAGTTACTGAATCGCTTCCCAACGGTCTATTCTAAGTGTGTTTAGATCTGCTAACATCCCTTTTTCCCGGGGCCTGCATCTCTCGATGCAGGTAATGATTTACAGGTTGATGATTCAAATCACTAGGGTTCTCGTACCATCTGTTTGGTGGTCCACAGTTCTTTTGGGGCTTTAACATTACTTTACGGTCTTTCAGTATTTACAGGCAGTCATTGTTTTCAGTACTTTATTAGAGGCTTCATCGACTAGAGTAACAATTAGACAGAGTCACGTGCTTTTCATGTTAAACCATGTAAGCTACAAATATGTTTCAAAATTGTATTAGTATTTCCAAACATTGATTTATATCATCCAGACATTTAGTATATCAGCATGTGTTAGTTTATTTTCCGCATTTATCATGTTATGATACCACATGTTGATTCAGCCAGCAGTTGGTTTGCTTGGTCACATGTAGTCAGGCACGGAGTGCCGTGTTATGTCCAGGCTCAGGTTTGGGGCGTGACAGAGCTTGGTGTCAGAGCACTAGGTTCAAGAGTCCTGGGGATTCTGTGAAGCCGTGTCTAGTGGATATTCCTTTATATATGTGTGTCGAACACTCATATAAATGGTTAACTAACAAGACATCCAGGATTGTCGCATTTCTTTCTACTCTAGATCATGCCATGAAACTTAGCGCAATAGGTAAGCTTCTCTTCCTATCGAATTCCAAATGTATTAGATGCCCAAGAGGCGCGCATCAGAAACCTAAGGTCTTAGAGAGGATAATTGAACATTGGGGTATAATTATGGAGTACATGTTGGTAAATATGAGACTTGAGAGGACGTTAAAAGTGGGATGCAATGGATAGTAGTAAGATTAAAACATAACCTTATCCAAAAGTACAAAAGCAATTATGATGTCTTATGGTTATCAGCTTACCTCACTTACAAGTTATACAATCTTTCAGTTAGAAAGTTTATGGTTATTCAGGATGCTAATTATCAGTTATTCAGTTACCAGATCTCTAATTTTCAGCGTATCAAATATTAGTGGCTCGTGAGTAATACAGTGATGCCTATGGGTACTAAAAGAAAATGTAAGCAATAGTGATTATAGAGAAACCCTCACATATTAGTTATGGATTAAGACCAAGACTCACCAGATGGCACATGAAGTGAATTAGCATATGATGGTATACTTTAAAGGATAAGTTTGTGCATTGTTGCGTATTTGTATGTATTTTACCTCCTAGAGCAACTTTATGTACTTCTAGGGAATGGAGACACAAGTTAGATGATGATAATTTAGATGTCACACCCTAACATTTGGTCTCAACAGTTTTGGACAGAAAAGAGCCTAAGGGTAAAATACCTAGGACATTTGTTACTACCAAAGATGTGATTTCGTACAACTCATGAAAATGACTAGAAGATATAGAGTATTCAATGTGAACCAAGAGCAGCCAATATTGAATTTCAGAGAATGATTTTATGTTGTTTATATTTATTCAAATCAGAACTAGAAGTACCACACTAGTAAGCTACTATAAGAAGCAGCTATTGACGTAAGATAAAAGATATGGTAGTTCCCCCTTAGGTGATGTGACTAAATGATTAGCCAGGATATTTATAGTATGATATGATTTAGTATTGCATAGAAAATTTGGGGTTAGATATTCATATTTCATTTAAGGCAGATGAATTCCCGAAGTGTGATCCATGCACATAGTTTAGGAAACAAATGATAGTTTTCTATCGTAAAACAAGGCCGGATGGTGAGGGAAGTTAGAATAATCTTATGTTTCACCTTAGTTATTCAAGCAGGAGAAGAATATATGATGCTAGCAAGTGGTTAGTAAAAGGGATAGTAAGTAAGTTTTGAGTTTATATAATGAATTAGCAATTTCAGCAGAGCTAGTAGAGGTACAATTTGATCTACTTAGTAAAGTTAACAATATTGAGTGGATGACAGCTTGAAATATTGAATGTGTGTTAGAACCCAAAGACTTTAAGTTAAATCCGAAATACAATGATAGTGGAAAACTAATCCGATAGCAAAAAGAGAGCAAACTATAGAAGAATAGCCATTAGGAATTATCAAACTGTAGTTTCTCCAGGATTGACAGTGTGAGCAGAGTTAAATTATTAAGAATGTGTATGATAGTTGTGAATACATTAGCTTTCCGTTATGTGAATAATTTAGTTTTCCCTAGTAACAAATATTTCTTAGAAGTAAGTTGGGAGATGAGTCGTCATTGACATAGAGTGCAAAGAATTGCAAAAAATAAGGAATGTTATTTGGATCCCAGCAAAAAGAGAAGGATCAACAAGGATATGACCTTTGGTCTAAGGGGGTGATGTGAATACATCCTTAAGTGCAGTTAGAGATCTGAAACTCGAATAGTAGCATGGGATATGAAAAAGAAGACTAGTTCAGTAATGAGGGTAGATTGTATGTTACCACAAGCATTATTTATAGCATGTGTAAGAAAAACAAAGTGAGTAGAATGATCACCGAGTTTAGCCATTGATGATAAAGGGATCATAGAAAGCTATAAAATCATGCCCAGTTATGTATCACGAGGGTGGTGATCATTGCACGAGACTTTAGTCTTCAGAGTACTGGTTAAAGACTTAGCTCACGACAATTTTATTAGTGTTTTCAGGGAATTCTTAAGAAGATAAAGTGTGGGAAGTATAACTCATGATTGAGGTAGATAAGAGAACTCCGGTAAATGAAGTTCACCAGCCAAGATAGGAGTTCGACTTTGGACTCTAAAGATGACGGTTGTCTAGAACAGAACCTGCTCTCCATTAATAGCTGAAGAGAAGAAGAAACAATTTGATGATCCCTACGTGTTGTAGTTGAAGAGGAGATTCACAAGTATAAGATGATGGCTTTTGAATAAGGGGGAGATGATAGGACTATGAGGTACTAGGATAGATTGTGTGTTCCAGACATAGATGGACTTAAAGAGGGAAGATCATGTTAGAAGCCTATAATTCTAGGTATTCTTTCCATCCAGGTTTCCAAATATGAATCACGACCAAAGAGATTTATTGGTTGAACGACACGAAAAAGAACGTCGTAAACTTTATGGCCAGGTAGAGCATTTAACATTTGAGGATATGTCCTTGATGTTAAGAGTAATTGGGATAATCACATACCTCTCATTGACCTTGCTAATAATAACACCTACCATTCTAGTATCAAGATGGCACTATGAGAAACTCTGTATGGGCGAAGGTGTAGATCGCCAATTGGTTGGTTCAAAGTTGGTGAAAAGGAGTTGTTGGGACCAAATTTAGTCTATCAGACCATAGAGAAAAGCCAAGTTGATTTTAGAGCGTTTGAATATGTTAATTTTCCAAGTTGATGATTGGGTGTTTCTAAAGGTTTCGCCTATGAAAGGGGTTATGAGATGTGTGAAGAAGGGGAAGCATCGTCCCTGCTATATTGGGCCATATAGAATCTCGCGAAGGATCAGTCAATTAGCTTATGAGTTGGAGTTGCCACCATAATTAGTGGTAGTACAACCAGTATTTCACGTGTCATGTTATAACACTCAAGTTATCAATACTCAGATATTCATGTTCGTTCAATACTAAGATACTCGTGTTAGTTCAGTACTCAAACACTCATGTGAGGTACTCATGTCAGTATAATACTTAGATTTCAATACTCAAATATTCATTCCAGCTAAAATATCCATATATCCATGTTAGTTCAGTATTCATGCATCCATGGTAGACCAATATTCAGTCAATGCAGTAGTCATTCAGCTCAGTATCTCAATAGTTCATTATGTTTAGTATGAAAGTGTTAATAAAAGTCCATGTTTCCACCAGACCCGTTTAAGGTTCGGAGTTAGCGGAGGTTACACTCAGGACAATCATTGGAGGATGAATGATCCCAAAGGGGAGATAATGTAACATTCCGTACATTTGGACTAGGTGTGGACATATTAAATGGGTATTAATTTGATATTTCATACATGTGAAGTCACATCAGGATGATTATGGGTAAAATAGTTATTTCAAAATCAAGATGGAAAGATAGGTGCACAAGATTTGATAAAATCGACTAAGTTTGCATAAGGTCTATCTTCCATCACGTTTTAGTAAAAATCTGTAATGAATTGGGGAATAAGAAAGGGATTAAAGTTGTAGGCCTTTGAAATAGATTTCCAACGATATATTATGGAGCCCGAACGGATCTCTTTGCAAAGCGTTATGTGTGTTTTACGAAATAGTATGTGTATGTGCGCCTGGTAGCGCGCCCATTAGCGCGACCACACTAATTTTGAGGCAGTGTTACTACCATTTAGCGCGACCAATAGTGCGAGAAAGCCTCCAGGTGCATGAGCGCACTAGTGGGGGTCGTTTTAAAGCTATATTCCGTCCCCCACAGCCCTTAAAACATAAAAACTTGCTCTAGAAAGGGGAACTCTCAAAAACATAACTCCTTAAGGGTCCTTCCACCACCCAAGGTAAGTTCTAACAGTAATTCTAAGTTAATTTCAATTGCCCAACATCTTATTAATATGGGTATACCCTCCATATCATTAGCTATTTGATTGCGACATCATTGTTGAGAGGAGAAACCCTAAAACTCGAATTCAAGGGGATTGAACATCAAAAAGGTAATAGCTTCACCCTCTAATTTATTCTAGCATTGGTTTGATGATTATAAACCCTAGTTCATGAGATATGAGTTGGTATATTTGATAGAAAAGCATAAACGATTATAGGTTTGGGGTGTTGAGTGTTGATTATTGGTTAAGGGTGTTGTTTAGCTTATGGGTGATAAAGAATAATATCGATTATAACCATTTGAGATTTTAGAATTTATTTATGAGCAACAAAATTGGTTATTGGGTGTAGAAACACCATTAATAAGGGCTATGAAGTTATTGGGTGTATAAACACCATTAATAAGGGCTATGAATCTTTATGTCACCAAGTGTTTGATAAATTACCTAAGTGACCAAAACATGACTACTGTTGCTAATTTGGAATCCCTTTGACTTGTATTGATATAGATTAAAGTTGAAAGGGTTGGTGAATGTTGTATTATGCTCAAGAGAAGGAAGTTAAGGTATGTGAGGCTAACTCTCTATGTTTGGTAATTTTAATGATTCTCCCTACACTACGTTTCTTTTACGACGTATCAATCGCCTCAGGAAATAGTTAAGTCTAGTTCCTTGAATAGTTGTGGAACCTCTATTCCCTAGGTTCATAACTCGTTCATGACTTTCATTCTCAACGTTGTGAGATTAGTTTGTATTTAACATTGTAAGGCCCCGTAAAATTTTTGTGCTTAAAACCTAGTAACTGTGGTGTCATGGTCCGAATAATGTGTTAGGAATACGTAGAATTGCTCGTCGCGGTTCGGACCCTTGTTAGTGATTTAAGTTTCAAAAATTTAAAGAATCAATTTTTCCAAAAAAGTGTCGATTCTGCTGTCAGGAATGCGACCGCAGATCTGCTATGCGGACCGCATTCTTATCGCAGAGCTTAATAGAATATTTTCAAAAATAATGTTGAAAAATGCAGTTAATATGCGATCGCAGAATGGAAATGCGGACCGCAGATCCACCGCAAAATTTCTTGAGACATTTTTAAGTGTCAAATCTGCGGTGCATTCTGCGACTGCAAATCAAGAATGCGGACCCCATTTTGGTCGCATGTCGTAACAGAACCTGTGAAATTTTGAGGCAATTTTGCGGTCCATTATGCGGACCGCATGTTGATTCTGCGACCGCAGAATTGACTCGGCCCAGAATTTCTATAAAATATGACCCGACCCCTTCTTTAATAAAACACCTTCCTCCTTCATTTTCTCATGTCTTCTTAGAAAAATTAGAGAGAGGAAAGAGGGAATTCTAGAGAGAGAAATCTACTTATCTTCAAGGAATATTACAAATCGTTTGGTCCGGAGGTTCTTAGGAAAAGTGTCGTCTTCCCCAATCTTTACAAGGTAAAAACCCTAGCTATTTTTCTCTAATTTTTCAGTTTTCAAAGGTAAAGAAAGGTTTGCATATAATAGCTTTTGAAAATAGAATTTAACACTCATGCATGACTATTGAACTTTATTTTAGTAAAAAAAAGTGAGTAGAAGTAAGAGTCTGCAAGAACGAGGTGGGCAAAATAGGATAACTTGGGTAAGCATAAAGTAAGAGGTTACAGGAAGAAAACTTGACACCAGGTATGTATGGCTAATTTTGATTCTTGTAAAATCACCCACATGTGCGCAATTTGCTTGGTATGTGTTAAATTGAGAGATTGGGTGTAACCCTTTGATGTGGTTGTTGGGAATTCAATTGATGTTGAATTATGTGTGATGTAGTATGGAAAATGAATCGCAAGATAAAAAGGGAACCGACATTGGTAAAAGAACTGAGAATAACTATTGTGATGGCATACATGGTTTATTGTGGAAGGAATTGAAACACTTGAATTGTGGTAAATTGTTGAAAATATTTGTATGGGTACTCTCGAATATGGAAACATTGTAACTTGGATGTGACATCGGTTTGAAAAGTAATTGCGAACATGAACCAATTTGTAAGTTGATTATTTGAACTTGTTGTAATTTTGTGTAGTGCCTTGTTTGTTGTTTGTGATTGTTGTGTTTGAAACTGTACGGCGGGATCGGGTTGCGCGCCGCAACACGAAGAAATAAGGTGTGGGTTGGGGTGATAAGGGTGGACGAGTTAATAAGGATGGAAAGAGATCGAAATCACTATTGAAATTGATATAAAATCATTGATGTGAAATTATGAAATGACTGCAGGAGAGTTTTCAACCTGTGGGGCACTGATTGCCCCTTTGTTTGAATACTTGTGCTTTACGTGATTGATTGGTTGTTGCTCTCCTTGTTGACCTTAAAATGTGCTTTGTGTTGAGAATTATTTGAAATGAGGAAAATGTGGAAAACATGGTTGCCTGGCTTAATTAATTCTTGGTGTAATTTATTGGTTGTCTTATCATCGTGATTACTTGTTTAATGGCTTGAGTTTACTTGGAACAAAGTTTGTCCACACATACCAGTACAATTCCAGTGTACTGACGTCCCTATTGCCGGGGACGCTAAATTTGTGTTATGATTGTAGGTGGATCAGTAGCAGGCGTTTCAGCTCGTCGGTAGTAGTATCCTCCATTTTTCCACTGCCCATTTTGGTGAGCCCCTTTCTTACTCGGGACCCTACGTGGCTCATGCCACTTTTGTTTTAGACTTCATTTTGGTTTTGTAAGGTATAGTCGTAGCCTTGTTACCGGCAAGTATTGTATTCCCTTTTGTATCCTAGAGGCTCTGTAGACATGTAAACTGTAGGATTCTAGTCTTATGTATATATTATGTCGGGCGTTGTAAAAATAGTAAACTTGTTAATGAATCAATTGCATGGTTATGTTTGTCCATCATGAAATCAGTTATAATTGGTAAGATATTTGGTTTATGAGAAATAATCAACATAGGGGTAACGCGTGGGATAGAAAGGTGTGACGACCCAAAGGGTCATCACTTATTTTATTAATCATTTCGAGCTTCTGAGGCCTTGAAAACCTCATTCTATGTTGCCTCGATTTACGTGCACGATCCGAGCATGTAGCCGGAAAGATTTTTTGATAGAAAATATGAATTCTATGAGAAATTTGGATAAAAATGATATTAATATTGATATGGTTGACTTCGGTCAACATTTTTGGTAAACGGATCCGGACCCGAGATTGGATGGTCCCGAGAGGTCCATAGGAAAATATGGGACTTGGACATGCGTCCGGAGTCGAATTCCGAGGCCTAGAGCCCAAGTTATGAATTTTTATGTGAAATTGTTTTTGATGTAATTATTAAAGGAAATAAATTAATTGACCTTGGTATCGGGCTCGTATTTTGGTTCCGACGCCCGGTACAAGTCTTAAATATTATATATGTGATTTCTGTAAAGTTTGGTGACATTTGGATGTCGTTTGAGATGTTTTGGACCTTGAGTTCCAAGTTAAGAAGTTTTGAAAATCAAAAGTATGAAAATCATGAGTTTGAGGATTGATTTGATTAAAACGAAGTGATATTGGCGATGTGATCGCACGAACAAGTTCATAATATGTTTTTGAGGTTATGTACATGTTTGGTTTGGAGCCCGGGGGGCTCGGGTAAAGATTTGATAGGCCGTTGGATGAAATTCTGAATTTTTGAACTGCTGGTTTTTCACCCAGCTGTTGGCTTCGCAATTGCGAAGAATTTCTCGCAATTGCGAAGGGGACAATGTAAGGCAAGGCTCGCAAATGCGAACCTTGATCGCAAATGCGAAGCCAGCCTTGTTCGCAAATGCGAACAAATGTTCGCATTTGCAAAGGTCCCCAGTGCCTGCCTATGTTCGCAAATGCGAACAATAGTTCGCAAATGCGAACATTCCCCATACTGCCTTGGTTCGCAAATGCGAACCGTTGTTCGCAAATGCGAACACTGCCTTATACAGCATGTGTTCGCAAATGCGAACATTAGTTCGCAAATGCGAACTGCCAGTGTTCGCAAATGCGAACAAATGTTCGCAAATGCGAACTTCCCAGCCTTAGCTTATTTTTCAAACTCCGGAAATTGGTCGGGGTTCGCAATTGCGAACCCATGTTCGCAAATGCGAACACAGAGACCTGAAAAACACGAATTTCAGTCATTTCTTCACTTTTTACAAAACCAAAACACCCATTTGCGATTCTTCAAGGATTTCTTCTTCATCAAAACGATTGTAAGTCACTTTTTACTTAATTCTTTCAATTCCTAACATCATTAGACATGTTTTTCATAAGAAATCAAAGATTTTCATGGTAAAATTCTTGTTTTTGTTAGAAAATAGGTTTTTCATAAATTGGGGAATTGGTCCTCGAATTTGAGGTCCGATTTTGAAACAAATTATATACATGAACTCGTGGGGGGATAGGTAACCGGATTTTGGTCCTAACCCCGAGTTCCGACCATGTGGGCCCGGGGTTGAAATTCACTATTCCGGGCAGAATGTTGTAAAAGTTGTATTTGGTCTTAAGAATTAGTTTGTTGAGTAGAATTGATGATATTAAATCAATTGTGTATAGATACGGGTGGATTGGAGCCAAGTTGAAAGAAAAAGACATTTCCACGGATTGAATTGTTCATAAGCATTCGAGGTAAGTGTTTGTTCTATCCTAGCTTGAGAGAATAGGATTATGTGTTATGTGTTATGTGATCGAGTGCGGTGTATGGGCTGTGGTGACGAGCATCCATACACTGGCGTCTAGTATGACCGTGAGTCATTGGAAAAATGATTATTTTGAGATATATTACAGATGAATTGTTATTGTTCTCCCTTGTTGGGACTTGTTGTGAAGATAATTATTGATTGCCCTTGATGGGACGGTTTATGAATTGCTGTTTCTTTCTTTGCCCTTAACTGTGATTGTTATTTGGGTGAGGAAGAGTGATAATGCACGAAGGGTGATGCCGTGCCATGTTTATTTATTTATGCACGAAGGTTAATGTCGTGCCATGTTTATTTATTGATTATGCACGAAGGATCATGCCGTGCCCTATTATTGAACCATGTACGAAGGATCATGCCGTACTATGGATGTGAGGATGAGAGTAAAAGCACGAAGGGTGATGCCGTGTACTTTATTTGTTTATTTGGTGAGGATGAGAGTAAAAGCACGAAGGGTGATGCCGTGCAACTGTTTGCTATTTCTTGAATTGATATTACTTGTGTTTTACATTATACTTTGTTTTTCCTTGTGAATTTATTCTGTTGTTAATTGTTGAGTTCTTTTGAGATATTCCTTATTGTGTTATTACCTGATTATTTCTTGTTATTCTGTGGTATACATAGATATTGAATTGCACAGGTTTATGTGGGTGTCTGGTCCTAGGCTTGTCACTACTTCGCCGGGATAGGCCAGGCACTTACCAGCACATGGGGTCGGTTGTGCTGATACTACACTTCGTGCGTTTTTGCACAGGTCCAGGTTACGATCAGGAGCAGCAGCAGTAAATCGATTGCGTGGGAGTTGATCATATTTGAGACCGAGGTAGCTTGCCGACGTCCGCAGGCCCGGCGTCTCTCTCTTTATTTATGTTATTAGCTGTAGTCTCTTTGTTCCGAGACAAACAGAATTATGTTATATTTCCTTCGGACTTTTATGTGTAGTATTCCATAGTAGTTCGTGAGTTGGTGACTCCACGTCTTGGGTAGAGGATTTTAGTATGATTTTCACCTTGTGAATTGTTATTTCCATTTTGATTAAGCATTCCGCATTTATTTAATTAAAATTGTGTTAAAAACAGGATAGTATGAATACAGTGGCTTGCCTAGCTACCACGAGTAGGCGCCATCACGATCCCGATGTTGGGGGAAAATCCGGGTCGTGACAAGTTGGTATCAGAGCTCTAGGTTACATAGGTCTCACCACTCACGAACAAGCTTAGTAGAGTTTGAGAGGTAGGTACGGAGACGTCCGTACTTGTCCTCCAAAGTCTATTGAGTTAGGAAAGAGTCTCTCATTTGTTCTTTCTTGTCATGCGACTTGTTCCTCAATTACTGATTGAATTTCTATTCTGTCCTTTCGCAGATGGTAAGGACACGCGCTTCTTCGTCCGCTGACCAGCAGCCCGAGCCCCAGGCAGCTCCCGTGAGGGGCAGGGGCCAAGGCCGTATCAGAGGCCGTGGTAGGGGTTAGAGCTCAGCCCCAGGCAGCTACCCCAGAGGTGGAGCCTCATATTGAGATTGACGAGGAGGTTCCGGTTCCAGCAGCTCCAGTAGGCCCAGCTCAGGTCCCAAGAGAGGCTTTATTTACCCCGGATCTCCGGGATGCTTTGGTCGGAATAGCAGGATTCATGGACAGCATTGCCAGAGCGGGTTTATTATCAGTTGCCCCAGCCACTTCTCAGGCTGGATGAGGGGCCCAAACTCCTATTGCTCATACTCCGGAGCCAGTAGCTCCTCAGCCTCAGACACCAGTAATTCAGCCAGCTGTGGCCACTCAGTCAGGTACCACAGCTCATGCCGGTGATGGAGCGGCCATGACTTCTGATTCGTTATGGAGGCTTGATCGGTTCTCCAAGCTATTTACCACTACATTCAGTGGAGCCGCATCAGAGGATCCTCAGGACTTTTTATTCAGTTGCCACGAGATTCTCAAGACTATGGGGATTGTGGAGACAAACGGAGTTGACTTCTGTACCTTCAGACTTGCAGGATCCGCCAAGACTTGGTGGAGAGATTATTGCTTGACTCGACCAGCAGGGTCCCCAGCTTTATCATGGGACCAGTTTGCGGAACTATTTATGGAGAAGTTTCTCCCTCCTACTCAGCGGGATGTACTTCGGAGGCAGTTTGAGCGCCTCCATCAGGGCACTATGACAGTTACACAGATGAGACGAGATTTATCGACTTGGCTCGTCATGCAGTGGTGATACTTCCCACGGAGCGGGAGAGGGTCCGCAGATTTATTGATGGGCTTAATCAGCCGATTAGACTCCAGATGGCTATGGGCGTGGGGAGTGACATATCATTTCAGGAGGCAGCCAATGCAACACGCAGAGTTGAGATGGCTCTTGCTAGGGGAGGCGGTTATTCTTCGGATAAGAGGCCTCGTCATTCAGGCAGGTTTGGTGGTTCTTCCTCTGGTAGCAGAGAATCCTTTGATAGAGGCCAGTCCTTCCAGGCCTTTTCATTCCGCCCTTCAGGCTTCACAGGGTGGATCGGGTGATCGTGGTTTTCGGGGGCATTATTCAGACCAGTCTCCTATTAATGCTCAGCCTCTTCAGAGTGTTCGTGGAGGCCATTCAGGTCGTCGGGGCCAGCAGCCCTATCAGTCTAAGAGTTGCTACGGTTGTGGTGACCCAAGTCATTTTATCAGGAATTGCCCTCTAGCAGCGGGCAACTCTCGGCAGCGAGGTCCTCGTCCTATGATTCAGGCCCCAGCTGACCCTCAGCCTGCCCAGCCAGCCAGAGGCGGGGGTAGAGATTATAGAGGTGGAGGTCGAGACCGTAGAGGTGGAGACCGTACAGCGAGGGGGTAGAGGTCAGCCAGTTGATGGTCGTCCTAGAGACGCAGCTCAGAGGGGAGGTGCATATCCCCGATTCTATACTTTACCAGCAAGGCCAGAGGCAGAGGCATCAGATGCTGTGATTACAGGTACTATTCTTGTGTGTGGCAGAGGTGCTTCAGTATTATTTGACCCCGGATCTACATATTCCTATGTGTCTTCCTACTTCGCACCGTATTTGGCCGTGCCCAGCTATGCTCTGGATATTCCAGTTTATGTGGCTACACCAGTGGGTGACTCTATTGTAGTCGATCGGGTGCATCGTTCGTGCGTAGTTATATTTGGGGGTCTTGAGACCCGTGTTGATCTCTTGCTTTTGGATATGGTAGATTTTGATGTCATATTGGGGATGGACTGGTTGTCCCCATACCATGCCATTCTTGATTGCCATGCTAAGACGGTGACCTTAGCCTTGCCCGAATCACCCCTACTAGAGTGGAAAGGTACCTCAAGCCACTCCGTTCGCACCGTTATTTCCTATGTTAAGGCTCGACGTATGGTCGAGAAGGGGTGTCTAGCTTATTTGGCTTATGTTCGTGATTCCAGCGCAGAAGTTCCTTCCATTGAGTCGGTCCCTATTGCACGGGAGTTTCCGGAGGTTTTTCCTTCAGACCTGCCGGGCATGCCACCCGACAGGGATATTGATTTCTGTATTGATCTGGCACCGGGCACTCAGCCCATCTCCATTCCACCCTATCGTATGGCCCCGCCGGAACTAAAAGAGTTGAAAGATCAGTTGCAGGACCTTCTTGAGAAGGGCTTTATCAGGCCCAGTGTTTCCCCCTGGGGAGCACCTGTATTATTTGTAAAGAAGAAGGATGGCTCGATGCGGATGTGTATTGATTACCGGCAGCTAAACAAGGTGACTATCAAAAATAAATATCCACTGCCGAGGATTGATGATTTGTTTGACCAAGCTCCAGGGAGCGAGGGTATTCTCTAAGATAGACTTGAGGTCAGGCTACCATCAGCTGAAGATCAGGGCGGCCGACATTCCCAAGACAGCCTTTCGCTCTAGATATGGGCATTATGAGTTCTTGGTCATGTCCTTCGGGTTGACCAATGCCCCAGCAGAATTCATGGAGTTGATGAATCGGGTATTCAGGCCTTACTTAGATCCGTTCGTGATAGTCTTCATAGATGACATCCCGGTGTACTCCCGCAGCCAGGAAGAGCACGAGCAACACCTCAGAGTGGTTCTTCAGACTCTGAAAGATAACCGACTATATGCCAAATTTTCTAAATGTGAGTTCGGGCCGAGTTCGGTAGCATTTACGGGTCACATTGTATCAGTGGAAGGTATTCGAGTAGACCCAAAGAAGATCGAGGCGATTCCGAATTGGCCTCGACCAGCCTTAACTGACCGAGATCCGGAGTTTCTCGGGATTAGCAGGGTTACTACCGTCGTTTTGTAGAGGGGTTTTCTTCTATTGCAGCCCCAATGACCGGGTTGATCCTCAGAAGGGTGTTCCTTTTGCGTGGTTCGAGGAGTGTGAGGAGAGCTTTCAGAAGCTCAAGACAGCCTCGACCACCGCACCAGTGTTGATACTACCTACAGGTACATGGCCTTATACAGCTTATTGTGACGCATCTCGTACAAGGCTTGGAGTGGTATTGATGCAGGATGGTAAGGTTATCGCTTATGCTTCGAGGCGTTAAAGATACATGAGAAGAATTATCCAGTTCATGATCTTGAATTAGCAGCAGTGGTTCATGCCTTAAAGATCTGGAGGCATT
The DNA here is from genome assembly GCA_032618575.1 of Nicotiana noctiflora. Classification (NCBI taxonomy): domain Eukaryota; kingdom Viridiplantae; phylum Streptophyta; class Magnoliopsida; order Solanales; family Solanaceae; genus Nicotiana; species Nicotiana noctiflora. Next base: position 29,769 of record JASVEL010005334.1, read on the forward strand.
ATCTATATGGTGTGACATGTGAGGTGTACACTGATCACAAAAGCCTACAGTACTTGTTCAAGCATAAGGAGTTGAATCTACGACAGCGGAGATGGTTAGAGTTGCTAAAAGACTATGATGTTACTATCTTATATCACCCAGGTAAGGCCAATGTGGTGGCCGATGCATTGAGTAGAAAGTATGCCAGCATGGGTAGTCTTGCATATATTCCGGTCAATCGGAGACCATTAGCTCTAGATGTCCAGGCCTTAGCCAACCGGTTCGTGAGATTAGACATTTCTGAGCCTAGCAGGGTGCTAGCCTGCACGGTCGCTCGTTCTTCCTTATTAGAGCGTATCCGTGAGAGGCAATTTGATGATCCTCATTTACGTGAGTTGAGAGATACAATACAGCGGGGAGGTGCCACACAGGTAAACCTAGATGATGATGGGGTATTGAAATTGCAGGGTCGAGTTTGTGTGCCCAATGTCGAAGGGATTCGAGAGTTGATCTTAGCAGAGGCCCACAGTTCGCGGTATTCTATTCACCCAGGTGCCGCGAAGATGTACCAGGATTTGCGGCAACATTATTGGTGGCGCGGAATGAAGAAAGATATCGTTGCGTATGTCGCTCGGTGTTTAAATTGTCAGCAGGTGAAATATGAGCACCAGAGACCTGGTGGTGTGTTCCAGAGGATTGAAATTCCCGAGTGGAAATGGGAGCGGATCACTATGGACTTCGTTACTGGACTTCCTTTGACTCGGAGGAAATTTGATGCTATTTGGGTCATTGTTGATAGGCTGACCAAATCAGCACACTTTATTCCAGTATCTGTCTCCTACTCGTCGGAGAGGTTAACGGAGGTTTACATTAGGGAGATTGTTCGTCTCCATGGGGTGCCAGTATCTATTATCTCTGATCGGGGAACGCAGTTTACCTCGCGGTTCCGGAGAGCGGTCCAGCGGGAGTTAGGCACCCAGGTTCAGTTGAGTACAGCATTTCATCCTCAGACGGATGGCCAGTCAGAGAGGACTATTCAGATTCTTGAGGACATGCTTCGAGCCCGTGTTATTGATTTCGGAGGCTCGTGGGACCAGTTTCTGCCATTAGCAGAGTTCGCCTACAATAACAGTTACCAATCTAGCATCCAGATGGCTCCGTATGAGGCGTTGTATGGTAGGCGATGTCGATCACCAGTTGGATGGTTTGAACCGGGAGAGGCTCGGTTGTTGGGTACAGACTTAGTTCGGGAGGCCTTAGATAAGGTCAAGACTATTCAGGAGAGATTGCGTTCAGCTCAGTCTAGGCAAAAGACTTATGCGGATCGTAAGGTTCGAAATGTAGATTTCATGGTTGGTGAACGAGTATTGCTCCGAGTATCGCCTATGAAGGGCGTGATGAGGTTCGGAAAGAAGGGCAAGCTCGGCCCTAGGTATATTGGTCCATTTGAGATTTTAGACAGAGTGGGAGGAGTGGCTTACAGATTAGCTTTGCCGCCTAGCTTATCAGCCGTGCATCCCGTTTTTCATGTATCTATGCTTCGGAGATACCCCGGCGATCCCACACATGTGTTAGACTTTAGTACTGTCCAATTGGACAATGATCTATCTTATAAGGAAGAGCCGGTGGCTATTCTAGACCGGCAGGTTCGACAGATGAGGTCGAAGAGTTATCCTTCTGTGCGTGTTCAGTGGAGAGGTCAGCCTCCTGAGGCATCGACCTGGGAGTCCGAGTCTGATATGCGGAGCCGCTACCCACACTTGTTTCCTGACTCAGGTATTTCTTTCTTTTGTCCGTTCGAGGACGAACGGTTGTTTTAGAGGTGGAGATTGTGACGACCCAAAGGGTCATCACTTATTTTATTAATCATTTCGAGCTTCCGAGGCCTTGAAAACCTCATTCAATGTTGCCTCGATTTACGTGCACGATCCGAGCATGTAGCCGGAAAGATTTTTTGATAGAAAATATGAATTCTATGAGAAATTTGGATAAAAATGATATTAATATTGATATGGTTGACTTCGGTCAACATTTTTGGTAAACGGATCCGGACCCGAGATTGGATGGTCCCGAGAGGTCCGTAGGAAAATATGGGACTTGGACATGCGTCCGGAGTCGAATTCCGAGGCCTAGAGCCCAAGTTATGAATTTTTATGTGAAATTGTTTTTGATGTAATTATTAAAGGAAATAAATTAATTGACCTTGGTATCGGGCTCGTATTTTGGTTCCGACGCCCGTACAAGTCTTAAATATTATATATGTGATTTCTGTAAAGTTTGGTGACATTTGGATGTCGTTTGAGATGTTTTGGACCTTGAGTTCCAAGTTAAGAAGTTTTGAAAATCAAAAGTATGAAAATCATGAGTTTGAGGCTTGATTTGATTAAAACGAAGTGATATTGGCGATGTGATCGCACGAACAAGTTTATAATATGTTTTTGAGGTTATGTACATGTTTGGTTTGGAGCCCGGGGGGCTCGGGTAAAGATTTGATAGGCCGTTGGATGAAAATCTGATTTTTTGAACTGCTGATTTTTCACCCAGCTGTTGGCTTCGCAATTGCGAAGAATTTCTCGCAATTGCGAAGGGGACAGTGTAAGGCAAGGCTCGCAAATGCGAACCTTGATCGCAAATGCGAAGCCAGCCTTGTTCGCAAATGCGAACAATTGTTCGCATTTGCGAAGGTCCCCAGTGCTGCCTATGTTCGCAAATGCGAACAATAGTTCGCAAATGCGAACATTCCCCATACTGCCTTGGTTCGCAAATGCGAACCAGTGTTCGCAAATGCGAACACTGCCTTATACAGCATGTGTTCGCAAATGCGAACATTAGTTCGCAAATGCGAACATCCCTTTTGTCTGCCAGTGTTCGCAAATGCGAACAAATGTTCGCAAATGCGAACTTCCCAGCCTTAGCTTATTTTTCAAACTCCAGAAATTGGTCGGGGTTCGCAATTGCGAACCCATGTTCGCAAATGCGAACACAGAGACCTGAAAAACACGAATTTCAGTCATTTCTTCACTTTTTACAAAACCAAAACACCCATTTGCGATTCTTCAAGGATTTCTTCTTCATCAAAACGATTGTAAGTCACTTTTTACTTAATTCTTTCAATTCCTAACATCATTAGACATGTTTTTCATAAGAAATCAAAGATTTTCATGGTAAAATTCTTGTTTTTGTTAGAAAATAGGTTTTTCATAAATTGGGGAATTGGACCTCGAATTTGAGGTCCGATTTTGAAACAAATTATATACATGAACTCGTGGGGGATGGGTAACCGGATTTTGGTCCTAACCCCGAGTTCCGACCATGTGGGCCCGGGGTTGAAATTCACTATTCCGGGCATAATGTTGTAAAAGTTGTATTTGGTCTTAAGAATTAGTTTGTTGAGTAGAATTGATGATATTAAATCAATTGTGTATAGATACGGGTTGGATTGGAGCCAAGTTGAAAGAAAAAGACATTTCCACGGATTGAATTGTTCATAAGCATTCGAGGTAAGTGTTTGTTCTATCCTAGCTTGAGGGAATAGGATTATGTGTTATGTGTTATGTGATCGAGTGCGGTGTATGGGCTGTGGTGACGAGCATCCATACACCGGCGTCTAGTATGACCGTGAGTCATTGGAAAATGATATTTTGAGATATATTACAGATGAATTGTTATTGTTCTCCCTTGTTGGGACTTGTTGTGAAGATAATTATTGATTGCCCTTGATGGGACGGTTTATGAATTATTGTTTCTTTCTTTGCCCTTAACTGTGATTGTTATTTGGGTGAGGAAGAGTGATAATGCACGAACGGTGATGCCGTGCCATGTTTATTTATTTATGCACGAAGGTTAATGCCGTGCCATGTTTATTTATTGATTATGCACGAAGGATCATGCCGTGCCTTATTATTGAACCATGTACGAAGGATCATGCCGTACCATGGATGTGAGGATGAGAGTAAAAGCACGAAGGGTGATGCCGTGTACTTTATTTGTTTATTTGGTGAGGATGAGAGTAAAAGCACGAAGGGTGATGCCGTGCAACTGTTTGCTATTTCTTGAATTGATATTACTTGTGTTTTACATTATACTTTGTTTTTCCTTGTGAATTTATTCTGTTGTTAATTGTTGAGTTCTTTTGAGATATTCCTTATTGTGTTATTACTTGATTATTTCTTGTTATGTTGTAGTACACATATATATATATTGAATTGCACATGTTTACGTGGGTGTCTGGTCCTAGGCTTGTCACTACTTCACCGGGATAGGCCAGGCACTTACCAGCACATGGGGTTGGTTGTGCTGATACTACACTTCTGTGCGTTTTTGCACAGGTCCAGGTTACGATCAGGAGCAGCAACAGTAAATCGATTGCGTGGGAGTTGATCATATTTGAGACCGAGGTAGCTTGCAGACGTCCGCAGGCCCGGCGTCTCTCTCTTTATTTATGTTATTAGTCGTAGTCTCTTTGTTCCGAGACAAACAGAATTATGTTATATTTCCTTCAGACTTTTATGTGTAGTATTCCATAGTAGTTCGTGAGTTGGTGACTCCACGTCTTGGGTAGAGGATTTTAGTATGATTTTCACCTTGTAAATTGTTATTTCCATTTTGATTAAGCATTCCGCATTTATTTAATTAAAATTGTGTTAAAAACAGGATAGTATGAATACAGTGGCTTGCCTAGCTACCACGAGTAGGCGCCATCACGATCCCGATGTTGGGGGAAAATCCGGGTCGTGACAGAAGGCACCCAGGTACGCTTAACCGGGGCTATCCGGTCAGGCGCTGGTCATGTCCCACGAGTTTGGGGCGTGACAAATATAGACTTGGGTTTGATTCCCCAAAGTCTCAATATTGCTTAATCAGCATGTCAAAAGTTGTTGAAGTTTCAGTGTTCATAACCAGTTCAAGAATACATGTCTCATTCTAGTCCTATTCATAATTCTCGTATTAACTTAGTAGAATTCAG
>JASVEL010005335.1:0-15066 GCA_032618575.1 Nicotiana noctiflora
TTCAGTCGGGTATGGTAGCCCAGACCAGTGGTGGAGCGGCTATGTATGATGATGCTTTGTGGAGTTTGTACAGGTTCACCAAGCTCTTCACTACTACTTTCAGCGGTGCTTCTTCTGAGGATCAACGGGATTATCTAGACAGCTGTCATGAGGTTCTTAGGAACATGGGGATAGTGGAGACTAATGGGGTTGATTTTTCTACTTTTCACTTATCTAGATTAGCCAATACTTGGTGGAGTGATTATTGTTTGGCTAGAACAGCCGGATCATGAGCTTTTACTTGGGAGCAGTTTACTCACCTATTTCTAGAGAATTTTCTCCCTATCACTTAGAGAAAAGCCTATTTGAGGAAGTTTGAGCGTCTTCAACAGGATTTTATGGTTGTTACCTAGTATGGGAATAAATTCATCGACTTGGCTCGTCATGCTCTTATCATACTTCCCACCGACAGAGATAGGGTGAGAAGGTTCATTGAGGGACTTATACACACAATTCAACTTCAGATCGCTAGGGAGATAGGGAGTGAGATTTCCTTTTAGGAGGAAGCCAATGTGGCCAGGAGCGTGGAGATGGTTTTGTCGCAGGGAGGTGGTAATGGGCCAGACAAGAGGCCTCGCCATTCAGGCAAATTCAGTGGTGCCTCGTCTTGAGGCAGGGATTCATATGGTAGGGGCCATCCTTCTAGGACATTTTTATCAGCACTTTACGTTTCTCACAGTGCTTCAGGTGGTCTTGGTTCCTATATGCAGTATCCTAATCAGCAACCTATCAGTGCACCGCCGCTCCATAAATTTCGGGGTGGTCACTCAGGTTGCCAGGGTTAGTCTCAGTTTCCTCATCCATAGCATTCAGGTGGATGTTTTGAGTGTAGCGAGTATGGTCATATCCGAAAGGCTTGTCTGAGATTGGTGGGTACTCACTCGCAGCATCAGGTTTCCTGTGCTCTGGTTCTGGCACCATGTGTTCCGCCGCCCGCTCCACCTTCTAGTGGTAGGGGTAGAGGTGCTAGAGGTGGAGGTAGAGGTGTTAGAGGTGGATCTCAGACCGCTAGATGTAGAGGATAGCCAACTGGCTGTTATCCCCGAGATGTAGTCCAGGGTGGTGGAGCACAGTCCCGATGTTATGCTCTTCCAGCCAGGCCTGAAGTTGAGGCTTTCGATGCAGTAATCACAGGTATTATTCTGGTTTGTGGCAAAGATGCTTCAGTTTTATTTTATCCAGGGTCTACCTATTCCTATGTGTCATCTTATTTTGCACTGTATCTTGTCATGCCTAGTGATTCCTTTAGTGCTCCTATATTTTTGTCTACACCGGTGGGAGATTCTATTATGGCAGATCGAGTCTATCATTCGTTCATAGTTGTGACTGGGGTCTTGAGACTCGTGTAGATTTGTTAATGCTGGACATGATTGATTTTGATGTCATAGTGGGAATGGAGTGGTTATCACCTTATCATACTATCTTGGATTGTCATGCCAAGACTGTGACCTTAGCCATTCCGGGTTTACCTCGTTTAGAGTGGATAGGGACTCCTAGTCAATTTACCCGCAGTGTCATGTCTTACGTGAAAGCTCGGCGTATGGTCGAGAAGGGGTGTTTGGAATATTTATCATATGTTCGTGATTCTTGCATTGTGGTTCCTCCTATTGATTCTGAGCTTGTTGTTCGTGAGTTTCTTGAGGTATTTCCTTCATACCTGTCATGCATGCCACCCAACAAGGATATTGACTTCTACATTAATTTGGCTCTAGGAACTTAGCCCATTTCTATCCACGTTGTATCTAATGGCCATGCCTGAGTTGAAAAAGTTGAAAGAGTTGAAGGGGCAGTTGCAATACTTGCTTGAAAAGGGTTTCATTAGACTCAGTGTTTTGCCTTAGGGTGCCCCGGTGTTGTTTTTTAAGAAGAATGATGGATCGGTGAGAATGTGTATAGATTACCAACAATTGAACAAGGTTAAGATCAAGAATAAGTATCCATTGCCGAGGATTGATGATTTTGTTTGATCAGCTTCAGGGTGCCAAGGTATTTTCAAAGATTAACTTGAGATCTGGTTACCATCAGTTGAGGATTAAAGCATCTGATGTCCCTAAGACAGCTTTCTGTACTCGGTATGGGCATTATGAGTTCTTGGTGATGTCATTTAGGTTGAAAAATTTCCCAGCAGCTTTTATGGATTTGAAAAACCGAGTGTCCAGGCCTTATTTGTATTCATTCATGATATTCTTCGTTGATGCTATTTTGATTTACTCTCGCAACCGGGAAGAGCACGAGCAACATCTCAGAGTGGTTCTTTAGACTTGTGGGATAGTCAATTGTATGCCAAGTTTTAAAAGTGTAAGTTATGCTTGAGTTCAATTTCATTCTTAGGTAATGTTGTATCAGTAGAGGGTATTCAAGATGACCTGAAGAAGGATGAGGAAGTCAAGAACTGGCCTAGACCAGCATCAGCTACAGAGATCCAGAGTTTCTCGGGATTTGCGGGCTATTATCAACAGTTTGTAGACAGTTTTTTGTCTATTACATCCCTGATGACTAGGTTGACCCAGAAGGGTGCCCAGTTCAGGTGGTCGGACAAGTGTGAGGCGAGCTTTTAGAGGCTCAAGGCAGCTTTGACTACAGCACCAGTGTTGGTTTTGCCCTGAACTAGTCAATTGTATGCCTAGTTTTAAAAGTGTGAGTTATGCTTGAGTTCAATTTCATTCTTAGGTCATGTTGTATCAGTAGAGGGTATTCAAGATGACCTGAAGAAGGATGAGGAAGTCAAGAACTGGCCTAGACCAGCATCAGCTACAGAGATCCAGAGTTTCTTGGGATTTGCGGGCTATTATCAACAGTTTGTAGACAGTTTTTTGTCTATTACATCCCTGATGACTAGGTTGACCCAGAAGGGTGCCCAGTTCAGGTGGTCGGACAAGTGTGAGGCGATCTTTTAGAGGCTCAAGGCAGCTTTGACTACGGCACCAGTGTTGGTTTTGCCCACAAGTTCAGGGCCATATACAGTTTATTATGATTCATCTCGTACTGGGCCTGGTGCGGTATTGATGCAGGATGGCAAGGTTATTGCTTATGTTTCACGAAAATTAAAGTTTCATGAGAAAAATTATCTGGTTCATGATTTGGAGTTAGCAGCAATTATTCACGTATTGAAGATTTTGAGGCACTATCTGTATGGTGTGGCTTGTGAGGTGTTCACAGATCACAAGAGCCTACAGTATTTGTTCAAGCATAAGGAGTTGAACTTGAGGCAGAGAAGGTGGTTGGAGCTATTAAAGGACTATGATATCACCATCTTATACCATTCGGGCAAGTCCAATGTGGTAGCCGATTCTTTGAGTAGGAAGTCAGCTACTATGGGCAGTCTTGCTTATATTCTGGTTGGTGAGAGACCGCTTGCATTGGATGTTCGAGCTTTGTCCAATCAGTTCGTGAGGTTGGATGTTTTGAGACCAATCGTGTGTTATCGTGCACTGTCGCTCGTTCTTCTTTGTTGAAGCGTATTCGTGATCGGTAGTATGATGATCCCCATTTGTGTGTCCTTAGATACACGGTGAACCACGGAGGTGCCAAGCATGTTACCTTAGGTGATGATGGAATTTTGAGATTGCAGGGTCGAGTTTGTGTGCCTAATATGGATGGAATTTGAGAGTCGATTTTAGAGGAGGCCCATAGCTCCTGGTACTCTATTCATCTGGGCGCTACGAAGATGTATCATGATTTGTGGCAGCATTATTGGTGGAGGAGAATGAAGAAGGATATTGTTTCATATGTGGCTCGGTGTTTAATTACCAGCAGGTTAAGTACGAGCATTAGAGGCCTGGTGGTTTGTTCCAGAAGATTGAGATTCCTGAGTGGGCTATGGACTTCATTGTTGGACTCCCACGGACTTAGAAGAAGTTCGATGCAGTGTGGGTTATTGTCGATAGGATGACCAAGTCAGCGATTTTATTCCTGTGGCAGTCTCCTGTTCTTCAAGAGGTTAGCTGAGATTTATATCCAGGAGATTGTTCGTCTTCATGGTGTGCTTGTGTCTATCATTACGGGCCAAGGTACATAGTTTACCTCACATTTCTGGAGAGTAGTTTAGCGAGAGTTGGGCACAGGAGTTGAGTTGAGCATATCATTTCATCCTCAGACGGACCGGCAGTCCGAGCGAACTATTCAGATTTTGGAGGGTATGCTCTAAGCTTGTGTCATTGTCTTTGGAGTATTGTGGGATCAGTTTTTTCCTTTTGCAGAGTTTGCCTACAACAACAGCTACTAGTCGACTATCCAGATGGCTCCTTATGAGGCATTATATGGTAGGCGATACCGGTCGATGGTTGGATGGTTTGAGTCGGGAGAGGCTCGATTGTTGGGAGCAGATCTTGTTTCGGATGCCTTGGAAAAGGTCAGGATTATTCAGGATAGGATTCTTACAGCTCAGTCCAGGAAAAGAATTATGATGACCACAAGGTTCGAGATTTGGCTTTCATGGTCAGTGAGCGGTTATTGCTTCGAGTGTCTCCTACGAAAGTCATAATGAGGTTTGGGAAGAAGGGCAAGCTTAGCCCTAGGTTGATTTGCCCGTTTGAGATTCTTGATCGAATGGGAAAGGTGGATTATAGACTTGCATTGTCGCCGAGCTTATCAGTTGTGCATCCAGTGTTTTATATGTCCATGCTTCGGAAATATCACAGTAATCCATCCCACGTGTTATATTTTTGTACTGTCCAGTTGGATAAGGACTTTTCTTATGAGGAGGATCCGGTAGCTATTCTAGACTGGCAGGTTCGTCAGTTGAGATCAAAACGTTTTCTGTATGATTGTGTTTAGTGGAGAGGTCATCCAGTTGAGGCATCGACCTAGGAGTTCGAGTTCGAGTTCGATATGCAGAGTCGTTATCCCCATCTTTTCCCCGACTCAAGTACTTCTTTCTTATGCCAGTTCGAGGACGAATGGTTGTTTTAGGGGTGGGGAATCTATTGACCCAAAAGGTCATCAGTGGTTTTTAAAATGAATTCTGCGTTCCAGGCCTTAAAAACCTCTGTTAGTATCACCTTAATTTGTGTGCACAGTCCGGGTGCATAGGAGGAAAGCTATTATGTGAGAATCTGTGAAAAATGTTGAAATTTTGACTTAAAATACTTTAAGTTGACTTCGGTCAATATTTTGGGTTAGGGGTGTGCATTTGATTTATCGATTCGATTTTGACCCTTATCGATAATTGCTTATAGATTATCGATTTGTACATATGCTTATCGTTATCGTTTCAATAAGGTTTTGATTTTTTCGATTTCGATTTATCGATTTTTGGGGCTTATCGATTGAGTTATTGATTACACCAATAAAAAAAATTTGCGGGATTCCACAGAGAGTATATCGCTATAAACACGTCTAACTAATATGGACATAAGAAGCTCAAATAAGACGAACACCATTTATAACATAAATATATGCAACAAAACTAAAGTAAGGGATCAAATGTATGCCACCAACACTCCAACGGTATAAAAAATACATCATCACGGCTAATTCTATTTTTCTTTAATTTGAACTTCATTCCCTTGAGCTTTAAATATGATCATTCCTTAAATGCAGTAGATGAAATAATAGGGTTAGGGACTTAGGATAAAGGAAAGTGTATTATAGAATAAAGTTAAAAAAATTATTATATCTTATCGGTATATGGATAAACATATAACAGAAGAGGAAAAAATCAAAATCGATAACTTGATAAGGAAAATTTTGAAATCGATAAACCGATATTAGCCGATAACAAATAATTGATGCGATTTATCGATAAACAGTTTCGAATGCACACCCATATTTTGGGCAAACGGACCCGGACCCGTGATCTGATGGTTCCAAAGGGTCCATGGAAAAATATGAAAATTGTGCATATGTTCGAAACTAAATTTCGATGTCCCAAGCCCGAGGAATAAATTTTTAAAGAAACTTGTTTTCTATAAATTTTTATGAGTTTTGGCAATGAAATGCATTTAAAATTTGATGGTATCGGGCCCGTATTTTGGTTACGGAGCCCGATACAGGTCTTATATGTGAAATAAGATGAGTCTGTGAAATTTGGTAAGAAACAGAAGTCATTTGAGGTGATTCGGACCCCTAGTTGTGAAAATTTCTACTTTGAAAGTTTTGATATTTTTCTTATATTTCTATGCTAAATTCAATGTTTAAGAGGTTATTTTGGTGATTTGATCGCATGGATAAGTTCATATGATATTTTGAGTTAGTATAAATCTTTGGTTTAAAGCCTCGAGGCCTAGGGTGAGTTTCGGATAGGTCTCGGAAGATATTTGAACTCACAAAAGTAGCAGATTTTTAAGTTTCTATTGTTCTGGTATTTTCTTCCTCGCATTGCCAGAAGGACTCTCGCGAATGCGAAGGGTTAGTAAGGCTAAAGGAAATCTTCTTTTACACGAATGCGAGACAAAGCACGGGAACGCCAAACTTTGGGGGTGTTACCCTTCGCGAACGCGGTCCTGCTATCGCGAACGCGAAGGCATTTGGGCTTGAGTAGGGGGAATGGAATTTTATGCTTCGCGAACACGGCCAATGGCTCATGAATGCGAAGGTTCAAGGAGTTAAAGCTCCGCAAATGCGAGCTGACAAACGCGAATGCGACGGTTAAGTGGCCTGGCCCATCGCGAACGCGATTAAGGTCTGTCTAGTGATTTTAAACAGAAACCAAAACGGGACTTAACCAAAATTTCATAAATTCTTCTTCCAAACTCCAACTTGGGCGATTTGTGAACGAGAATTTCACCACAAATCCATAGGTATGTCATCTTAGACTCAATTCTTCAATTTCCATTAACACCCGTTAGATTTCTAGGCTTAAATCATATTTTTAAGGTTAAAAAATTAGAGTTTTTTGAATATTTGGGATTTAGACCTCGTTTCGGGTCGAATTTTTAAACTAATTATATATTCGAGCTCGTGGGAGAATGGGTGATCGGTTTTGGTCCGAAACTTGTATTTTGATCAAGCGAGCCCGGGGTTGATTTTTGACTTTTTGGGAAGAATGATAGGAAAGCTATAACTAAGCCTTGGAATTGGATTGTTTAGCGTTTATTGATGTTATTAAGTCGATTATGTCTAGATACAATTGATTTCGAGCCACATTCAAAAGGAAAATCGATGTTTGAGGCTTGAGTTGGCCGTGGAAGTTCGAGGTAAGTGTTTGGTCAAACCTTAGCTTGAGGGATTAGGAGTTGCGTCCTATTTGCTACGTGCTACTTGTTAAGTACGATGTATAGTCATAGTTACGAGTATCTATACGTTGGTGTCAAGCATAACCATGAGTCTTAAATTGAAATTTGATGTGTTCTTAAATAATACTACGGGTGTTTAAGTTGATGATTCTCTGTGTTGAGAAAGAATTATGAATATTCACGTGGAAACTACTTATGACTGAGTATTGGCTTTAGTTGAGGTGGTAGAATATTGGAACAAGTTTGGTTATTGTTGTTTCTCCCTTGCCGGGATGTATTTACTTATATTTTTGATTCCCTTGCCGGAATAACGTTGTTTCTTTATTGATCCTTTGTTGGGACTCTATTTGTGAATTGGTATTAAAATGTATATGTGGATCGGGTTGCGTGCCGCAACAATGATATAATTGGATCGGATTGCACACTGCAACAGTAATAAATAATATAATTGGATTGGGTTACACGCAACAGTATAAATAATATGGATCGGGTTTCACACCGCAACAGTAATAAATGATATAAATCGGGTGCACGCCTCAACAATGTTATTATATTTTGGATTGGGTTGAGCGCCTCAACAATAGAAAATACGAATTGTTTATAGATTGGCTGTGAGTTCTTCATTGCTTTGTTGTATATTTTAAGTTGTTTCTTATGCCTTTCTCTTAAATTATTGTTGGTATTGATATTCCCTCGTAGCATGTACTCCTCCCATCTTACTTGTTTATTCCTATTTATTTTTTGTTGCATATTATATAACGGCACAGGTTCATTTGGTAGTGTAGTCCTAGCCTCGTCACTATTTCGTCGGGATTAGGCCAGGCACTTACCAGCATATGGGATCGATTGTGTTGATACTACACTCTACACTATGTGCAGATCCTGAAGCGACGGCTTTTCGATAGTAGCATTGGGTGGCTGCCTTCAGTCCAGCTAGAGATCCCGAGGTAGTCCTGCAGGTGTACGCAGGCCCGGCGTTCTGTTCTATCTTTATATGTATTCTGTTTTCATCTACTCCCGAGACAGATAGTACTTTTCTTTCAGTCATTTGTACGTAGTATTCGTAGACAGTGATATTGTGACACCAGATTCCGCGTAGAGATGTATGTTGGCGTAGTCATAGGGTTATGATTAATTTATCAGATTAAGTCTTCCGCTTGTTTTTATTTTTCGACAATGCTTCATTGTTGATCACATGTTAGTTTAAATTGTGAAAAATGGCTAATAAATGAATTAATAATTCTACAATACGCGGCTTGCCTAGCTTCAACGAGTAGGCGCCATCACGACTCCCGAGGATGGAAAATTCAGGTCGTGATAGGATCAAAACTAAAGTTTGATCATTTTATTGTGAAATGCAATTATGTTGTTATTTTATTTTCGGAACTTTTTTCTGGTCTCGTTCTGAAGTTATTTTTATTTTCAAGTAGTACTTAAGTTGTCTTGTGTTGTCGGTGTTGTTAGTCTTTCCGTATTTCTTATGATATACTTTTATTTTTTATCAAAAAAATAAAATTCCACGATCTTCGAGTGGATCCAGGATGAGTAATGAAGATTTATGCTTTTTGGATAATTTTTATCTTATTTGGCTATAAAAAAAAGGCCAATATTATTACAATATCTGATAGTACAAGATTAACCAAGGGACTATTACTTCCTGAAGGAACAATATTGACTAGTAGTAATGCATTATATTATAGTATGGCTATCATGTTGTGGCTTCTAACGAAGGAAAGGTTGGATGTCCACTACTCCCACAACTTTCACCCATGATGTAAATAACCTCTCACTACTCATCACTATCATATTGTAACTCTCACACCTCAGTAACCCCTCCCCATGATCAAAAGTCTAAATAGGGAGTTACAAATTCTCCATCTCATTGGGGACGGAAAATAAATTTTCTCATTATCTCAATTGTTAATGTCATGTTTAAGACAATCCTTTTGATTTGGTGGTATAAATAAAGGCATGAAATGTGATATGAGATACACTTGAATACTTGATAAATAATAAAGTTACCTATTCTTCTACTATCTATTACTTATCTTCTTGTCTTATATTGTTACTTTGAGCTACATTTTTTAGCAAGGACTAAACGCATACGCTGGTCTTCAAGTGATAAGGTAACCCCCCCCCCCCCCCCTTCCCGATGCTATTGAAATACAGAGCATAAATGAAACCTTTAACCATCTTTCAGGACCTTAACCGAAAATGAGAATAACAAAATTCTATATCGAGAAGTAAACCAAATCAGTCTGATAGCACACAGAAATGGATTTGATTCCATCTGGCTGCCGTTAGCTATTGTAAAGGAATAGGAGAAGTAACGTTCTGACGAGGAGTTAGCTTGAGCACAACTAGTTGTACATTCTGCAGATATGGACATTTGAGTTCCAACAGAAGCTACAAGCTCTGGCTCTGCTACTGGACATATCACACGCTAAACACATGCTAAATCTTTGACATCTTTTTCCAGCTACAACAGGAAAGTATTTTCTACAGCTCAAACAACCCTAAGTTCAACAGATCAATCGCTGTCTTACTTGGAGGGAGCTGCAGCGGGAAGATTGATCAATTTGATCTTCAATTCTATATCCCCAGACTCTGCCTCACAGAGCCTCAACCAAACATCTTGCACAACCTCACCATTCACCCAATTGATACTGCTGTCTGCTGCTGGAAAGTTATCGCTCTCTGGGATAACCTTCCTCAGTATTGTCCCTTCACTGGCAATCCCAAGAATCTTTCTCAATCTAGCAGAAGCAACTAAAGGCTAAAGGCTCAGATGAGCATTTCCCATTTTGTCATCGGCCTTGAAACGGTCTTTATCAAACACTTGCTGTTACAATAAAAATTTCACAAGTTGAAAAGAAGTTTATATAAAGTTTTGAAATGGCTGGCTCAGGACGTTAAAATGATCCCATTTCAGGTAGAAAAATATACTACACTCTAGACATGGGATAATTTTCTTTTAGCATAGAACATTCCTTTTGTATATCTAAGTTTATCTTTAACATACATGTAAACCATCATGAAAGCATAGAAATGCAAAATGTGTGCCCAGCCACTACAAAGCAGGACACAGAATAGTGGAGCAACAGTTCAGTAATAGCTAGTTTTGACAAATGCCCCAAAATATAATTGTGATAACCTAAAGACCTGTTCGGCTAACTTATCTGTTCAAACATTAGAATAAGAAAAAAAACTATGCTATCATTATAATGAGAAGATCATCTCCTTTCTTTTGTCTTTAATAAGTAACAATGACAAATCCTCTAATAGCTCTGGCTCCCAAATCACAAACTTCACCATGGGAAACAAGTTGGTCTTGGTATAGAAGAATACATTTTTGGACAACCAGCTAAAAGGGGTGGTTTGATCTTCCCCTACCCTGTAACACCCCCCCCCCCCACGCTTGATTGTTTTTCTATTTGTTTTGGTTGTTTAGTTTGATCAAATTATATGCCTGATCACCACTTAAAAGGCAGCCCGGTGCACTTAGCTCCTGCTATATACAGGGTTCGGAAAAGGGACGGACCACAGAGTCTACTGTATGGAGGCTCACCTGCATTTTTGCAAGACGATGTTTCCATGGCCCGAACCCCTGACCTCCTGATCACATGGAGGCGCCTTTACCAATTACGTCAAGACTCCCCTTCTTGATCACCACTTAGAGGTGGAAAAATTAAGTAAGAAATGGGCAATGTAATGTTTACCTATTCCAAAGTGCATAATTACTAATTTTCCTCCATTCATGAATTGCCTATATATAATCTTTCACACAGTTACAATATGCTCATGGTGTAACTTGGAGAGCTGGCAGAGCACAGTATAGTAAAAAGGGAAACACACTTTTAAGAATCATCCATCTATGCATCTTTTAAGCATTATGGTTGGAAGGAAACAAGTCATATTTTGAAGGACAAGGAAGCCATATCCCTAGTATTAAGAACAAATGCCTACATAATTTGTTTTTTGGTGTAAGCGCAGCATATTGGAAAACGTGGAATAAAACCTGGACCTTCTATAGATGCTAGGAGGAAATTGTAATAGGCTATCTTTGAGCCTTCTTTCATGTACTTTTGTGTACCATCTTGGTACTTTATTAAATAAAATACTTTACCTTATCCAAAAAAAAAAATATTTGATGGTTGCCACCTATCAGAAAAGGACCAAATTAACGTCCTAAACATAGTCCTTTTGTGCCTTTTATATTTTTGCATTCAAACGCATGGTTAACTCCTATTGAATTACTTCAAAGCATCACATTTTCTTGTCCACTCGATATTGTGGTATAATTCTAGAGCATGGACAATCCAAGAGACAGATTCCTATGAATGATAATATATTGCATGGCCACTTCAACCAGATGTACACCTTGAGCAACATTGAGAAGTTCGTGTGCACTTTCTTCATAATATATATACAACATCTCAGCAGCAAATTAATTTCACTTCTCTCGACATGAAAGATATCAGAAGCCTTGATACTATACAGAGACGTTCCTTTGCTTCTAAAAAAGAAGTTGCCACGTCACGAGAGTTTATTAAACTCTAGCGAGTACATTGGAGAAATACCACACAGCATCAGCTAACTGTACTAAAATCTTGTCCGCACTGCAAAAGATGGACCTTTGACTTTGAGTAGTGTTGTTTCTTGTAAGATCTTTCTCTTTGTCTTTCCAATCACTCACTCCAAATTAGTTTTCCCTCTTCTATTTATTTCATTTCATGTTCTCTTATTAGTTTATTGATGTAGAATAACACTCCACAAAGTTCCGAGAGAGGTTCCATGGAATGTTTGGAGGCTAGAGGTGTACATGTGGCAGGGAGATTAAAGACATGTATGATGAAGCCAAGAGGGTAAGAGCAATTGGAGGAGACTTGGAGCACTTCGAAGTACGGATGGAATTGCACCAGGTATCAGCTCTTAGCCTATTTTTTATTTGCTTTGGTGATGGATCACTTGAGCAGCATATCCATGGGAGGTACCATGGTGTATACTATTTATGGATGACATAGTATTGACTGACGCGACACGTTGTTGTTAACGCTAGGCTACAGGTTTGGAAACAGACCTTGAAATCCAAAGGTTTTAGGTTGAGCAGGACCAAAATGAAGTACTTGAAGTGCAAGTTTAGTGACGTGACGCAAAAGGCAGATGTGGAAGAGGGTATTGATACACAAGTCATCCCCAAGAGAGATAACTTTCAAGTACTTGGGGTCAAAAATCTAAGGAAATGGAAAGATTGACAATGATGTCACACATCGTATTAGAGTGGGGTAGGTGAAATGGAAGCTCGCATCAGTTGTTTTGTGTGCTAAGAGGGTGCCACCAAAACTTAAGGATAGTTCTATAAAGCAATTGTTAGACCAACTATGCCATATGGGGTAAAATGTTGGTCAATCAAGAATTCTCGTGCTCAAAAAATGAAACTAGCGGAAATAAGTAAGCTAAGATGGATGTGTGGGCAATACTAGGAGAGATATAATTAGAAACGACAATATTCGGGACAAGGTGGGAGTGGCCTCCATAGTTGACAAGATAAGGAAGCAAGACTGAGATAGTTTGGGCATGTGGAGAAGAGATGCACAGATGCCGAGCGAGGAGGTGTAAGAAGTTGACTATTGTGGGTGTGAGGAGAGGTGAGGTTGGCTGAAGAAGTATTGGAGAGAAGTGATTAGACATGACATGGCATATCTTTGGCTTACCGAAGACATCACCCTAGATAGTTGAAGATTGGATAGAAGGTTAATAGATAGTCAAGTTTGGGACACCGTATATGTTTCATGTTTCCATATCAGTAGTATTACTATGACATTTCTCGTTTTATCTTAGTCTTTGATTTCTATTACTACTAGTTGGTTTCTCTTGTTTCGGTTTTCTTATTGCGTGCTATTTTGTTGTTATTACTTTTTTTGTCTTCATTATATTCAACATGGCTTCTTTAATACTCCCTCCGTTTCAATTTAGATGACACACTTTTCGTATTAGTATAATTCAAAAAAAATGTCATACTATTTCTAGACGTCAATCTCTTTGGGACAATCTTATTTATATTAAAAATAATTACAATTTGCCTTGGTTAGTTGCTGGTGATTTTAATGAAGTTGTTAACCATAATGAAAAGTATGGAGGCTTACCTATTAGCAATTCTAGAGTAGATAAATTTCTTGACTGTTTGAACATTTGCCAATTAGTAGATTTAGGTTTTCATGGTAGTAGATTTACTTGGACTAATAAATGTGCTCCTGGTTATAAAATTTTGGAACGTCTTGATCGATGTTTAGCTAATTTTGATTGGCTTAAATTATACCCAAACTCTATGGTAACCTATTTACCCAAGACTTATTCGGACCATTGTCCTCTATTACTATCATTGGAACCAAATAACATAATTTCGTAAAAAAAAATTAGATTTAATTTGAACCTATGTGGACAACACACCCTCAATTTTCTAATCTAGTTAGAAGTATTTGGTCTGGAAATTTTAATCTACCTACTACTACTATTAAGTTCCAAGAAGCTGTTAATTTTTGGAATAAAAATGAGTTTGGTAATATTTTTAAACAAAAAAAGAACATTCTTGCTAGACTTGTTGGAACTGTGGTATCTATTGTCCGCCAGGTAATCTTTTTGTTTTAATAATATTATCTTTCTTGTACTCTTGTCATTCTTTTGGATTCGTAATTTTCTAAAGATATTTTAATTGATTTTGTGTTTGTAGCACATCCGCAAGTATCTGCCAGAGTCGCTATCTCTGATATCAGAAATATGGTCATCCTTCAGATTGCCTGTTGCTAACAGACCTGTTCACATTGCTCCTGTAAGATAATTAAAATTTCAGTGGGTATTAAAATACCGCACATAGATGAGCATATGCATCTGCTTCTTGCTACACTTATTTGGTTGTGTAAATTGGATGCTTCAGCAGAAGTAAGACGCGGTGCAATCAAAACTCTCACAAGATTGATACCTCGTGTGTAGGTTGGTATAAAAGGGAGTCTTTCCAAGTTCATTTTTCCATTTGATGGAATATTTTTGTTACCTCTTTTCTTCACTTTGTTTCTATTTTGCTTGGTCACTAGACACATATCTTCTTTGGGGCATCACTTGAAGCTTGTCTTGGACGGGTCCGATTTTTTTCCCTCACATTAATCACCGAGGATATATGAGACTTATTCTCTCATGAAAAAGATAACAAATGAAATGACAAAGATTTACTGTTCTACGTTGTTTTGATGTTGACTCTAGGGGGTACACTCTCAAATATCAAATCTTGATCCATCTCTATCTATGGACTCGCTTATGTAAAAAACAACCTTCTATTTTAATTTATTACTTTGGAGTATATATTAGTTGTAACTGATTTTTACTTGAAGGTCATCGAGTAATTCTGGCTCAACTAAGAATTCTGAATAGCTAATCATATTTTATTAGTGTTTCAATTTTGGTCATGCTACAACGTTCCCTCAGAAGTATAGTTATCTTTCCTTTTCATGCTAATTCTTACCTTATTCTTCATGAGCAATTGATGGGTGATTCTATTACCGGTCTTTATATTATTCACTAATTTTATCTTCTTGTTTTTGACCCTATCACTCAAATTGTGTTTTAATTCTGAGGCAGACTGGATTGCAAGTTCTTACTTGATAAAAGCTTTGTATTATGTGATCTATGTGATACTTTCTTTAAGTTTGTGTTGATAAATTGTGGTGCCCCCTTCCATTTACAGGAACAAAGAAGAGCTCAGGAAGGATTATGTTGATGCACTTTGTGGTCTAGCTCATGCTCTTGGAGAGGACTTCACCATTTTTATTCCTTCTATTCACAAGCTTATGGTTAAACA
>JASVEL010005336.1:0-93173 GCA_032618575.1 Nicotiana noctiflora
CAGGAATTTCCACCCCGTTACCTTGCATTTACATATATTATGCTTTTAAAACGGTATTAGAGTATATCGGGTGAGTTAGGAGTGATTTGGATTGAAAATGAAACAAATAGCATGTTTGAAGAAAGCTTGAATATGAAAAGTCAACCAAGAGTTGACTATTGAGTTAGAGTGCTCGGAATCGGATTCTGATGATTCGGTTAGTTCCGGGAGGTGATTTGTGACTTAGGGGAGCGATCGGAATTGAATTTGGAGGCCCGGTGTAGAAATAGGCTTGAATTGGCTAATGTTGAATTTTGGCGATAACCGGATGGTAGGTGATATTTTGATCCGGGGGTCGGAATGGAATTCCGACAATTTCTGTAGCTCCGTTAGGTGATTTTGGATGTGACTGCAAAATTTCAGGTCATTCGGACATCGTTTGGTCGGGTTTTTGATCGAATGTGTAAATCGGAAAGTTTTAAGAAATTTAGGCTTGAATCCGTGTGTAATTGGTGATTTTGATGTTTAGTATGGTGTTTTTATGGTTGGAATAAGTTCGTATCATGTTTTGGAGTATGTTGGTGGTTTTCGTTGGGGTCCCGGGAGTCTCGGGATGAATTCGGGGGTCCAAACGGACCATTGTTGAAAGAAAAGAGAAAAATCTGGTTGCTGTCATAACCTCAGCAGACAATTGCTCTCCGCGATCGCGGGGATGGGGATGCGATCGCGTAGAGTGGGGAGATAAGGCATCGCGATCGCAGGGTAAGAGTCGCGATCGCGTAGAATTGATCGGGTGTTGATCGCGATCGCAAGCCAATATACGCGATCGCGTAGAAGAAGAAATGGGTCCAGGAGAAATATGCTACGCGATCGCAGGAGTGAAGGATGCGATCGCGTGAGGCAGGGTGACTGTGCTTCGCGATCGCGTGAAGGAAGTCGCGATCGCGTGAGGCCGTGAATTTGAGCATCGCGATCGCGTGAGGAAGATCGCGATCGCGTAGAAGAACTTGTTCTGGCAGTGAACTTAAGTCCAGAAACAGAGAGTTACGGGTTACACCCCCAATTTCAAGCCCTAGAGAGAAGAAAACTCGAGGAAATCACCGAGAAGTCATCGGGTATCGTCGGAGGTAAGATTCTTGACTCAAAAACATCAATTTATGGTAGTATTAACATCAATCTTCATGAAATTGGGTTGAAATCTTGAAGAAATGTGGCCGAAGTTTTGAAAACGGGATTTTTGGATTTGGGAGGCCATTTGAACTCCGATTTCGATAAATTTTATATGCACGGACTCGTGGCGAGATAAGGATCGCGTTGGTGCTAATTTCGGAATTTTCCGAGCAGTGGGGCCGGGGTCGGGTTTTACCAACTTAGTGTAATTATGCTAATTTCATGTAAATTGAAGTGGGTTATGATTATTTGACCCGTATTTGATGTAATTATTGTGGTTTGACTAGATTCCACGCACGAGGGAGCTAAATTCAAAGGAAAGGACATTGCGGAGTAGTCGTCGCGCCGTATTGAGGTGAGTAATAGATGTGGGTGATGACCAGCGGGTTCGAAACCCCGGTATACCACTTTGTGACGCTGTATAGCGGCGAGACACGCACGCTCTTGAGAGTGCGGGGTCGATCATGAACTGGAGACTACATATTAGTCCAACCTGTTGATATTGTATTGTTGGCTATTCTAGAGCCGTCGAACCTCCTTCTCGGATGGTTGTATATATGTATATATATATTGTGATAATGGCCACTCTTGAGCCGAGGAACCCCCTTCTTGGGCGGTTGATTATACATGTGGGCCGTGAGCCGGTTATTGGATCCCGCGAGGATCGTTATCATTGTCTTATCACATAGACATGCTAGTTTACTACTAGTCCGCAGCTATTTTTGTTATTATGCTAATTCCAATCTCTGGAACTTGGTATTACTGTTTTCCAACCGAAAAATGATAAAAGAGTTTTCAAAAACTACTTTTGAGCCTGCGAGGCTGTATTTGCATATTAGCTGACTAGTAGTGGATCGGGTTGCACGCCGCAGCGAGATATATGTTGGATCGGACTGCACGCCGCAGGAATATCTCTATGAGATGTGCTTGGGCTGTAGGAGCCCCTCCGGAGTCTGAACCCCCACAGTGAGCACGGGTACCCAAAATTGGAGTCGGGCTACACGCCGTAGCGGTCATATCATGCATTGCATTGCATTTAGCTACATATGCTAGCTGTTATGCTATTTATTGGTATTTGTTGGTACGGGTACAGTGAAGATTGATTCTATGACAGGGTGGCTGATTATAGCTTTACATAGTGCTTTATTGCGGATTTCTTATCTGCATTTGTCTTACTACTTGTTTATTACCGTTGAGTGCGGCGGTACTCGTTTTACTCCTGCACGCTTGTGTGCGGATCCGAGTACCTCTCGGCGGTGATCCGGTGGTTGTGCGAGGCGACGTTTGTGGATATTCGAGGTAGGCTGCGGAGTCCGCGGGACCCGATATTCCTTCCTACTTGTCTTTTGATTTTGTATTGACATTTCTTTCAGTCAATTGGTATTTTGTAAACCTTTATACACTCGTATTCAGTAGAGGCTCATGACTCTTGACACTTGGTCTATGGGAGTTGATGTATTATGGGACTTGGTTCCCCGTTTTCGTTATATGTATCGCTGTTATTTCATATTTTGAAATGCTTAAATGAGTTAAAGAGAGCTTCTAGCTCCGTTGTTGATATTGATTGGTCAGGTGTCACGACCCCAAATCCGGTCGTGATGGCGCCCAGATTTGGGGTCGTGACAAGTTGGTATCAGAGCCTAGGTTTACTAGGCCTCGTGAGTCTTGAGCCGGTTAGTAGAGTCTTGTGGATCGGTACGGGGACGCTGTACTTATCCTCGGGAGGCTGCGAACCTTTAGGAAAACTTCACTTTTCTTGAACTATGTCGTGCGATCTTGTTGTTCTGAGAACTGAACTTCTATATTCTATTCTCTCGCAGATGGCGAGAACGCGAGCATCAGGACGAGGTGGACGACCTCCGTTGCCACCTGTTAGAGGCCGTGGGCGCGGTCGTGCTAGAGGTAGAGGTAGGGCGGCTGAGGCAGTGCCAGCTGACCCGCCTGTTGTACCAGTTCAGGAGCAGCCCCCAGTGGTTGAAGCTCCAGCGGTCCCAGTTCAGGGCCAGACTATATCTATTGCTATTCCTGGTCTTCAGGAAACTCTTGCCCGGATATTATCAGTGTGTTCCGGTTTGGCTCAGGTAGTTTCAGCTACCGCTACTGTAGCGACATCTCAGTCAGGGGGTGGTCAGCAGACCCCTGCAGCTCGCACACCTGATCCGGTTGTTCAGGGACTTCAGATGCCAGAGGCTGTCCCCGCTCAGGTGGTTGCGCCGGTTATTCCTCCAGCTGCACCAGCTCCAGCTCCAGAGCATATGGTTCAGGTTATGCCCGAGGACGAGCAGCGTCGTCTTGAGAGGTTTGGTAGACTTCAGCCACCCCATTTCGGTGGCGTTGAGGGCGAGGATGCCCAGGGTTTCTTGGATAAGTGTCAGAAGATGCTGCGTACGGCTGGTATTCTTGAGTCCAGCGGAGTTTCATTTACTACATTTCAGTTCAACGGTCCCGCATTTGATTGGTGGGAGGAGTTTGAGAGGCGTAGGCCTACAAGAGCAGCACCTCTCACATGGCAGCAGTTCTCTACTCTCTTTCTAGAGAAATATGTACCTCGGTCTCGTCGCGAGGAGCTACGTCGCCGGTTCGAGTGGTTGATTCAGGGCGACATGTCTGTGACCCAGTATGAGCTCGGATTCACACGGTTGGCTAGGCATGCCACATGGATGATCCCTAATGATAGGGAGAGGATCGGGAGGTTCATTGATGGCCTCAACTACTCTATCCGTATTCTTATGACCGGCGAGCGAGTTCTGTCATCATCGTTTGAGCAGGTTGTTGATATGGCACGCTCCGTTGAGGCGGATCGTCGCCCGAGAGAGAGAGGAGCGGGAGGCCGAGAGGCCTCGTGGTTCACAGGTAGTTTCGGTGGTGCTCCATACAGAGGGCATTCCCGGCGGAGCAGAGGTCGCTCATCTAGACCTTCTCGTTCGGGCCGCCCAGAGCGAGAGCGGAGGTTCGCATGGTCGTGGTCGACGGGGATTTCAGCAGGGTCAGTCATCGCTTGGTGCCCTCCCGGCCCCCCTTCAGTACCCTTCTCCGGCACCGGGTGCATGTTATGAGTGTGGTGAGTTTGGCCATATGAGGAGACATTGCCCTCGTCTACGTAGGGGCAGGACTCAACAGAGGGATCAGCCCTCCTCTTCGGCACCATCTCGGTCTAGTAGAGGTGGAGGTCGGTCTTCTCGTGGTCGCCCCGAGGGCGAGGAGAGATACGGTGGAGGCCAAGCACGGTTCTATGCACTTCACGACGGGCGTGATGCGGTTGCCTCCGATGCTTGTGATTACGGGTATCATTTATGTCTGTCACGCAGAGATGCCGCTGTTCTATTTGATCCGGGGTCCACATATTCTTACGTGTCCTCTTATTTTGCACATCATTTGGGTGCGACTCGTGGTATTCTTGATTTACTTGTTCATGTATCCACCCCCGTGGGTGATACGATTGTTGTGGATCATGTCTATAGATCCTGTGTTATATCTATTGGGGGTCTGGAGACCCAGGCAGATTTGTTATTGTTGGGTATGGTGGACTTTGATGTTATATTGGGTATGGACTGGTTGTCTCCGTACCATGCTGTATTGGACTGTCATGCTAAGACAGTTACGTTGGCCATTCCTGGTATTTCTCAGATTGAGTGGCGGGGTTCGACCGATTTCGTCCCTAGCCGTGTTATTTCGTTCTTAAAGGTTCAGAAAATGGTTGAAAAAGGGTGTTTATCGTACTTAGCTTTTGTGAGAGATGTGGGAGGTGAGTCTCCTAGCATTGATTCTGTACCTGTTGTGAGGGATTTTCCAGATGTATTCCCCTCAGACCTGCCGGGCATGCCGCCGGACGGGGATATTGATTTTGGCATTGACTTGGTGCCGGGCACTCGGCCCATTTCTATTCCTCCGTATCGGATGGCACCAGCTGAGTTGAAGGAATTGAAGGAGCAGCTCCAGGAACTCCTAGATAAGGGGTTTATTCGGCCGAGTGTGTCGCCGTGGGGTGCACCCAGTCTTGTTTGTTAAGAAGAAGGACGGATCTATGAGGATGTGTATTGACTATAGGCAGCTAAACAAAGCAACAGTGAAGAATAAGTATCCTCTGCCTCGTATTGATGATTTGTTTGATCAGCTCCAGGGAGCTAGGGTGTTCTCGAAGATTGATCTTCGTTCGGGCTACCATCAGCTGAAGATTAGAGAGTCTGACATTATGAAGACTGCATTCCGGACCAGATATGGTCACTATGAGTTCCTTGTGATGTCGTTTGGGCTGACCAACGCCCCAGCAGCATTTATGCATCTGATGAACAGTGTATTCAGACCGTATCTTGATTCATTTGTAATTGTATTCATTGATGACATACTTGTCTACTCTCGTAGCCAGGAGGAGCATGCTCGGCACTTGAGTGTTGTATTGCAGAGATTGAGAGAGGAGAAGCTGTATGCCAAGTTCTCCAAATGTGAGTTCTGGCTTGAGTCCGTGGCATTCTTAGGGCACGTGGTGTCCTGTGATGGTATTCAGGTAGATCCGAGGAAGGTCGAGGCAGTGCAGAGTTGGCCCAGACCGACCTCAGTTACTGAGATCCGTAGCTTTCTGGGATTGGCAGGGTATTATCACCGATTCGTTCAGGGGTTCTCTTCTATTGCTTCACCCTTGACTAGATTGACTCGGAAGGGTGTTCCTTTCTTATGGTCCGAGGAGTGCGAGGAGAGCTTTCAAAAGCTCAAGACAGCACTGACCACAGCACCAGTCTTGATTTTACCGACAGCTTCAGATTCTTATACTGTATATTGTGATGCCTCGGGAGTTGGCATTGGTTGTGTGTTGATGCAGGAGGGTAGGGTCATTGCTTATGCTTCTCGTCAGTTGAAGCCCCACGAGAAAAACTACCCTGTTCACGATTTGGAATTAGCTGCTATTGTTCATGCCTTGAAGATTTGGAGGCATTATCTATATGGTGTATCTTGTGATGTATATACGGACCA
Source organism: Nicotiana noctiflora (assembly GCA_032618575.1). NCBI lineage: Eukaryota > Viridiplantae > Streptophyta > Magnoliopsida > Solanales > Solanaceae > Nicotiana > Nicotiana noctiflora. The sequence goes on from JASVEL010005336.1 coordinate 6,118, forward strand.
CCGTAGCCTTCAGCATTTGTTTAAGCAGAAAGATCTAAATTTGAGGCAGCGGAGATGGCTTGAGTTGCTTAAAGACTATGATATTACTATCTTGTATCATCCTGGAAAAGCCAATGTAGTGGCTGATGCATTGAGCCGGAAGGCTATTAGTATGGGCAGTTTGGCGTATATTCCGGTTGGGGAGAGACCCCTAGCAGTTGATGTTCAGGCGTTAGCTAACCAGATGGTAAGGCTGGATATTTCTGAGCCCGGTCGGGTGATGGCTTATGTAGTAGCTCGTTCTTCTTTATATGATCGTATTCGAGAGCGCCAGTATGATGATCCACACTTACTTGTCCTTAAGGACAGAGTTCGGCATGATGATGCTAGAGATGTCACTATTGATAGTGAGGGCGTATTGCGGATGCAGGGCCGGATATGTGTGCCCAATGTTGACGGCCTTCGTGAATTGATATTGGAGGAAGCCCATAGCTCGCGGTATTCTATTCATCCAGGAGCCGCGAAGATGTACCAGGATTTGAAGCAGCATTACTGGTGGAGAAAGATGAAGAAAGATATTGTGAGCCATGTGGCTCGGTGTCTAAACTGTCAGCAGGTCAAGTATGAGCATCGGAGACCTGGTGGTGTATTCCGACGTATTGATATTCCGGAGTGGAAGTGGGAAAGAATAACTATGGACTTTGTTAGTGGACTCCCTCGGACGGCGAGGAAGTTTGATTCAGTTTGGGTGATTGTGGATAGACTGACTAAGTCAGCTCATTTCATCCCAGTGTGTACTACCTATACCTCAGAGCGGTTGGCAGAGATATTCATCCGTGAGATAGTGAGATTGCATGGAGTTCCTATTTCCATTATATCGGACAGAGGTACCCAGTTCACATCTCAGTTCTGGAGGACATTTCAGCGAGAGTTGGGTTCACAGGTAGAGTTGAGCACAGCATTTCATCCACAGACGGATGGGCAGTCTGAGCGTACTATTCGGATATTGGAGGACATGTTGCGTGCTTGTGTCATTGATTTTGGTGGTTCATGGGCTGATTATTTGCCTTTGGCGGAGTTTGCTTACAATAATAGCTATCAGTCCAGCATTCAGATGGCGCCGTATGAAGCTTTATATGGGAGGCGGTGTAGGTCTCCGGTTGGTTGGTTCGAGCCCGGCGAGGCTAGGTTGTTAGGGACAGAGTTAGTCCAAGATGCCTTAGATAAGGTGAAGGTGATTCGGGAGAGACTTCGCACAGCTCAGTCGCGTCAGAAGAGTTATGCAGACCGGAAGGTCCGAGATGTGTCTTATTCAGTAGGTGAGAAGGTGTTGTTGAAAGTTTCGCCTATGAAGGGTGTTATGAGGTTTGGAAAGAAAGGAAAGTTGAGCCCAAGGTTTATTGGACCTTTTGAGGTGCTTAGGAAAGTTGGGGAGGTGGCTTATATGCTTGCTTTGCCACCCGGTTTGTCGGGAGTTCACCCGGTGTTCCATGTATCTATGCTCCGGAAGTATGTCGGAGACCCGTCTCATGTGTTAGACTTCAGCACAATACAGTTGGATGAGGAGTTGACCTATGATGTGGAACCGGTAGCCATTTTGGGTCGACGGGTTCGTAAGCTGAGATCCAAAGACATAGCTTCAGTGAAAGTGCACTGGAGAGGTCGTACCGTGGAGGAAGTAACTTGGGAGACCGAACAGGAGATGCAGAGCAGATATCCACACTTATTTGATGCTCCAGGTATGTTTCTTAACCGCTCGCGGACGAGCGTTTGTTTAAGTTGGGGAGAATGTAACGACCCGGCCCGTCGTTACGGGAATTACCACCCCGTTACCTTGCATTTACATATATTATGCTTTTAAAACACAGTATTAGAGTATATCGGGTGAGTTAGGAGTGATTTGGATTGAAAATGAAACAAATAGCATGTTTGAAGAAAGCTTGAATATGAAAAGTCAACCAAGAGTTGACTATTGAGTTAGAGTGCTCGGAATCGGATTCTGATGATTCGGTTAGTTCGGGAGGTGATTTGTGACTTAGGGGAGCGATCGGAATTGAATTTGGAGGCCCGGTGTAGAAATAGGCTTGAATTGGCTAAGGTTGAATTTTGGCGAAATCCGAACGGTAGTTTATATTTTGATCCGGGGGTCGGAATGGAATTCCGACAATTTCTGTAGCTCCGTTAGGTGATTTTGGATGTGCCTGCAAAATTTCGGGTCATTCGGACATCGTTTGGTCGGGTTTTTGATCGAATGTGTAAATCGGAAAGTTTTAAGAAATTTAGGCTTGAATCCGTGTGTAATTGGTGATTTTGATGTTTAGTATGGTGTTTTTATGGTTGGAATAAGTTCGTATCATGTTTTGGAGTATGTTGGTGGTTTTCGTTGGGGTCCCGGGAGCCTCGGGATGAATACGGGGGTCCAAACGGACCATTGTTGAAAGAAAAGAGAAAAATCTGGTTGCTGTCATAACCTCAGCAGACAATTGCTCTCCGCGATCGCGGGGATGGGGATGCGATCGCGTAGAGCGGGGAGATAAGGCATCGCGATCGCAGGGTAAGAGTCGCGATCGCGTAGAATTGATCGGGTGTTGATCGCGATCGCAGGCCAATATACGCGATCGCGTAGAAGAAGAAATGGGTCCAGGAGAAATATGCTACGCGATCGCAGGAGTGAAGGATGCGATCGCGTGAGGCAGGGTGACTGTGCTTCGCGATCGCGTGAAGGAGGTCGCGATCGCGTGAGGCCGTGAATTTGAGCATCGCGATCGCGTGAGGAAGATCGCGATCGCGTAGAAGAACTTGTTCTGGCAGTGAACTTAAGTCCAGAAACAGAGAGTTACGGGTTACACCCCCAAAACTCAATTTCAAGCCCTAGAGAGAAGAAAACTCGAGGAAATCACCGAGAAGTCATCGGGTATCGTCGGAGGTAAGATTCTTGACTCAAAAACATCAATTTATGGTAGTATTAACATCAATCTTCATGAAATTGGGTTGAAATCTTGAAGAAATGTGGCCGAAGTTTTGAAAACGGGATTTTTGGATTTGGGAGGCCATTTGAACTCCGATTTCGATAAATTTTATATGCACGGACTCGTGGCGAGATAAGGATCGCGTTGGTGCTAATTTCGGAATTTTCCGAGCGGTGGGGCCCGGGGTCGGGTTTTACCAACTTAGTGTAATTATGCTAATTTCATGTAAATTGAAGTGGGTTATGATTATTTGACCCGTATTTGATGTAATTATTGTGGTTTGACTAGATTCCACGCACGAGGGAGCTAAATTCAAAGGAAAGGACATTGCGGAGTAGTCGTCGCGCCGTATTGAGGTGAGTAATAAATGTGGGTGATGACCAGCGGGTTCGAAACCCCGGTATACCACTTTGTGACGTTGTATAGCGGCGAGACACGCACACTCTTGAGAGTGCGGGGTCGATCATGAACTGGAGACTACATATTAGTCCAACCTGTTGATATTGTATTGTTGGCTATTCTAGAGCCGTCGAACCTCCTTCTCGGATGGTTGTATATATGTATATATATATTGTGATAATGGCCACTCTTGAGCCGAGGAACCCCCTTCTTGGGCGGTTGATTATACATGTGGGCCGTGAGCCGGTTATTGGATCCCGCGAGGATCGTTATCATTGTCTTATCACATAGACATGCTAGTTTACTACTAGTCCGCGGCTATTTTTGTTATTATGCTAATTCCAATCTCTGGAACTTGGTATTACTGTTTTCTAACTGAAAAATGATAAAAGAGTTTTCAAAAACTACTTTTGAGCCTGCGAGGCTGTATCTGCATATTAGCTGACTAGTAGTGGATCGGGCTGCACGCCGCAGCGAGATATATGTTGGATCGGACTGCACGCCGCAGTGATATCTCTATGAGATGTGCTTGGGCTGTAGGAGCCCCTCCGGAGTCTGAACCCCCACGGTGAGCACGGGTACCCAAAATTGGAGTCGGGCTACACGCCGTAGCGGTCATATCATGCATTGCATTGCATTTAGCTACATCTGCTAGCTGTTATGCTATTTATTGGTAATTGTTGGAACAGGTACAGTGAAGATTGATTCTATGACAGGGTAGCTGATTATAGCTTTACATAGTGCTTTATTGCGGATTTCTTATCTGCGCTGTCTTACCCTTGTTTATTACCACTGAGTCTGGCAGTACTCATTTTACTCCCTGCACCTTGTGTGCAGATCCAGGTACCTCTCAGCAGTGATCCAGTAGCTGTGTGAGGCGACGTTTGTGGATATTCGAGGTAGGTGCAGAGTCCGCAGGACCCGATATTCCTTCCTACTGTCTTTTGATTTTGTATTGACATTTCTTTCCCAACTTGGTATCTTGTAAACCTTTATACACTCATGTTCAGTAGAGGCTCGTGACTCTTGACCCTTGGTCTATGGGAGTTGATGTATTATGGGACTTGGTTCCCCGTTTTCGTTACATGTATTACTGTTATTTCGTTAATTAATTTGCTTAAATGGGTTTAAGAGAGCTTCTAGCTCTGTTGTTAATATTGATTGGTCAGGCTGGCTTAGCAATGTGCTGGGCGCCATCACGACTGGATTTGGGGTCGTGACAATTAACTTCTAATATTATCAAAAAATACAACAATTATCAACTAAAATGGCCTAAGACTATTATTTTGTAATTTTCTTTAAATTTTTCTAAAATACATTAATACCTACTAAAATGTGAAATTAAATTCCTAAATGCAAATGCATATTTTTTCATTTTTATATGACTTAACATGCACAAATAACATGTAAATAATTAACACAAAATTCACAAAAATTATAAAAAATAAGAAAAAATCTTTTGTTTGAATTTTATGGGAATAACTCATATATAGGGCAAAAATCACATGTTCACACCTCTTTGCTCGGAAACACGAAGAGTTTTCGTGCAAAGATAAGTGAGCAAATACAAGCGATTTTTGCCCGTTCGAGTATTCTGTTGTGAAGCATTTTGAAACATTTTGATACCCTGCTTCAGAGGTTACCTACATATCTTAGGCTAAACAGGAATCAGGTCAGTGTTGTTCGGGAGTGTCTGGTAGCTGGGACTACCAGGAGCTGTGATCTCTGTGGTTGCTACTGTTACTGCTGACTGACCTCCTTATTACACCATGGTAAAATAAAAGAAGCTAGCCTAAGCTATAAATTACAAAAGATCTTATATCTATGCCCTCTAACATGCTCTTGTGTTGCCTTAAACTTGTATCTTGTATTCTTACAATGACATTCTTGTTATTGCCTTCATAATGTTCGACTACTTCAATTTGGAATATGTGTCCATTTTTCAGGTGGACTCCTGCTTGCGGTTGCTTGAAAGGTCCTCCCTTTGTTCTCCAGGTGGGTGCCTACTTGCGATGCTTTAAAAAATATTCCCTTATTTTCTAGGCGGGCTCCTGTTTGCAATGCTTGAAAAGTATTCCCTTGTTCTCCAGGTGAGCTCCTGATTGCGATGCTTAAAAAATGTATTCCCTTATTTTCCAGGTGGGATCCTGATTTGAAAATGTATTCCCTTGTTCTCCAGGTGGGTGCCTAATTGCGACAAAATAGATAAATAAAGAAAAAAATTTCTGCCCCAGTCTGTTGACTGGGCATATCATGTTATCAGATATCTAAAGGCTAAAATTTGGATTGTACTTCCCTTGTTTTCCAGGTGGGTGCCTGCTTGCTGTATTTGAAAAGATATTCCCTTTGTTTTTTCAGGTGTGATCCTACTTGCTGTTTTTGTAAAAGATATTGCCTTTGTTCTTCAGGTGGGCTCCTTTTTGTTGTAAAAGATATTCCCTTTGTTTTTCAGGTGGGTTCCTATTTGCTAAATTTGAAAAAGATATTTTCTTTATTCTTCAGGTGGGCTCCTATTTACTGAATTTTATAAAGGTATTCCCTTATTTTTTAGGTGGGCTCCTACTTGCTGACTTTGAAAAATATTTCTTTATTCTTCAGGTGGGCTCCTGCTTACTGATTTTATAAAGGTATTCCCTTATTTTTTTGGTGGGCTCCTGCTTACAACTCTGAAAAAATATTCCCTTGTTCTTCATGTGGGCTCCTGCTTACTGATTTTTATAAAGGTATTCCCTTGTTTTTTAGGTGGGCTCCTGTTTGTTAATTTAAAAAGATATTCCCTTGTTTTTAAGGTGGGCTCCTGTTTGTTGATTTGAAAAGATATACCCTTGTTCTTCAGGTGGGCTTCTGTTTGCAACAACCATACAAAACAAAGAAAATTTTCTGCCCCAGTTTGACAACTGGGCGTGTTATGTTACCGAATATTAAGCTTGAAAGATAGTACTTGTATTATTCTTCCCTTATTCTTCAGATGGGTGCCTGACTGCTTCAACTTTGAAATGTATTCCCTCATTATCCATGTGGGTGCCTGAAAACTTCAACTTTGAAATATATTCCCTTGTTATCCAGGTAGGTGCCTGACGACTTCGCGTTTTGAAATGTATTCTCTTGTTTTCTAGGTGGGTGTCTGCTTACTGACTTGAAATGTATTCCCTTGTTTTCCAGGTGGGCGCCTGATTGCGATAAAATAGACAAAATGACAAAACTTTTCTGCCCCAGTTTTATGGCTGGATACATGGGTGAGTATTAAGCGAAATTATTTTACCAACTATTATGGGAATCTAAAGGTTAAGTCCTATTATACAGGGAGGTCCTGACAACTCCTAACAATTATGAACCTAAACTATCTCTTTTTTCATTGTATTTAAAGATAAACTATTCTCATTATCTAGGAAGGTCCTGACAACTTCTATTACGACTTCCACTATATCTTATTATTTAAACTGACCTTAAAACTACATCCCATTATTCAGGAGGGTCCTGACAACTTCTATTACGACTTCTACTATATCTTGTTATTTAGACTAACCTTAAAACTACATCTCATTATTCAGGAGGGTCCTAACAACTTCTATTATGACTTTTACTATATCTTGTTATTTAGACTGACCTTAACACGACATCACATTATCTAGGAGGGTCCTGGAATATTTTAGTTTAATAAATAATCTACTAAAGGTATTACCTCCATTACATTGTTATCAAGAGGTCTTAACTACTTCCCATTATTCAGGAGGGTCCTGGCAACTTTATTTAAAAGACAATCTTAACCCACGTTACATTTTTTAAAGGTACAACTTTCACTATATCTTATTATCTAAAGTGACCTTAAAACTACGTCCCATTATCTAGGAGGGTCCTGAAAACTCTTAATTGAAACCTATCTTAGACATGCAAACTTTGGAATGAACTTATATTTCTTTTTACGCCAAGTTATGTTTCTCATGATTGTTTTGACATTTAAACTAAGTTATATTTTCCGGGAGGATCCTGAGAATTTTTAGTCATACCTGTTCGGGTCCTGCATTTATTTATGAAGGATTCCTCCGAAACTTCTGCGCATGTTTCAATCAAAAAAAATCTTGTCAGTTTAAAACGTGGTGGTTGGTTTGTGGCCTTGAACTTTGATGGCGATTGCTCTTTCAATTTCCATGATAACTGATTTCTACTTGAATGTTTTGCCTGTCTACTGACTATCCATTTTCCCCGCAGTCCTTGTCATATAAAATACCTCTTCTATGTTCCAAACCACATCCTTTACGGCATGACATTTACCAATTCCTTATTTTCATGAATCTCAAAGCACGACAATTACCATCTTACTCAAAGTGTATATTGCTCTTTCTTGACAAATCCCACTAGCTCCGGTCTTGAAGTCTATTGTTCCTTCACTTGCCATGATAACTAACTCCAAATCGAGGACTTTGTTTGTTTATTGGTTAACCATTTTCTTTGTTACTCTTGGCATAGAGAATATATCCGATCTGTTTACCACCCTCTCTATCATTGTTGTATTGTTCCTGAGTTGATATGTACTAAACCCTTGTATTTCGAATGAATCTCCAAATCATGCCAATTGCCACCCACTCAGTATGTTTGTTGTTTTTCTGGATTTAACCACTGGCCCCGACTTTGTTCTTTCACTTGTCATGATAACTGATTTCATTTAGAGACCTTAGTCGTTCCTTGACTGACCCCTTCATTTGTTAGAATATACCTCCTCTCTGTTCGAACCCCGTACTTCTATTTATTATATTGCTCCCGAATTAACACTCGCCAACCTTTGTGTCTCATATAAACCCCAAAGCATTTTAATTGTTACCAACTTTAGTGCTCATATTGCTCTTTTGAATTTAAACCACCGGCCTTGCCCTTGAGGTCTATTGTTTCATTGCTAACTTTGATTTCTATTGGAAGATTTTGATTGTCATTGGTGTACCATCCTTTGTCGATCCTATCCCGTGAAATTCTTTGATATGTTTACCGCTGCCCTTCATTTATTGTGATGTTCGCATATCGAGCCTTTATATTTCCCAAGGATTCCCAAAGCATATTGACTGCTGCAACTCAATCATGTCTAATGTTATTTCCTAAGTTATGACAATTTGATGTGCTGGCCAAATCCCATTTCGTGCAACTGGAAAGCTTGGTGGCAAATTTTGAAGTCATTTCTCATTTGTTATGAATAGACAGTTTCAAGAAGAGGGAAAGGCAAGGTGGGAAGAATATAGTGAATGAAAATATGGAAGGAGACGATTCCTAATAAGAAACCTATAGAGTATCGACCCATAGGGTGTAGATACTGACTCTACCAACCTTTACATGCACTTGCAGCCTTTTCTACATAGCAAATCTGATGTTAAGTTCTTATTGCACCTTTTGCAGTGAAACTGGTCTTCAACATTTCACTTGTCCAATCTGGTTCATAATCCTCAGTAGACTTGTAGTGCCCATAGGGTTTTCACCATCAATCCTCTCTCATTTTGATTTTTCTCTCAACTCATCGTCGCCTTACGGTGCCTTTGAAGGTTTTCACCAGTAAGACTCTCTCATTTTGATTTCTATCACCTTGGGGTCCCGTGGTAATTCTCATCATCATGACTTTCTAATTCTTTATTTTTCTTTGTTTGAACTGGAGTGTTGCCCTTGATGTGATTCACCTTTTCTCTCTTGACTCAGCATTTCTTAAAGATTGATCGGAAGGTCTTTCTTTGGACCGTAATATGACTTTTGGATGGGTTTAGAAAGAAGGGTATAGATGCTCAAAATATTTCAACGTGGGTTCAAAATTACAACTTTCGGAATCATACTTCTTGCAATAAACATAACTTCTGGCCAAGTTTCCTTCTTGGGGGATTCTTGGATTTTTCTTCTGTTGTGACTGAACCTCAGTGAGGTTGCCTACGTACCCTTTCGGTATCAAGTCAAACGTAGTTCAGGCAACTACATTTGTTATTGTGATGTTTTCCTTCCTTTCATTCTTCTTTTCTTTTTTCATCTTCTTTTCGTTTCTTCTTTTCTTTTCTTTTCTTTTTCTTCTCTTTTTTTTTTCTTTTCTTTCTTTTTCTTCTTTTTCTTTTCTTCTTTTCTCTTTTCTTTTATTTTCACTGTTTTTCTCTTGTTTCTCTACTTACTTCCCCATCCGATTCTTGAATTTTGTTTGTTGATTCCGAAAGACAGATATGAAAAAAAATATAATAAGGCTCAAAGGGATAACAAAGGATAAAGTGTTTGGGTAGTAGAATAAAATGCCTTCGGCATTCCAATCCTCAAAACATACCAAGTACCAACTAGACAGTTAAGACCTTTCAATTGACTCACATATTTACCTATTCCATTGCTCAATAACCTCGGTACCATGAACGGTCCCTTTAGTCTTAGGGTATTCCTGCTTTTCAACCGATGAGGCATGGTGTATTTTCACAGTATTTCTTTATGTTCTATTTTCCCAAGTTTCACTTGATTCAGGCTTTAAAGTATTCCAATATGTTTTTATTTCTTCCGAGTACCCTTACATCTTCAACATTGTTTCATTGCTAAATTGACTTTTAAACCAGGCCGAAAATTATGTGCATGCCATGTCACTAAAATCAGCGTGAAAAGAATTGTAAAAATGATTAGATATGAAGTGACTAGAAATGTCAGAAAACAGAGAATTGTATTAGACTGATGGGTCGAAACAACAAAACGAACAGACTAGACTAGAATTACAAACCTAGACGACACTAAAACAAGCTATTATTACTAAACAAACCAAAGTGGAAAGATAGAAGGCTTTGACTCCCAAGACAATGTTCGGATTGCAACCCTGAAATAACTCGAACAACAGAAATGACACCAAAATAAACCACCAAAACTCCACTCTGAGTGACTGAGAGATGGAGCGTCTTCCCAATTGTCACGACCGGCATCTTAGCTAATGAGTTTCACATCAATATTTCCAAAACTATTATTGACTTTGATCAACAAGTTCCCAAGATAAATCACAGGCTCCTTAACATTGTTACTAACCACAATTACCCTTTCTTAGATCATTCTTTCTATTTCCCTTTTCAAAGAATGACAGTCGTCAATGTTGTGCCTCTGGACATTAGAGTGATACATGCATCGAACAATAGGATCAAAGCCTTTCGCCTTTGAGTCTGGTGTATATCCAAGGAGTGGCTTAATCAGACCAACTCGTTTTAACTTTTCAAACAAGCTTGTGTAGGATTCGCCAATGGGCGTAAAATTATTCCTTTGCCTTTGTTTCTCTCCATGCCTTAGTTTTCCAGTATTGTTGAGTGCTTGAAAGTGTTGTACACGACAGCTTCGGGTTATTGGTGCTTGCTTATGGGAGTGACTTGGTAGTGGGGCAAATGGCCGAGTGTTACTTAGTAGATGGGGTGGCTTCTGTGGAATTTGGGGACGCTCACGAAGTAGATATTGTGGTTGGGAGCGTTTAGCAAGAATGACCACCAGACCTTGTTGTTGGCGAAGACTATGACTTGATGGTTGGACAAAAGATCGGGTGTTTTTTGTGGGATTAACTTGGGGTTGAGGTTGAACAGGTTTGGCAAGAACAATTATCGGACCTTGTTGTGGATTGGACTCAACAACATCTGTTCTATCAATGGCAGGATCATCCCGAGCAACCTGCTTGTTCCACTTGAGCCATAAATCCTTAAAGCTCTCCTTGGGTTTCTTCTCAGTCTGAGGTAGAGAGAAGCAATTTAGAGCAATGTCTTTATTGTACTAAAAATGTCGCACATAATCTTGAGCCATGTCACCTAATGTAGACCATTTGCCAACATCAAGATGATTATACCACTTTAAAGCTTCCCCAGTCAAGCTCTCACTGAAGTATGCCATCAACAGATCATTTGTATCCTTGACACCTCTCATTTCATCGTAATAGACCCTCAGGTAAGTTACCGAATCTCCAATCCCATCATACAAGTTAAATTTTCGCATTTTTAACCCGGTGGGTAGACGGACGTCAGAGGGCACTAACAGTTTTTTGCAATGCATGTTGTCACACCTCCTTTTTTATATACTACTTTAACCGCGAGGGTGTAGAGGAGTTTTTTCAAATTTAAGTACAGTCGGAACGGGATTAGTTATTTAAGTTTTTCAGAGTTGCCACTTGAGAATATAATAGTGTCCCAAGTCACCGGTTTAATCCCAAACCGAGGAAATTTTGACTCTGTTACAGTCTGCGAACTAAAAATCCGGATAAGGAATTTTGTTAACCCGGGAGAAGGTGTTAGGCTCTCCCGAATTCTGTGGTTCTAGCACAGTCGCTCAACTGTTGAATTTGATTTTATCTGATTCCTATTATATGTTTTAAAATCCTATGCATTAATGTTCCGCTTTTTAAATTTTTAAGAATTGCAACATCGTGAAAATGCATTCCTTAACCACACCGTACCAGTACGCCTGTGGCTTTGGATACATTTTGACTTTGTTGGGAGTAGGATTTGGGTCAAATAAATGTGCACCCGTTCATGAGAATGTATATTGAAATTTGCCTAAATGTATCTATTTCTTTGTTACTTTGGGAAAGACCGTGGAATTAGCTAAACGGTCATTCAGATGTCTAAATTATCATAATGTTTATTTGAGGGCCCCGTGTATCTTAGTTTATGACGAGGCTCATCTCATTGTATTTTAAAGGTTAAACCTAGATTGTACTAAGTTTTCTATCATTGTTTTTCCCTTAATTGAAATAATTATTAGTGCAGTTTTATAACAGTTCTCATTATCATTTATTCGGATCCATGCCACTATACATTTTTGGGCCTGGAATTTGGACTAATTTAACAGATGTGCACAAGTGTGCATAAGGCTATTTAAAGCTCAATCCACAATTACGAGTTCAAGTCTCTTGGGCTTAGAAGCTTTCATGGTTAAATCCAGCTTTCTATACCTGGACTCGTCAAAATTAACAGCTAAATTCGAAGCAAATTTAATTATTTATCAGGAAAACTATACGAACACTACCACTGCAGTATCAGATTTTAACTAACGTGTAACTCCGATTTTATTCATCTATCAATGTTTGGCAATCAAAATTGTATCAATCAAATTGCATTGGGACATATGTGTTCATTCAGATTCAAGTCTATTTAATTTTACTTGATATTCAAAAATGTCTAAGCTAATTATACAGTTGACATGCTTTGAATTGATCCTGAACTTTATTCCTATTGTATTCGTATTTTATATCTGGTTTTGAATTTTAATGCAAAATTCAGACAAATTCAACACTACAGAATTATGAGTAAAATATATCTGACTACTCATTATTAATTGACAATTACTAGTTCAAAAGCTTTAACAACGAAAATACTCTAATATTTCGTATTCACTTCTTAATTTCATAAAATCAAATGAAAATTAAAAAGCATTCATTTAGATTTAACTAATCTCAAACCTATAAATCTAGGTAATCATTTTTAAATTAAGCTACTCCGTGTTATTCCTATATTAATTCCTAAGCTAGTGATTCCGCAATATTACTAGTTCAGTTCATAATTCTCACAGTCCAAGTCCACATTATACAATAAAAGTCCTAATGAATTACATAATTTCTAAGTGTCTAAAGCTATAAGTAAAACATAATTACAAATATAGAAGAAAAACTAGTGCCTATTTATTTCTTCAGAACTTTAGTTACATTCTTGAAAGGTATTAGTGCACCTGGTCAAATTGAGAGGAAAAATCAATGAATTCTAAGGATGTAAGGAAGGAGAAGATCAGTAACGGGCAGAAATCCAAGTAATAACAGCATTAGCTCCAATATAACACAACAATAGACTTGAATTCAGAGTAGAAGACCCAACAATTTCAACCAAATAATGTTGAACAGTGATCGAAACACCAGAAACCTAGAGTTTTTTACTTAAATTGAACCAATGAAACAGTAGTAATACCAAAATTTAGTGTATTTTTTAGATTTCAAAACTTCTGAACCTCTTAAATGGTGGTCTGAGAAGGCATATTTATAGAACAAAAATGGGAGGAAAATTTGAATTAAATATTCAGATTTCCCACCCCTACTCTTTTTAATTATTTTCAGTTTGCTATGCACAAATTAGCCGTAAATACACTTGAACCCTTGCTAGAAGGTTCTAGTGTATTCTATATTATTCTATTTAAGCCTAAATGTCTTTATTACCCTCACTTTCTAGTGATTTCTACCTATTTACCCTTTTGGTATACCTAAGATACCCTTTATTAATTAAATAATTACATAAGAACCAAGCAGGTTTACCTTTAATACCCTTAACCTTTTCAAATTATTTCCAGAATACCACTTATCCTTTCCCCTTCTACCCTTGTCTTTTATTCCTATTTACCCGACCAACCTTTAAGTCAATTAGACCTTGAGCAGTCAAAATCAGAATTGTATTTAACAAATAACCCCAATTAAGTTAACTTTACATTATAGTTTAAAGCTAAGTAACCCTTTTTACAAAATTAACCACTTTACAGACGTAGCCCTAATTACGACCAAGTAACCAATTAGCCCTTTTAATTAATCCAAATTCAGAAAAGGTCAAAAGTCAAAATTACATTGCAATAACGGCCGATATTTAACATCTTACTGATATAGCCACATAATGATTAAACATTCGATTAACAGGACTCAGAGGACAAATTTGATATAGGTTTAATCCATTAACAGAATCATTCAATCAAAATTAGATCTATTCAAGTAAGAAACTTAAACGGATATAAAGCATGCAACTTTAACTAATGACTTAATCAGAAAAATATCATGCAAATCCCTAATTGGTTTCATGTAGGAAGAATTTAAATACACAACAGATTTTCAGGATAACATGGGACTAACAAGTAACAGAGTCAAGCAAGTAGCACAGTAAAGAAACTAGGGGTTGGGATACTTAGCTTTTCTGTAGGTTTTCCTTTTCTTTCTTTCTTTCTTTTCCTTGTTTTTCTTCATTTTTCTTTTTTGTTATTGATTTTTCGATTGTTCGGAGTCTGTGAGCCTTTCTTGGCTGTTGGACTTCCGAACAGACTCCTTGAGTTTTATTTGTTGTAAAAGATCGTGATTAAGGGACTGGGGTTTGATTGGGGTAGCTTTTGGCTTAGGTGTTCCCTCCGGAGTAGGGTTCTGGTAGAATACTTTTTAATATTCGAGGGGTTTGGCTTATATTCAAGGAAAAACAAGTAGACAGGGTGAAAGAGGGGTTCAGGGTGGTTCAGGGGTGTTACTGGTTGAAGATGGTTCAAAGGGTGATGGTCGTCGGCTAGGGTTCCGGCAAACCATTTTTCTAGATTTGAGATGATAGGGTGGTTTTTGGTCGGGGTTATAGTGATGGGGTGAAAGAGGAGGAGAAAAGGGTCAGGGGTGTGGAGGGTGGAGGGTTGTCAAAGAAGACAAGCAGTGTTGAACCAGCGGTAGGGTTCCGGTGGCCCAAGTAGAGAGAAAGGGAAGATGATGGCGTCTAGGGTTTGGGTTATGAGGTGTATAGTGTGTAATGAACTGAAGGTGTAATGCTGGGTATAGATATATCAAAGGTGTAATGATGGGTTTCAGCCGTTAGATCAAGCCAAATGAAGGGCCATGATACATTTTCTATCATACCACATCATTTTGCTTAAAAAGTCATTTAATAATGACCCTCAGATTAAAATCATCAACATTTCAGATCAAAACCCTTAGGCGACGTCGTTTTATTTTTAAACCATTGTTATTCCTGGGCCGTTTGATTAAACTTTTCAATGGTCCGGATCCATCTCCTTTAAACGATGTCGTTTGGTTTATGTATAGGTAGACCGGTTATTTTAATTTTGGGCCTGGTCTTTGTGTTGTATTGATTGGGCCACTGAAATTATTATTTGGCCCAATTTCTTTGTATTACAAATTATATTTTGTATTTGTATTATGTTTTGTATTTCCTTGTATTTTCGTATTATATTTTTTATTTATTTTCTTTTCTGTATTTTTGTATTATTCATGTATTTTATTATTCCCTGTATTTTGTATTTTTCTTTTAATTTTTCTAATTTTTCTAAAATTAAGGGTAATTTTCTTATTATATTATTTTTTTTGGTATTTTCATATTTAATACAAAAATGTATTTTGTTTTAATTTCATTTCAACAATAAAATAAACACTAGTATTTCTACACAATTATCAACAAACTACACACAAAAATCATTTTTTATTATATTTTTGGAATAATTTGCTTTGGGGCAAAAATCACGTACTCACAGCTGCCCCTCTTTGCTCGGGAACAAGCAGAGTTTCAGTGCAAAGATAAGAGAGCAGTAATGAGGGATTTTTGCCCATTCGCATATTCCGTGTGAAGCATTTTTGGAAAGTTTTGATCGCACCCAGCTTCAAGGATTGCCTACATATCTTGGGCTAAACAGGAATCAGGTTAGTGTACTTTTGGAATGATTGGTAGTTGGAACTACTAGAGAGCTGTGATCCTACTGCTGTTGCTTGTTATTACTGCATGTTGATCTCTTTATTATACCATGGTAAAAATAAAAGAATCTAGACTAAACTATGCTCTATGATTTACAAAAATCCTAGCTATGTCTTTCTTGTTTTGCATTTGTATCTTGCATAACTTTGATTGTGTACATTCTTCAACAGGACTCCTGCTTGCAGCTTGCTTTGAATGTATTCCCTTATTCTTCAGGTGGGCGCATGCTTACAACTTTCTCGAAAAATATTCCCTTATTCTTCAGGTGGGCGCTTGATTGCAAAACTTGAAAAAAGTATTCCCTTGTTCTTCAGGTGGGCGCCTGCTTACTATTTAAAAACAAAGAAAACTTTTCTGCCCCAGTATGGTGCTTAGGTATATCATGCTTTTAAATGTCAGAATTTTAAAGAAGAATTTCAACTTGAAAAGTATTCCCTTATTATCCAGGTGGGCGTCTGATTGCAAAACTTAAAAAAAAAAGTATTCCCTTGTTATCCAGGTGGGCGCCTGATTGCAAAAAACTTGAAAAAGTATTATCCAGGCCTGATTGCAAAAAACTTGAAAAGGTATTCCTTTGTTATCCAGGTGGGCGCCTGATTGCAAAAAAAAACTTGAAAAAGTATTCCCTTGTTATCTAGGTAGGCGCCTGATTGCAAAAGAAAACTTGAAAAAGTATTCCCTTGTTATCCAGGTGGGCGCCTGATTACAAAAAAAAACTTGAAAAAGTATTCCCTTGTTATCCAGGTGGGCGCCTGATTACAGAAACTTGAAAAAGTATTCCCTTGTTATCCAGGTGGGCGCCTGATTGCAAAAAACTTGAAAAAGTATTATCCAGGCCTGATTGCAAAAAACTTGAAAAAGTATTCCTTTGTTATCCAGGTGGGCGCCTGATTGCAAAAAAAACTTGAAAAAGTATTCCCTTGTTATCCAGGTGGGCGCCTGATTGCAAAAGAAAACTTGAAAAAGTATTCCCTTGTTATCCAGGTGGGCGCCTGATTACAAAAAACTTGAAAAAGTATTCCCTTGTTATCCAGGTGGGCGCCTGATTACAAGAAACTTGAAAAAGTATTCCCTTGTTATCCTGGTGGGCGCCTGATTGCAAAAACTTGAAAAAGTATTCCCTTGTTATCTAGGTGGGCGCCTGATTGCAAAAAACTTGAAAAAGTATTCCCTTGTTATTGAGGTGAGCGCCTGATTACAAAAACTTGAAAAAGTTTCCCTTATTATCCAGGTGGGCGCCTGGTTGCAAAAAAAATATGAAAAAGTATTCCCTTGTTGTCCAGGTGGGCGCCTGATTACAAAAAAAAACTTGAAAAAGTATTCCCTTGTCATCTAGGTGGGCGCCTGATTACAAAAAAAAACTTGAAAAAGTATTTCCTTGTTATCCAGGTGGGCGCCTGAATGCAAAAAATAACTTGAAAATATATTCCCTTGTTATCCAGGTGGGCGCCTGATTACAAAAAAATTGAAAAAGTATTCCCTTGTTATCCAGGTGGGCGCCTAATTACAAAAACTTGAAAAAGTATTCCCTTGTTATCCAGGTGGGCGCTTGATTGCAAAAAAAAACTTGAAAAAGTATTCCCTTGTTATCCAGGTGGGCGCTTGATTGCAAAAAAAAACTTGAAAAAGTATTCCCTTGTTATCCAGGTGGGCGCCTGATTACAAAACTTGAAAAAGATTCCCTTTTTATCCAAGTGGGCGCCTGATTACAAAAACTAAAAACAAAGAAAAAACTTTCTGCCCCAGTTTGATAACTAGGTGTAACATTTTCAGTTTTGAAATAAAAGGTAATACTTCCCTTATTATCCAGGTGGGTGCCTGATTACTGATTCTTTCATCATCTATTGTTGCTTCCTTTAGATTTTTTTCCCTTATTTTTCAGGCGGGTGCCTGATTTTACCGAACTTTGCGCTCCCTTGTTTGTCTACATTGGTCACATTCACTTTAAAGTGATTAGTAAGAATTTGAATCTTTTATCCCTGTTCTAATCAATGAACAGCTTGTTAGTATGAAAATGGTGGTTAACTGCTGGCATTCTTGTTGGCATTGCTTCCACTTTTGAATTTGCTTCATCTTGCTTTTGTACTGCCTTGTCATAGCTTCTGGCTGTTGTCACACCTCCCTTTTTACTACCTCTTTTTCCAAAGAATAAGGTATACCCCATTAATTACTAATACACCCCGGGATAGGATATAATAATAACAACAGGGAAGGAGTTTTTCTACTTTAAAGACAATCGGAACGGGATTTATTTTAGATTTTCAGAGTCGCCACTTGGGAAGATAACGGTGTCCCAAGTCACCGGTTAATCCCGAATCCGAGGAAATTGACTCTGTTTAAACAGTCCGCGAAACTAGAAATCCGGATAAGGAATTCTGTTAACCTGGGAGAAGGTGTTAGGCACTCTCGAATTCCGTGGTTTTAGCACGGTTGCTCAACTGTCATTTTTGACTCATTTGATTTCTTTATATGCTTTTACAAAATGTGAATGTCCCGTTTTGATATTTTAACGACTTGCGACGTTGCGAAAACGCATTTTGGGTCACACCGGAACTAGTATGCATGTGACCTTAATACGTCTCAACTTCGCCGAGATTTAAGATTTGAGTCACATAAATGTGCACTAATTTTTAGGAATGTATGTTTTAATCATGCCTATATTGTCTACATCTTTTTATCTTTAGGAAAGACCGTGAAGTTCGCTAAACGGTCTTCCCGAGTCTAACATTTTATTAATGTTCATATGGGGGACCCACGTATTTTCCTTTTATACAAGGCTCATCCCATTATTTTTAAAAGTCCAATCCTATCAAGTACAATATTCACTATTTTTGTTCTTTTTCCTAATTATGTTACTGTTTTTGGTATTTTCGAAATTTAATGTTATTATGTCCAGGCCCAATTGTTGTAACGACCCGGCCCGTCGTTACGGGAATTTCCACCCCGTTACCTTGTATTTACATATATTATGCTTTTAAAACAGTATTAGAGTATATCGGGTGAGTTAGGAGTGATTTGGATTGAAAATGAAACAAATAGCATGTTTGAAGAAAGCTTGAATATGAAAAGTCAACCAAGAGTTGACTATTGAGTTAGAGTGCTCGGAATCGGATTATGATGATTCGACTAGTTCCGGGGGATCATTTATGACTTAGGAGAACAATCGGAATTGAATTCGGAGGTCCAGAGTAGTTTTAAGCTTGAATTGGCGAATGTTGAATTTTGGCGAAAACCGGATGGTAGGTGATATTTTGATCCGGGGGTCGGAATGGAATTCCGACAATTTCTGTAGCTTCGTTATGTGATTTTGGATGTGTCTGCAAATTTTCAGGTCATTCGGACATCGTTTGATCGGGTTTTGGATTGAATGTTAGTTTTGAAAGTTTTGAAGAAACTTAGGCTTGAATCCGTGAGTAAATGGAGATTTTGATGTTTAGTATGGTGTTTTTATGGTTGGAACATGTTCGTATCATGTTTTGGAGTATGTTGGTGGTTTTCGTTAGGGTCCCGGGGGTCTCGGGATGAATCCGGGGGTCCAAACGGACCATTTCTTGAAAAAAAGAGAAAGCTGGTTGCTCTCATAAACGCAGCAGGCATTTGCTCTCCGCGATCGCGGGGAGGGGGATGTGATCGCGTAGAGCCGGGGGCTAGGGCATCGCGATCGCAGGGTAACAAGTCGCGATCGCGTAGAATTAAACGGGTACACACCGCGATCGCAGGATCATCTACGCGATCGCGTAGAAGAGAAATGGGTCCGGGGGAAAAATGTGCTACGCGATCGCAGGAATAGGGACGCGATCGCGTGAAGCCGGGAGATTGTACATCGCGATCGCGTGAGGGAAGTCGCGATCACGTGAGGCCGAGTTTTTGACCATCGCGATCGCGTGAAGCGAGTCGCGATCGCGTAGAAGAAAAAGTTCTAGCAGTGAATTTAATCCAGAAACAGAGAGTTACGGGTTCATTAACCCAAAACACACATTTGAGCCCTAGAGAGAAGAAAACTCGAGGAAATCACCGAGAAGTCATCGGGTATTCGTCGGAGGTAAGATTCTTGACTCAAAAACATCATTTTATGGTAGTATTAACATCAATCTTCATGAAATTGGGTTGAAATCTTGAAGAAATGTGGCCTAAATATTGAAAACGGGATTTTTGGATTTGGGAGGCCATTTGAACTCCGATTTCGATAAATTTTATATGCACGGACTCGTGGCGAGATAAGGAACGCGTTGGTACTAATTTCGGAATTTTCCGAGCAGTGGGGCCGGGGTCGGGTTTTACCAACTTAGTGTAATTATGCGAATTTCATATAAATTGAAGTGGGTTATGATTCTTTGACCCGTAATTGATATAATTATTGTTATTTGACTAGATTCTACACACGAGGCAACGAAATTCAAAGGAAAAGGCATCGCGGACGAGTCTACGACCGGCTAGAGGTGAGTAGTTTGTGTATATTGTCGCCTGAGGGTTCGAAACCCCGGCTTAGCACATTGTGACGCTAATAGGGCGTGGCTCGCACACCGTGGCAGGTGCGGGATTGATTGTGATTGGGGATTAAGACTTGGTCCATCCGGAAATGAATAATATGTTGTTAGTGTTGGAAATACACTGTATTTGCTATATTTGTGGGCTGTAAGCCTTGTTTGGGGCCTTGTGCCGATCTGTAGCGTCCTTTGAGGACAATATTTATGTGATAGCTAAAATTGCTTAAATCACTGATCTCAGTCCTGGAAATTGTAATCACACTTTTGAAATGCTAAGTCACCGGCTTTTACAAATCTAATAAAGATAAAAGTATTTTTCATAAATTATGAATTGAGAACTGGAAATAAGGAAAATGAATTGTTTTGTGACTTAATTGCTTATTGTGGACTGAGTATGGGATCGGGCTGCACGCCGCAGTGGTTGATGTGAGGATCGGGCTGCACGCCGCAGCAGTATTGCGCTTGGGCTGTAGGAGCCCCTCCGGAGTCTGTACACACCCCCAGTGAGCGCCGTCGACGTTAAATTGGATCGGGCTACACGCCGTAGCGGTTATGTGCATTGCATTGCATCCGTATTTGTTGAATTACTCTGTGGTAGCTGTATTGTATTATTGTTGCTAGTTCGTAGGAGATTCGGACTGTAGTGTAGCTTCATATTGTGGTATTTTGTGGATTTCTTACTGTCAGCTACATATATATATTTGTTACTCACTGAGTACTTAGTACTCACCCCTACTCCCTGCACCTTTTGTGTGCAGACTCAGGTACTCAGGAGCAGTAGACGGGCATCTCCGGCGTTTACATTGTCACATCGAGTTGCTGAGGTAGCTGCCTACGTTCGCAGAACCTAGCTTCTCCTCTCATTCCAGTTGTTATTTTATATTTTGTATTCAGACTTGAGTACTTCTATATCGTACTCTCTATTTTCCTGTTGGGTTTTGTTAGAGGCTCTAGACTTGTGACTCCGGATCTTTGGGAGTGTCAGTACTTTTGTTCGGTATTATTATTATTGGAGTTCTTAAACTCATATATTCTTCTTGGGTTGTCCATTTGGGGACTGGTATTGTGTTATAATTAAATTGTTGGTATGGCTGGCCTAGCTTGATTGTTGGGCGCCATCACGACCGGATTTGGGTCGTGACAAGTTGGTATCAGAGCTCTAGGTTGTTAGGACTCGCGAGTCATGAGCCGGTTTAGTAGGCTTTCGCGGATCGGTACGTAGACGTCCGTATCTATCTTCGAAGGGCTACAGAAACTTTAGGAAAAAACCTCATTTTCTTGAATTCATATCGTGCGATTTGTGTTACCATGAAATTAAATCTTTCCATATTCTATTCTCTCGCGAGATGGCGAGAACACGAGCTAACGGACGTGACGGACGACCACCGTTGGCACCCGGAGGCCGTGGTCGTGGCGGAGGTAGGGCGACAACACCGGCACCGATGCCTGGCGACCCGCGGCCGATCGGACTCGGGACCGGAGTTCCGGCGGCGGACGGCTCCGGCGGCTCGGGTTCGAGCGCCGGCGGTGCCTGTTGTGATGCGGGTCTTCGGGAGACCTTGGCTCGGATATTATCGGTGTGCACGGGCTTGGCACAGGTAGTTGCTTGCTGCTGCTGCGATGTATCTTCTTCACGGGCGGGGGAGGGAATCGGACCCCGTGGCTCGCACGCCGAGCCGGTTCGGCCGGTTGCGCCGGTTGCACCGGCTCTGCATATGTGGTTCCGGTTATGCCGACGATGAGCGGCGTCGTTTGGAGAGATTTGAGAGGCTACGGCCTCCGACATTCGGTGGAGCGGAGAGCGAGGATGCCCGAGGGTTTTCTTGACGGATGTCGGCGTATGCTTCGCGCGCGGGTATTCTAGAGTCCGGCGGTGTTTCATTCGCCACTTTCCGGTTCACAGGTGCAGCATTTCGGTGGTGGGAGGATTTTGAGAGGCGTAGGCCCGGTGGGGCAGTGCCCCTCACTTGGCAACAGTTCTCCACGGTATTTTTGGAGAAGTACGTGCCTCGATCTCAGAGAGAGGAGTTGCGACGTCAGTTCGAGTGGTTGAAGCAGGGAGAGATGACGGTTAATCAGTACGAGATGAGATTCACACGGTGGCCCGTCGTGCCATGTGGATGGTTCCTACCGACGGGGAGAGGATGCGGAGATTTATTGATGGTCTTATTTATCCCGTCCGCATATTGATGACCAGGGAGAGAGTTTCGAGAGTTACCTTTGAGGAGGTGGTTGATGCTGCCCGTCACGTTGAGACAGATCGCCGGAGAGAGCGAGAGGAGAGAGAGGCTAAGAGGCCTCGTGGTGCTGGCAGTTACAGTGGTGCTCCATCTAGGGGCCAATTTCGGCATAGCAGAGGTCGCTCTTTCGGGTCTCATCAGTCTGGACGTACGGAGTCCGGTGGGGTTTCATGCGATCGTGGTCGTCAAGGCCGGCGGGGTTATCGGGGTCGGCGAGCCGCCGGCGAGTCGGCCCGCGCTGAGTGCTCTTCCGGCTCGAGCTGCTGCTCCTGTTTCCTCGGCACAGGATTCGTCGGTGGCGAGGGGTCCTCGGCGGCCCCTGCTTCCATCTTCGGGCCGTTGTTTTGAGTGCGGTGATTTGGGCCATATCAGGAGAGAGTGTCCTCAGTGGCTGCGTAAGCGGTCTCGGCGGAGGGATCAGCCTTCGTCTTCTACTCCTGTTTCTTCAGCGCCAGCACAGTCGACTAGGACGGTGGCCAGGTATCCAGAGGTCGCCCTAGGGGCGAGGATCGTACTGGTGGAGGCCAGGCTCGTTTCTATGCTCTTCGGATAGGAAGGATGCTAGTGCTTCAGATGCGGTCATTTTAGGTATTATCTCAGTCTGCCACAGGGATGCTTTTGTCTTATTTGATCCCGGATCCACCTATTCTTATGTTTCTACTTATTTTGAACATCACTTGGGTATGACCCGTGGTATTCTTGCTTTGCCCGTACATGTGTCTACCCCAGTGGGGGATCTTGTTGTTGTGGATCAGGTATATCGATCTTGTCTTATTACTATTGGGGGTCTGGAGACCCGAGTTGATTTATTACTGCTGGGCATGGTAGATTTCGATGTGATCCTAGGCATGGATTGGCTGTCTCCTTACCATGCGATTCTGGACTGTCATGCCAAGACGGTCACACTAGCTATTCCAGGTAATCCGAGGATCGAGTGGCGTGGCTTGACTGATTATGTGTCCGATAGGGTGATTTCTTATATAAAGGCCCAACGAATGATTGGCAAGGGTTGTTTGTCTTATTTGGCCTTCATTAGAAACGTTGAGGCAGAGACACCTAGTCTTGATTCGGTCCCCATTGTGAGGGGGTTTCCGGATGTATTTCCAGCCGACCTGCCAGGCATGCCGCCTGACCGAGATATTGATTTTCGTATAGACTTGGTGCCGGGCACTCAGCCCATTTCTATTCCTCCCTATCGCATGGCACCAGCAGAGTTAAAAGAATTGAAAGAACAGCTTCAGGAACTCTTAGATAAGGGTTTCATTCGTCAGAGTGTGTCACCTTGGGGTGCACCGGTGTTGTTCGTAAAGAAGAAAGATGGCACAATGAGAATGTGCATTGATTACAGGCAGCTGAACAAGGTAACAGTGAAGAATAAGTACCCATTACCTCGTATTGAGGACCTATTTGATCAGCTCCAAGGAGCTAGTGTATTTTCTAAGATTGATCTTCGATCGGGCTATCATTAGTTGAAGATCAGGGACTCGGATATTATGAAGACAGCGTTCAGGACGCGATATGGGCACTACGAGTTCCTGGTGATGTCTTTCGGGTTGACTAATGCCCCAGCAGCATTCATGCACTTGATGAATAGTGTATTTCGGCCGTACCTTGATTCTTTTGTGATTGTGTTTATTGATGATATCCTGGTATATTCACGCAGCTAGGAGGAGCATGCACAGCATTTGAGAGTGGCATTGCAGAGATTGAGGGAAGAGAAGCTTTATGCAAAATTCACTAAGTGTGAGTTCTGGCTTGATACCGTGGGTTTTCTGGGACATATAGTGTCCAGTGATGGTATTCGGGTTGATCCTTAGAAGGTCGAGGCAGTGCAGAATTGGCCCAGACCTTCCTCAGCTACAGAGATTCGGAGTTTTCTCGGCTTGGCAGGCTATTATCGTCGGTTTGTTCAGGATTTCTCATCTATTGCTTCACCGTTGACTAAGGTGACACAGAAGAATGCTCCATTTGTGTGGTCTGATGAATGTGAAGAGAGCTTTCAGAAGCTCAAGGAGGCTTTGACCACGGCTCCAGTACTTGTGTTACCATCGGCCTCAGGGTCATATACGGTGTATTGTGATGCTTCCAGAGTTGGACTCGGTTGTGTGTTGATGCAGGAGGGTAGAGTTATTGCATATGCTTCTCGTCGGCTAAAGCCCCACGAGAAGAACTACCCTGTTCATGATTTGGAGTTAGCTGCTATTGTTCATGCCTTGAAGATTTGGAGGCATTACCTGTATGGTGTATCTTGTGATGTATATACAGACCACCGCAGCCTTCAGCATTTGTTTAAGCAAAAAGATCTAAATTTGAGGCAGCGGAGATGGCTTGAATTGCTTAAAGACTATGATATTACTATCTTGTATCATCCGGGAAAGCCAATGTAGTGGCTGATGCATTGAGCCGGAAGGCTATTAGTATGGGCAGTTTGGCGTATATTCCAGTTGGGGAGAGACCCCTAGCAGTTGATGTTCAGGCGTTAGCTAATCAGATGGTAAGGCTGGATATTTCTGAGCCCGGTCGGGTGATGGCTTGTGTAGTAGCTCGTTCTTCTTTATATGATCGTATTCGAGAGCGCCAGTATGATGATCCACACTTACTTGTCCTTAAGGACAGAGTTCAGCATGATGATGCCAGAGATGTCACTATTGATAGTTATGGTGTATTGCAGATGCAGGGCCGGATATGCGTGCCCAATGTTGATGGCCTACGTGAGTTGATATTGGAGGAAGCCCACAGCTCGCGGTATTCTATTCATCCAGGAGCCGCGAAGATGTATCAGGATTTGAAGCAGCATTGCTGGTGGAGAAAGATGAAGAAAGATATTGTGAGCCATGTGGCTCGGTGTCTAAACTGTCAGCAGGTCAAGTATGAGCATCAGAGACCTGGTGGTGTATTCCAGCGTATTGATATTCCGGAGTGGAAGTGGGAAAGAATAACAATGGACTTTGTTAGTGGACTCCCTCGGACGGCGAGGAAGTTTGATTCAGTTTGGGTGGTGGTGGTTAGGTTGACTAAGTCAGCTCACTTCATCCCAGTGTGTACTACTTATTCCTCAGAGCGGTTGGCAGAGTTATTCATCCGTGAGATCGTGAGATTGCATGGGGTTCCCATTTCTATTATATCGGACAGAGGTACCCAGTTCACATCTCAGTTCTGGAGGACATTTCAGCGAGAGTTGGGTTCACAGGTAGAGTTGAGCACAGCATTTCATCCACGGACGGATGGACAGTCTGAGCGTACTATTCAGATATTGGAGGACATGTTGCGTGCTTGTGTCATTGATTTTGGTGGTTCGTGGGCTGATTATTTGCCTTTGGCGGAGTTTGCTTACAATAATAGCTATCAGTCCAGCATTCAGATGGCACCGTATGAAGCTTTATATGGGAGGCGGTGTAGGTCTCCGGTTGGTTGGTTCGAGCCCGGCGAGGCTAGGTTGTTAGGGACAGAGTTAGTCCAAGATGCCTTAGATAAGGTGAAGGTGATTCAGGAGAGACTTCGCACAGCTCAGTCGCGTCAGAAGAGTTATGCAGACCGGAAGGTCCGAGATGTGTCTTATTCAGTAGGAGAGAAGGTGTTGCTGAAAGTTTCGCCTATGAAGGGTGTTATGAGGTTTGGAAAGAAAGGAAAGTTGAGCCCGAGGTTCATTGGACCTTTTGAGGTGCTTAGGAAAGTTGGGGAGGTGGCTTATATGCTTGCTTTGCCACCCGGTTTGTCGGGAGTTCACCCGGTGTTCCATGTATCTATGCTCCGGAAGTATGTCGGAGACCCGTCTCATGTGTTGGACTTCAGCACGATACAGCTAGATGAGGATTTGACTTATGATGTGGAACCGGTAGCCATTTTGGGTCGACGGGTTCGTAAACTGAGATCTAAGGACATAGCTTCAGTAAAAGTGCAGTGGAGAGGTCGTCCCGTGGAAGAAGCAACTTGGGAGACCGAGCAGGAGATGCGAAGTAGATATCCACACTTGTTTGATACTCCAGGTATATTTCTTAACCCGCTCGCGGACGAGCGTTTGTTTAAGTTGGGGAGAATGTAACGACCCGGCCCATCGTTACGGGAATTTCCACCCCGTTACCTTGCATTTACATATATTATGCTTTTAAAACGGTATTAGAGTATATCGGGTGAGTTAGGAGTGATTTGGATTGAAAATGAAACAAATAGCATGTTTGAAGAAAGCTTGAATATGAAAAGTCAACCAAGAGTTGACTGTTGAGTTAGAGTGCTCGGAACCGGATTCTGATGATTCGACTAGTTCCGGGGGATCATTTATGACTTAGGAGAACAATCGGAATTGAATTCGGAGGTCCCGAGTAGTTTTAAGCTTGAATTGGCGAATGTTGAATTTTGGCGAAAACCGGATAGTAGGTGATATTTTGATCCGGGGGTCGGAATGGAATTCCGACAATTTCTGTAGCTTCGTTATGTGATTTTGGATGTGTCTGCAAATTTTCAGGTCATTCGGACATCGTTTGATCGGGTTTTGGATTGAATGTTAGTTTTGAAAGTTTTGAAGAAACTTAGGCTTGAATCCGTGATAATTGGTGATTTTGATGTTTAGTATGGTGTTTTTATGATTGGAACAAGTCCGTATCATGTTTTGGAGTATGTTGGTGGTTTTCGTTGGGGTCCCGGGGGTCTCGGGATGAATCCGGGGGTCCAAACGGACCATTTTTGGAAGAAAAGAGAAAGCTGGTTGCTGTCATGAACGCAGCAGGCATTTGCTCTCCGCGATCGCGGGGAGGGGGATGCGATCGCGTAGAGCTGGGGGCTAGGGCATCGCGATCGCAGGGTAACAAGTCGCGATCGCGTAGAATTAAACGGGTGCACATCGCGATCGCAGGATCATCTACGCGATCGCGTAGAAGAGAAATGGGTCCAGGGGAAAAATGTGCTACGCGATCGCAGGAATAGGGACGCGATCGCGTGAAGCCGGGAGATTGTACATCGCGATCGCGTGAGGGAAGTCGCGATCGCGTGAGGCCGAGTTTTTGACCATCGCGATCGCGTGAAGCGAGTCGCGATCGCGTAGAAGAAAAGTTCTGACAGTGAATTTAATCCAGAAACAGAGAGTTACGGGTTCATTAACCCAAAACACACATTTGAGCCCTAGAGAGAAGAAAACTCGAGGAAATCACCGAGAAGTCATCGGGTATTCGTCGGAGGTAAGATTCTTGACTCAAAAACATCATTTTATGGTAGTATTAACATCAATCTTCATGAAATTGGGTTGAAATCTTGAAGAAATGTGACCTAAATATTGAAAACGGGATTTTTGGATTTGGGAGGCCATTTGAACTCCGATTTCGATAAATTTTATATGCACGGACTCGTGGAGAGATAAGGAACGCGTTGGTACTAATTTCGGAATTTTCCGAGCAGTGGGGCCCGGGGTCGGGTTTTACCAACTTAGTGTAATTATGCGAATTTCATATAAATTGAAGTGGGTTACGATTCTTTGACCCGTAATTGATATAATTATTGTTATTTGACTAGATTCTACACACGAGGCAACGAAATTCAAAGGAAAAGGCATCGCGGACGAGTCTACGACCGGCTAGAGGTGAGTAGTTTGTGTATATTGTAGCTTGAGGGTTCGAAACCCCGGCTTAGCACATTGTGACGCTAATAGGGCGTGGCTCGCACACCGTGGCAGGTGCGGGATTGATTGCAATTGGGGATTGAGACTTGGTCCATCCCGGAAATGAATAATATGTTGTTAGTGTTGGAAATACACTGTATTTGCTATATTTGTGGGCTGTAAGCCTTGTTTGGGGCCTTGTGCCGATCTGTAGCGTCCTTAAAGGACAATATTTATGTGATAGCTAAAATTGCTTAAATCACTGATCTTAGTCCTGGAAATTGAAATCACACTTTTGAAATGCTAAGTCACCGGCTTTTACAAATCTAATAAAGATAAAAGTATTTTTCATAAATTATGAATTGAGAACTGGAATTAAGGAAAATGAACTGTTTTGTGACTTATTTGCTTATTGTGGACTGAGTATGGGATCGGGCTGCACGCCGCAGTGGTTGATATGAGGATCGGGCTGCACGCCGCAGCAGTATTGCGCTTGGGCTGTAGGAGCCCCTCCGGAGTCTGTACACAACCCCAGTGAGCGTCGTCGACGTTAAATTGGATCGGGCTACACGCGTAGCGGTTATGTGCATTGCATTGCATCTGTATTTGTTGAATTACTCTGTGGTAGCTGTATTGTATTATTGTTGCTAGTTCGTAGGAGATTCGGATTGTAGTGTAGCTTCATATTGTGGTATTTTGTGGATTTCTTACTGTCAGCTACATATATATATTTGTTACTCACTGAGTACTTAGTACTCGCCCCTACTCCCTGCACCTTTTGTGTGCAGACTCAGGTACTCAGGAGCAGTAGACGGGCATCTCCAGCGTTTACATTGTCACATCGAGTTGCTGAGGTAGCTGCCTACGTTCGCAGAGCCTAGCTTCTCCTCTCATTCCAGTTGTTATTGTATATTTTGTATTCAGACTTGAGTACTTCTATATCGTACTCTCTATTTCTGTTGGGTTTTGTTAGAGGCTCTAGACTTGTGACTCCGGATCTTTGGGAGTGTCAGTACTTTTGTTCAGTATTATTATTATTGGAGTTCTTAAATTCATATATTCTTCTTGGGTTGTCCATTTGGGGACTGGTATTGTGTTATAATTAAATTGTTGGTCTGGCTGGCCTAGCTTGATTGTTGGGCGCCATCACGACCAGATTTGGGTCGTGACAAGTTGGTATCAGAGCTCTAGGTTATTAGGACTCGCGAGTCATGAGCCGGAATTGAGAGGGAGTCCTGGGCTAGTTAAGTAAGGGTGTTGGACCACCATGTGCATAGGCCTTTTCCCCAGTGGACCAGCTGGGGAGGAACAAAACCGTGCGGGCTAGGCCCAAAGTGGACAATATATGCACAGTGGTGGGCCGGGTCATTACAATTGGTATCAGAGCCGACTCTCTGGAGTACGATGGGTAGGTACTCACAACGAGGACGTTGTGTCCTTGTTGGTGGGGTGAGTGGTATCAGTGGTATCAGCGGGTAGCTGTAGCTGTAGCTCACAGGAGTCCCACGTCGGAATTGAGAGGGAGTCCTGGGCTAGTTAAGTAAGGGTGTTGGACCACCATGTGCATAGGCCTTTTCCCCAGTGGACCAGCTGGGGAGGAACAAAACCGTGCGGGCTAGGCCCAAAGCGGACAATATATGCACAGTGGTGGGCCGGGTCATAACAAATGTAATACGATTGTAGTAATAGGACCTTCCGTTTATTTAGTCAAATGGACTTATGTAACCCAGCATGTACCTGTATCATTATTCAGAGGTCCAATAGTGGATTTAATTGAATCTGAGCCTATGTTTTCAGTCAGGCCCAGAATAGACGGATAAAATACAAAATAGAATGGAAATTTCACAACAATTAAACAGATATTAAATAGACAAATCAACAAATATCATTTTATTTCATAAGGATCAAGAGTACATATTTATCAATATTGATTCTGAATTCTAATTACTAATTAAGCATTAACAGAATTTAAACAATAAAACTACTATTTCAATGTAACGACCCGGCCGGTCGTTTTTGAAATTTATGCCTCGATCCCCAGTTTAACTGTTTCCCTTAGTCCATTATGCTATTGTGGTTTGCCGGGAGAGTCGGTTTTGGAATTTGGAGTGTTTTGGGACACTTAGTCCCTAAATGAGAGCTTTATAGTTGGAAAATGACCCGTATTCGGAACAGTGTTAAGACAACCTCGGAACAGAAATCTGATGATTCCATTAGCTCCGTTAGATGATTTCGGGGTTGGGAGCGCGTTCGGAATGTATTTTGGAGGTCTGTAGCTCAATTAGGCTTGAAATGCCGAAGTTTGAAATTTTTGGAAATTCGATCGATAGGTGAGATTTTGATCCGGGCATCGGAATGGAATTCTGACAGTTGCAGTAGCTTCGCTAGGTGATTTCGGATATGTCTGCAAAGTTTCAGGTCATTCGGATATCGTTTGATCGGGTTTTTGATAGCATGTAGGTTTCGGAAGTTTAGGATGAAACTGAGGCTTGAATTCGCTTTGATTTGGTGATTTCCGTGTTTAAGGGTGTGTTTTTATGATTATAATAAGTTTGTATCATGTTTTGGAGTAGGTTGGTGGTTTTCGTTAGGGTCCCGGGGGTCTCGGTATGAATCCGGGGGTCCAATCGGGCTAATTCATGCATTTTGGAAATGTTGTTAACTGCTGGTATGTGCTGCAGACGAATGCTCTATGCGATCGCAATGGGCTGATGCGATCGGAGAGAAGGTTTTGAGGAGGCCAAGTATTTGTTCTATGCGATCGCGTTCAAGGCTATGCGATCGCATAGTTTTGGAAGGTTGTGCTCTACGATTGCGTATAGTCCTATGCGATCGCAAAGTGTATAGAGTAGAGGGCCCCAGGCCCAGCTTTTTGTTCTATGCGATCGCAGAGCAGGGTATGCGATCGCATAGGTATATTTTGGTGAGCATTACGATCGCATTGAGGACTATGCGATCACATAGAGTAGTTTGGCGAGGGGTCAAAACTTGTTGTATGCGATCGCAACAGTGTTCATGCGATCGCATAGAGTAAAAATGTCTGGCAGTGAATTTAAGTCCAGAACAGTCCAGTCGCGGGGCTCATTCGCAAAAACCTCATTTTTGAGTTTTAGAGAGAGAAACTCACGGGAAATTGCTGGGTATTCATCGGGGGTAAATTTTATGGCCTAATTATGTTATTTTATCAAGAAATCCTTGAGTATTTCACTATTAATGGAGGATTAATGGGGGGTTTTAGCCCTAAGCCTAAATTATAGAGAATCATTTATTTGAATGAGCAAACGGAGTCCGATTTTGGTATATTTTATATGCTTGGACTCGCGTTGAGATAAGGAACCCGAATATATAACTTTCATAATTTTTCGAGAAGCGTACCAAAAGTTAGGTTTTGGCAACTTGTGGTTTTTGGTGTATTTTGAATTATTTCGATTGGATAATGCCCAATTGGCCTATTTTGATGTATTTCTATTGATTTTTATCAGATACTACACCTGTGGAGGCCGATATTCGCGGCAAGAGAGTTGTCTCTTAGCGGTTTTGTACCGGAGTCGAGGTAAGTGGCTTGTCTAACCTCGTGTGGGTGAACCTTCACCCCTAGGATATTATGTGATAATTTAAATGCCTTGTACGTGAGGTGACGGGCGTGTACATGCGCAGATTGTCGGAACTCAATTTACTTGAATTGTCCAATTCGTAATATTCCTTCTCTTAGTTGATTAAATTATGACATTTACCTGATATTTGTTAGAAAAGCATGATTTGATAGGATTTATCTGTCTAATTGCCTAATTGTCTTACTTGAACTTCTTGATAATTGTTGGCACTGGTTTTTGGTGAAGTTGTAGTTAAGCATATTATATTTTCTATGTGCGTTTCTTTTATTGTTTGTGTTGGTGGACTGCGGGTTCGATTCCCAAAGATCCCAGGGTTGTGGGTTCGATTCCCAGAGACCCAGAGTGGTGTTGTGTTGGTGGACTGCGGGTTCAATTCCCGGAGATCCAAGGGCTGCGGGTTCGATTCCCGGAGACCCGAAGTTTATTGATATATTATTGAGATATGGATTGCGGGTTCGATTCCCGGAGATCCTGAGTTATTGTAGGGACTGCGGGTTCGGTTCCCGGAGATCCTGAGTTATTGGTAGGGACTGCGGGTTCGATTCCCAGAGATCCTGAGTTATTGGTAGGGACTGGGACTGTGGGTTCAATTCCCACAGGTCCTGGACTTGCTGATTTGAGTTTATGTTGTGTTGGTTACTTGTAGTTAGTTAATCGTAGTCGGTTGTAGTAATTACTTTATTGTTGTTATTTCAGATTCATTCTTACTTATTCCTGCTTATTACTGTTTTGATCATTATGTTGTTGTTCTCTCGGTAGGGCCCTGACATTCCTCGTCACTACTCCATCGAGGTTAGGCTTGGCACTTACTGAGTACCGTCGTGGTGTACTCATGCTACTCTTCTGCACACTTTTGTTGTGCAGATCCAGGTACATCAAGACAGGCTCATCCTAGGTGATTCAGCAGCACATTCGGAGACCTCGAGGTATGATCTGCTACGTCTGCGGATCTAGAGGCCCTCCTTCTATTCTGATAGTGATAGTAGTTATTTTCCCTCATTTCGTTGTTTTTAGATACTCTTGATGTATAGAGCCACAATTGTCCTTTCCCTTTTAGTCTCTGTTACCCGTGGGATTTCGGGTCTTGGTAGTATTCACAGATGGTGTGGTTGACGAATGTATGTGCCAAGCGGAACTTGTTACATTCCTTTTATATCGTTTTCCGCTATTTTCTCATTTAACGTTCATGAACTTGTATATTCCGCATCGTGTTAGGCTTACCTAGTCGCGGAGACTGAGTACCATCACGACAGGTTCACGATTGGTGAACTAGGGTCGTGACAAGTTGGTATCAGAGCTCTAGGTTCATAGGAGTCACGGGACACAGACCGGTTACTTAGAGTCTCGCTGATCGATACGAAGACGTCTGTATTTATCTACGAGAGGCTATGTAACTGTTTAGGGAACTCTTCATTTCTTTTGGGTTCCTTGTCGTGCGACATTTTTGGCACCAAATCTAAATTTCTGCTTTCTATTCTCTCACAAATGTTGACGACACGTGCTACTCGCGAGGATCAGGCACACGCGCCCCCTGCTGCCACCGCCAGAGGTCGAGGCCGTGGTAGAGGATGCCCGAGGTGCAGCCATAGCACCCACGCGCGCTGCCGTTGAGGTGCCACCGGTGGATCAGGTTGGAGCGCAGCCACTGGCACACCGACTACAGCTCCTACTACTCCAGCACTCCAGGAGACCCTAGCCCGGTTCATGAGCATGTATACTAGTTTAGCTCAGGCAGGGTTACTTCCTCTCACTGCAGCTACATCTCAAGCCGGGGGAGGGGCCCGGACTCCTGCAGCCGCTACACCTGAGCAGCGAATGCCCGTGGGATAGGTTCTAGAGGTTATTATTATGTCTCCTGCCGCCCCAGCACAGCCCGGAGGTGGGCCAGCTGCCTCCGAGGATGAGCAGTGAAGATTAGAGAGGTTCAAGAAATATGATCCTCCAGTGTTCAGTGGTTTGGCTACAGATGATGCATTGGGTTTTCTGGAGGAGTGTCATCGTATTCTTCGTACCATGGGGATAGTAGAGACCGGCGGGGTTTCCTTCACTGCTTTTCAGCTTCGTGGGGCTGCTTATGATTGTTGGCACACATATGAGTTGGATAGTCCAGATGAGTCTGCTTCATTGACCTGGACGCAGTTTTCTGATCTGTTTCTGAGGGAGTTTGTTCCCCATAGTCTTGGGGATTCTTGGCGATCGGAGTTTGAGCGGTTGCGACAGGGCTCCATGTCAGTATCGGAGTATGCTATTAGTTTCACCCGTCTAGCCAGGCATGCACCGGCCTTGGTAGCCATGGTCTGGGAGAGAGTGCGGAGATTTATTGAGGGCCTTATTCCGCCGATCCGGTCCAGCATGGCTAGGGAGTTGGAGACGGATATACCTTATCAGTAGGCGGTGAGCATTGCCGGGAGGATCGAGAGTATGCTCCCTAGAGAGCGGGGAGAGAGGGAGGCCAAGAGGTCTTGTGAGTCGGGCCATTCCTCTGGTGCCCGCACTTCAGCAGCCGGTCGTTTTGGCAGGGGTTATTTCGGTCGTCCAGTTCATTCAGCATTTCCAGCAGCCGGTAGTACTCCAGCTCTTCCAGCACCTCAGGAGCCTTATTATGCTCCCCTAGTTTCCAGTGCGCCTCCTGCGCGGGGTACCTCTAGGGGTCAGACTAGTGGGGTTGATGTCGGTCAGTAACAGCCACCGCGTCCTCCTAGAGCTTGTTTTGAGTGCGGGGATACTCGCCATATGGTTAGGGAGTGCCCCGGGCGTAGGAGAGGAGCACCTCCGCAGTCTTCGCAGCCTCAGCGTGGTTCGCAGTGTCAGCATGCTATCATTCCAGCCCCAGCTACCACTCCACCTGCCCAGCCTGCCAGGGGCGAGGATTAGGGTGCCAGAGGCCGCCCTCGAGAGAGGCGTTAGGCCAGATTTTATGTTATTCCTGGTTGTGCTGCAGCCGTTGCATCTGATTCTTTTATCACGTGTATTATTTTGGTTAGTCATAGAGAGGCATCGGTTCTATTCGATCCTGGTTCCACTTTTCATATGTGTCCTCTTATTTTGCTTCACATCTAGGTGTGCCTCGGGATTCTTTGAGTGCCCCCATTTATGTTTCCACTCCGGTGGGAGATTCTTTGGTTGTGGACCGTGTGTATTATCACACCTCCCTTTTTACTACCCCACATAAATGTATGCCTGAAAAGAGGCTTTTGTACCGATCCGTTTGGAAAGATACGTGGGGTATACCTCAATGTTCAAATACCCGAGATGGATATAATAACAAAGAGGAAGGAGTTTTTCCACATAAAGGACAATCGGTTCGGGATTTTTATTAAATTATCAGAGTCACCACTTGAGAAAATGAGGGTGTCAATGGATAAAGTGTTTGGATAGAGAATAAAATGCCTTCATCATTTCAATTCCAAGATCACAACAAAATACAATCATATAATTGAAAAGGAATCATACATAGTATCTTTTGACCGCATCTGAATTGATAGCAGTCTCTACGCACTTTCCTTCAATGTCTGTCAAATATAATGCCCCATTAGACAACACCCGTGATACCATAAATGGTCCTTGCCAGTTTGGCACAAATTTGCCCTTTGCTTCGGCCCAATGCGGTAGGATACGCCTCAATACGAGTTGTCCAACTTCAAACTTCCGAGGACGTACCTTCTTATTATATGCTCTGGCCATTCTCTGTTGATATAATTGCCCATGGAAAATTGCGGCCAACCTCTTCTCGTCAATCAGGCTTAGTTGTTCCAGCCGGGCTTTTACCCATTCCTCGTCATCTATTCCAGCTTCAGCTATGATCCTTAGTGACGGTATCTCTATTTCCGCGGGTATAACAGCCTCTGTCCCATACACCAATGAATAGGGCGTGGCGCCGATAGAAGTGCGTACTGTTGTGCGATAACCCATAAGAGCAAAAGGTAACTTCTCATGCCATTGTCTGGATTCCTCCACCATTTTCCTGAGGATCTTCTTGATATTCTTGTTCGCATCTTCTACTGCTCCATTTGACTTTGGCTTGTAAGGTGTAGAGTTACGATGCAGGATCTTAAATCTCTGACATGCTTCCGCCATGCGGTGACTGTTCAGATTTGCTCTAATGTCTGTGATAATTACTTTGGGAATTCCGAAGCGGCATATAATATTTTCATGCACGAAATCCACCACGACTTTCTTCGTCACCGCCTTGAATGTCTTCGCCTCAACCCACTTAATGAAGTAATCAATCGCGACCAAAATGAATCGGTGCCCATTGGAAGCTGCTGACTCTATTGGTCCGATAACATCCATGCCCCAAGCAACAAACGGCCAAGGTGCAGACATTGTATGCAATTCGTAAGGCGGGGAGTGAATTAGATCTCCATGTACTTGGCATTGGTGGCATTTCCTCACATACCTGATACAATCCCGCTTCATGGTGAGCCAGTAATACCCGGCTCTCAGAATCATCTTTGCTAAGATATACCCGCTCATATGGGGTCCGCAAGCTCCAGCGTGCACCTCGATCATAATCTTATCGGCTTGTTGCGCATCCACACATCTCAACAATCCCAGGTCTGGTGTTCTTTTATATATAATGCCTCCACTGCGGAAGAAGCCATTCGCTAAGCGTCTTACAGCTCTCTTCTGATCCCCAATGGCTTGCTCTGGGTATTTGCCTGCCTTTAAGTATTCCCTGATGTCGTGATACCACGGTTCTCCATCCAATTCTCCTTCCACAGCAAAACAGTAAGCATTCTGATCACGCACTTGGATCTGGAGTGGATCTATATAGGCTTTGTCCGAATGATGTAACATAGAGGATAGTGTGGCCAGAGCATCTGCAACTTCGTTGTGCATTCTTGGGATATGTTTGAATTCTATGGACTGGAATCTTTGGGACAGCTCATGCAAACAATGCCGGTAAGGTATCAACTTTTGATCCCTTGTTTCCCACTCTCCCTGGATTTGGTGTATCAAAAGATCTGAGTCACCCATGACCAAGATATCTTGAACACCAATATATATTGCCATCCTCAATCCTAAGATACACGCCTCATATTCGGCCATATTGTTGGTACAGAAAAATCAAAGCTGAGCGGTGACGGGATAGTGTTGACCCGTTTCTAAAATGAGTACTACTCCGATACCAACTCCCTTACTGTTGACGGCTCCGTCGAAATACATCTTCCATCCTGGCTTTTCGCTTGTTCTATTTCTTCGACATTCATTGCCTCCTCATCCGGAAAATACGTCTTTAGTGGCTCGTACTCATCATCCACTGGATTCTCTGCCAGGTGATCTGCAACTGCCTGTGCCTTCATTGCCATACGAGTTACATAAATGATGTCAAATTCTGTGAGCAGAATCTGCCATTTAGCAAGTCTTCCTGTGGGCATGGGCTTCTGGAATATGTACTTCAGAGGATCTAACCTTGATATTAGGTACGTGGTATATTCTGACAAATAATGTTTCAGCTTCTGAGCCACCCAGGTCAATGCACAACAAGTTCTTTCTAGCTGAGTATACTTTACCTCGTAAGATGTGAATTTCTTACTAAGGTAATATATAGCCTGCTCTTTCTTGCCCGTCTCATCGTGCTGCTCTAGCACACAACCAAAAGAATTGTCAAGCACTGTCAGATATAAGATCAAAGGTCTTCTCGGCTTTGGAAGAACTAGCACTGGAGGATTTGCTAGATATTCCTTGATTTTGTCGAAGGCTTCCTGACATTCATCGGTCCATTTCACTGCTGCATCTTTCTTTAACAACTTGAAGATCGGCTCACATGTTGATGTCAACTGGGCGATGAACCGGCTAATATAATTCAGCCTTCCCAATAAGCTCATTACTTCCTTCTTGTTCTTCGGCGGAGGTAGACTCTGGATGGCTTTGATCTTTGATGGATCTAGTTCGATACCCCGCTGACTCACTATAAATCCCAACAGCTTCCCTGAAGGCACTCCAAAAGCACATTTTGTAGGATTGAGTTTAAGATTGTACCTCCGGAGTCTCTGGAAAAACTTTCTCAAATCCCTCACATGATCATGTTGCTTCTTGGACTTTATGATGACATCGTCTACATATACTTCGATTTCTCGATGCATCATGTCATGGAACATTGTGTTCATTGCCCTCATATAAGTAGCTCCGGCATTTTTTAACCCAAACGGCATCACTCTATAGCAATATGTCCCCCAAGGCGTAATGAAAGCAGTTTTCTCCGCATCTTCTTCGTCCATTCAGGATCTGGTGATAACCCGCATAGCAATCTACAAATGAACCGATCTCATGCTTGGCACAATTGTCGATCAATATATGGATGTTTGGCAATGGGAAGTCATCCTTTGGACTGGCTTTGTTGAGGTCTCTATAGTCCACACACACCCTAGTTTTTCCGTCTTTCTTTGGGACTGGCACAACATTTGCTAACCAAGTGGGGTACTTAGTAACTCGTATGACCTTTACCTTAAACTTCTTATTCACCTCTTCTTTTATCTTTACGCTGATGTCCGTTTTGAACTTTCGCAACTTTTGCTTCACTGGCCGGCATTCAGGGTAGATAGGCAACTTGTGAACTACCAAGTTAGTACTAAGCCCGAGCATGTCATCATAGGACCAAGAAAAGATGTCCTTGTATTCATGCAGCAACTTTATTAACTCTTCTCTAAGGGAGGTTTCTAAATGTACACTGATTTTCGTTTCCCGGACATTATCTTCGCTCCCTAAATTGATGGATTCTATCTCACTCAAGTTCGGTTTGGGTTTGTCCTCGTATTGGTTCAGGTCCTTACTTATTTCCTCCAGGGTTTCCTCATCCTCATATTCTATCTAACTATCATTCTCAATTTCTTGTATAATAATTTGATTGTAAGAACTGGGCCGGGAATTCTTCATGCATGACATATCATCAGAATCAACACATATGGAACTGTACAAAAAAAAAGATAAAAATAAGGCAAAAAAAATGAAGAAAGAAGAAAAATTGCATTTCATTGATATTTCAAAGATGAACAAAGTTTTTGGGTACATTTTGATTTCTATGGGGGGTAGGGGACTACAGAAAGTAAAATTTCTTTTTGGGGAAATAATGATGAAGTTGAAAAGCTAACTACCAAGACTCCTTCCTGATTGGGAAAGGAGTGGCTTCCTAGTTTTTGAGCATAACACCAGATCCCACGAACTGAACGTCTATTCTGCTAGTACCCTCTCCCATTTCTACCATGTTCACATCTCCAAATAACATTTTGAACCTCATCAAGAGCTCCTCATCAGGTCTGGTCTCAGCATACCTAGACGCAACAGATGTTGGATGTTTCGTACCAGGCTTGGCAAAGGTGTCGGACAACTTTGGGATGGGTTTAGGAAGGGTCCAATTTTTCTTTTTAGTTTTCTGGGCTTTTTGGATGTTGGCGTGGGTGGATTTGAATCCCAAGTCGAAGGTGTCTTTGTTCACTGGCAGATGGACGGATTGAGTGATTCCTTGCAAAGCTTTCCCTAGCCCTTTCCCTGGTGTAAACCCATTTTTAATCATCTCCCGGGCTACCATCACATCGGTAGGTGCCACTGTAGGGATTAGCAATTTCTCACCCTCAGCAATCTTGTTCACTGTTACAGTATCTGTCACCTGGTACACCCAGGGACCTTTGTCTCCATCAACATCCTCAAATGGCATTATAGCATTGCAGGTGTCTCCCTCTCCATGCACTGTGATTTCTTGTTGCTCCCATTCAAAATTAACCATTTGGTGCAACGACGATGGCACGACTTTGGTTGCGTGGATCCATGGTCGACCCAGCGATAGATTGTAGGACACAACAATGTCTAACACCTGAAACTCCATCGTAAAGTCTACAGGCCCAATGGTGACTTCCAAGACGATATCCTCCAAAGTGTTCTTACTTCCTCCGTCAAACCCTCTCACATTCACACTGTTCCTTCGGGTTCTGTCAGGACTTATATTCAGCTTTCCAAGAGTTGAAAGTGGGAAAATGTTTGCACTTGAGCCATTATCTATCAACACCTGAGTGACCACTGACTCCTCGCTTTTCACAGTAAGGTAGAGCGCCTGTTATGTTCAGTCCCCTCAATGGGCAATTCACTGTCCGAGAACGTAATCTTGTTGGACTCAAAGGTCTTGTTGGTAATCTTCTCGAGATGACAAACCGAGATCTTTTCAGGGACATGCGCCTCATTCAATATCTTCATCAATGCTTTTCTGTGTTCCTCCGAATGGATCAACAATGAGAGTAGAGAGATCTGTTCAGGTGTCTTTCTGAACTGTTCCGCTATTGAGTAGTCTTGAGATTTTTTCTTCTTGAGGAAATCTTCTGCTTCTTCTTCGGACACAGGCTTCTTCATATGACTCTCTTTCACCACCTTAATTTTCCTTAACTCTTCCAGGACAAAACACCTCTCGGGCCGAGTTAGACCGTGCGTCTCGTTGATCTCTCCAGTCACTTCTTTCCCTTTGTACACTACTACCACCTCGTTATAGTTCCAAGGTACAGTCTTGGTATCTACCACCGGCATCTGTACCACTGGTCTTATAATTACGGGTTCCATGCTTGCACCTTTCACCGTCAACACTGGTTTCACACCTGGCACCACAACTTTCCAAGTCTCCACCGCTGGTTGCTTTTTCACTGGTTCTTCATCTATCATTTTTCCTTTCTCAATTTCCTTTTCTGCTTTGCTGCTGGCCTTTATCATCATGACCGACTGGGATGGCTTCCGGCTGCTCTCCTCTTGCGCCAACTCTATCATATGTGCTTCATGATGAGCCGGCAGTGGATTCTGAGTAATGTTCGGAGCCTCCGGAGCCTGTACCTCAATCTTCCGGCTATCAATGAGCTCTTGAATAGCATTCTTCAAATGCCAAAATTTCTCAGTGTCGTGTCTCGGTGCTCCAGAGCAATACTTGCACCTGACCGACTGATCAATATTCTTTGGAGGTGGGTTCGGAAGCTTTGACTCGATTGGGCTCAACATCCCCAATTCCTTCAATCTGTGATAGAGGCTAGTATAGGATTCCCCCAGTGGGGTGAATGTTTTCTTCGTCTGATTTTTGTTCCGCATCTCCGAGTCGGGTTTGAAGTTGGGTTTGTTTGGGTTTCTATAAGTTCCAGAAGAGGGGTAGGTATTTTGTGTGTGATAAACATTCTGCGGGGTCTGGGCTCGCCATACCTGTGGTGGTGGTGGATAAGTTTGGGCTTGAGGATTATGGTAGTGTGGGGTAGTAGGTGGGTAGTATGGTGGAGGTGGGTTGTATGGTGTTGGTGGGTTGTATGGGGTTGGTGGGTATGGCTGATATGGTCGTGGTGGGTGATGGTATTGGCTACGATTCCAGGGTTTGCTCTCCACAACTGACACTTCCTCTTTATTCTTCTTCCCAATGGTTCCTCCACTTCTTATCTGGATGGCCTGATTTGTGGCCTTGATTGCTGAAAAACTCATAATCTTGTTAGTTTTCAATCCTTCTTCCAATGAAACTTCCCATTTTTACAACTTCATTAAAATTCTTTCCAATGGTTGACACTAGTTGTCCATAGTAGGTAGGCTCCAAAGCCTGCAAGAAACAGTCTACCATTTCACTTTCTTTCATCGGCGGATCCACCCTCACCGCCTGTTCTCTCCACCTAAAACCATACTCTCGAAAGCTTTCACCACGTTTCTTTTCCATCTTAGTGAGTGACAACCTATCCAGTATGATTTCCAGGTTGTACTGAAAATGGTTCGCAAATGCTTGTGCGAGATCATCCCAGATAAACCATCTGGTGTGATCTTGGTGCGTGTACCATTCCAATGCAGAACCACTCAAACTTTGGCTAAAGTATGCCATCAGAAGCTCATCTCTTCCCCCTGCGCCCCACATCTTACTGCAGTATCCTCTAAGATGGGCCATCGGATCTCCATGTCCACTGTACATGTCAAACTTTGGCAACTTGAATCCGACAGGAAGTTGCACTTCCGGAAACAGACATAGGTCTTTGTACGCCACACTTACTTGTCCTCCTAGCCCTTATGTTACGAAAGGACTGCTCCAAACTCCTCATTTTTCTGGCCATCTCCTCCTGTTCTAAGTTCTTGACAGGTTTCTCATCGATTGCCTCCATCAACGGAGTGTGAGATTCATGCTGCCGAAAGGTTGGTTCAGGTGGGTAGTAGTGGGTGTCTTGTACATGGAACAACGGCTCACTGGATGAC
The DNA here is from genome assembly GCA_032618575.1 of Nicotiana noctiflora. NCBI lineage: Eukaryota > Viridiplantae > Streptophyta > Magnoliopsida > Solanales > Solanaceae > Nicotiana > Nicotiana noctiflora. Next base: position 48,021 of record JASVEL010005336.1, read on the forward strand.
TTGTGCAAGGCGGTGGGTAGAGGTGCTACATATACTGGGGCAACCTGGGGTGGCTGGGGTGGCACTTGTTTTGACAGTGGTGGTGGTACTTGAGAGGTGGAGGCATAATAGTGGTGATAGTCCAGATATGTAGAGGATGAGTTCATAGTGAGTGGCTCAGGGTTGGGATTGGTTGGAGGGATATATGCGGGGTTAGCGGGATTAGTGGGTAAGGGTTGACCCCTCGACCAAGCCTGGTACATCTCAGCCATCTGTTGTTTAAGCTTGTACATTTCTTCTTTCATTCCCGTCACCTCCACAACTTCATCCTCTTGGACGGGGTCCATGACTGTTGGTTCAATTTCTTGTGACACGGCCTTTGTCATTGTCTTAGATCGTGTGTTGTAGGGATGAGTAGCCAGAATGCCAGTTGCCAACAAGAATCTGAATCTCATAAACAGCAACACCCGTTAGTGGTTAGCACATAAAGAGATAAGATGCAACAATTTGGAATAATCACATTTTGCCTTTGATCGTCATGCATCATCCCGGCCTCAATTTTATTTTGAACCAATCTCATCATTCTCTTTTTTTTTCTTTTCTCTTTTTCTTCTTTTTCTTTTCTTTTTCTGTTTCTTTATTCTTCTTTTTTTCTTTATTGATTCGCATTCCTATTTATTTGCCTATCAAAAATAAAGAATTGACATAAAGCAAAAAGATTGACAACAACTCTTGATTTTTTATTGATAGTTCAAAAACATCGGTTTACAAGATGGTGTTGTACTACTAATGCAAAGCAATATAAATACAGAATGCATGCCCTAAGAATACATTAATGCTCCTAATGCCCGCGAGACATCGTTCGGTCTTGCCGCGGGCGTATATGCTAATCCCTTTTGGAGCCTATCCAGGTCAGATATGACTTGCTGCACGAAGAACTTCACCGCTGATACAAAGGTTTTTTGGGACATATCTTCACATAGCTGGCTCTTCCGGGTGATGTACTGAGCAATATGGACAATTCTTTCTCGAATAACCCCTTTTTCTTGAAGCAATCGGCTAATCTGTTTGGTGCGAGCATCTAAAGTACGTTGGTTCTCCTTTTGTATTTATTGTAGCTCAAACTCTAACTGAGCCATAGTCGTGTAACAATGTTCTCTTTCTTTTTCAAGATTTTTGATGACTTTGTTACTTTTGACAGTGGCTGTAACAATCTTCTTTCTCAGTCGATCTACCTCAAATTCATGCTTATTCTGTAGTTGCTGAACCAACTTGGCTCTTTCCTCGACATCTTTGGTCATTTGCTTCCGATCCCTGACTAACTCTTTTTCTGCTTTGTCTAAGTCGAAGCTATAGTCATTCACTTTGCGCTGAAGAGTTTCAATCAATTTCTCGTCTCGGGCTAAGCGAACAGGGGTCTCGGATGCAATTTTCATTTTAGCAACCTGAGCCTTCAGCATTTCATTCTCTTTTCTCAGCTGCTTTTTCTCTCCTTCGTCGGATGCTGCCTGCAAACCGCTCTCGAACTGAAGATCTCTCAACTGTTTTTCCAGCAAGCTGATCTTGGTCTTATATTCACTTTCTTTGGCCGCCCAATTCCTATTTTCTTTAGATTGCTCACCAGATCCTGCAAGTGAGGTCTTTTCGAAGGCCTGTCATGCTCAATACCCCGTCGATACCATGAGGAATACCCGGACGACACTTCACCTCGAGCTCTGTTCTACACACAAGTATCTACCTTCAATTTCTGACATTCATTCCAAATCTGACGGACCTTTGCTTCCGGGAATTGCCCATCCGGGCCAATGTCTATCACTTGTGAACTGAGGTCCCCATCATTTGGTATAATTTGTCATCTACCAAGCTGTCGCAGTGCCCTGTATGGGGCATAAGGCTGGATACTTTTTAAACCCATGATCAAAAAGTGTGACCCTTCTGTCGGCATATAAATCACCCGTCGAGAAGTAACCAATCATATGTCTAATCAATCTAGCTGTCGGTCAATGATCGTAAATGCGAAATCCAATCTTTTACTCCCTCTGGCAACTTAACTTCTTTTGTTCTCGTGTAAAGTTCTTTGATGCACGTTCTTCCAGTCGGCCCATAGTTTGAGAACGAAGGATGATGGCATAGATGTTCGATCAACCATATTTGTAAAATCAAGTTGCATCCCTCAAAGAAGTTGGCCCCTGCTTTGCATGCAGTCAAGGCACGGTAGATGTCTGCTAAAATCATTGGATCCAGAGTACAATTATCTTGTACTACCAAAGTACTTGCTATCCCGGCAACCTTTATATTGATGTGCCCTTCTTTTCTCGGAAATATGATAACCCCGATGAATGCCACTAAGAAAGCGAACCATCGATGCTCCTCCCATTTTGCTCGGTTGGACTTGCTACAAAGCTTGTTCTTGGAGTCGTTGAAACCCCCGACATGTCCATATCTGCTATAAATGAAGTTTAGGGAGCAAAATCTGTTGGCTAAATCCTCGTTGTGGATGTTTCTAGCAATTTTCAAAGAATCCAAGAAGCGGTGCACCGTTACTGCTCTTGGGGATACCGGGTATTTTCCTTTCAAGGGGACCTCGTTCTTCCCTATGTAGAAAGCAATCTCCTCCAGAGTGGGAGTGAGTTCAAAGTCCGGAAGATGTAATACATTGTATGCAGGATCCTAATACGTGACCAGCGCACTGATTATGTCGCCTCGGGGAATTATGTCCAATAATCCCGTGAGATCCTTTAAGTAGCCTTTGATCCAATTTTGACCCTCTATTCCCATGTCGTTCCACCATAGTCTCAGCTCCAAAGGGATTTTATTTATTAAGGCGAAAGGTTCATTCTGTATTGTGCTCATCCTGCACATTTATTAAGGCGATATTATTTAGAAAAGAGGAAAATCTTTTTCAATGCAAATTTTCATTTTTTTTTGAAAGAAACATGACTCTCGAAGTGGCCATTTTTGCCAAAACAGCCTTCCGGCGTCCTTTCGGAACATTCGGCCATTTCCAAAAATAGCGATCACTTCGATTATTCGAAAAGAAAATATTTTTGGTCTTTTTCTAAAATGGTGTGGTTGGACCCGTTCAAGGGTTGCCTACGTATCCCGCCCAATGGCAAGAATCAAACCTACGTAGTTCGGTCAGATTAGTTGACCAATTATTTCAACGACGAAGCCATTTTTCTTTTTTTCTTTTTTCAAATTTTCAGATTTTCCAGATACACAATCTTTTCTATTAGTTCCAATTTCTCTCTCTTTTCTTTTGAACATTTTTCTATCCTCGGGAATTTTGCCGGTCCGCATAATGATCAAGGACAATAAAATGCAACACATAATATGCTCGGTCTTTTAAATACCGGGTCACCTGTCCTAGACGGACCCAACCCCTGTGTTGAGTCCCCTAAGTCAGATATGATGCAAATAATCGTCCTAGACCTATGTTCAACATCTTATAGTTTCACAGAGTGCTAGACCGTGTACCCGAGCGGACAACTCGGATCGAGGAGGGGGCAACGTACCGGTGACTCGTGGAGTCAATCAACTTTGTAACTTATCCGGCCTCTATTTTTCATAGTTTTGGTGTGACTTAACAGAAAGGGGAGTCTCAACCAGTAAGCACATCCCCGGGGGTGAAGAAGAGAAGGGTTTTCGGCACAGTTTTATATACAATCCACGTAGTATCAAAGCGGTAAAACACATAGCATATTGTTCAAATCATATAACAAAGTCAAATAATATCAAAAACGGCAATTCTAATGAGCTCGAGTTCTTAAACCCTGAAACCAAAGTTCTGGGTTGGGATTCCCCAGTAGAGTCGCCAGAGCTGTCACACCTCCCTTTTTACTACCCCACATAAATGTATGCCTAAAAATAGGCTCTTGTACCGATCCGTTTGGAAAGATACGTGGGGTATACCTCAATGTTCAAATACCCGAGACGGATATAATAACAAAGAGGAAGGAGTTTTTCCACATAAAGGACAATCGGTTCGGGATTTTTATTAAATTATTATAGTTGCCACTTGAGAAAATGAGGGTGTCCCAAGTCACCGGTTAATCCCGAATCCGAGGAAATTAACTCTGTTATTACAGTCCGCGAAACAAAGACCTGGATAAGGAACTTTGTTAACCCGGGAGAAGGTGTTAGGCATTCCCAGATTCCATAGTTTTAGCACGGTCTATCAATCATCGTTCTTGAATCTTGTTTGACTTGTTATAGATTTTAACAATACATATGTGCTTTTACTTTAATATTTTACAGAATTTCGACATCGCAAAAACGCACCTCGAGTCACACCACAACCAGTACGCTTGTGACGTTTGGTACATTTCGGCTTTGCCGGGATTTTGGATTTGAGTCGCACCAAGTGCACACTCATTTATAAGGAAGGTATATTTAAACCGTGCCTAATAGAGTCTATCAGCTTTTAATTCTCTTGGGAGTGGCTATGAAGTTTGCTAGTAGCCTTCCCGGGTCTATTTGTAAATTATTTCAATACTAAAGGGGGCCCCGCTATTTAGTGTTGTGCGAGGCTCGTCCCAACTATATTTTAAAGTCCCAATCTTACGTGTACGTGCTAAGTTATCTACATTGGTTTTTTCCTTAGCCAAATTGTTATTTCATTTCAGATGGGCCCAGGCCATTGTTACTGCCTTTATTGGGCCTGGGCCTCTGCATTCATACTTAACAAACGATGTTGCTGCCCGGGTCTTATAGACCTGAGCTATCTTCAGGCTTATGCTTGACAGCCCAGTCAATTTCACACCACAGTTCAGGCCCACGTTACATGTTGGGCCCAAACCAAATGAGAATAATAGTGATGGAAATAGAAATGGTAAACAAATAACAGAACACTCATAAATCACTGAGAATGAATTCAATGGCATTTTTTATATCACAATACAAGCTATTAGTGTTAACTATGAATTACAATTATCTACTGTACACGAGGCTTGAATTAACAGACTGTTTCTAACTTCAATTTCTGCTAATGAATTTACACTAATCATTGAATTACTTATTAGTTGAGGTTAAAAGTTTACTTAACTATATATATATATGTGTGTGATAAAACATAAGAATTATTTAAGGACAAGATGAGTACTTACAACTACACTGTTACACTACTTAATTAATAGGAATTAAGCCTGTTTAGTATTTTCAGAGCCAATACTATTCTAATTATTATTTCAAGTGATTGTTTCCCTTTTAAAACTTGCTCAAATCTAAATTTTTATTTCTTAAACAGATTAACTACACGAAGCTTCATTTAAAAAGTCTAATCACTTCAATGATATAACTCGAATACCCACATCTAAGTGATCCAAAGGTTTAAGCATAACTAAACAGCTGATTTTATTGTGACTTAGCTCATTGCGATGTTATTAACCCAGTTATAAACGATTCATGACTGGATCTAATATTTTTCTACTCCGAAGCTTGTCAATGTTTAAGTGTAGATCTGCGACATTAGCTATGTGATTATGATTTACGAAACTTCTGTGAAGAAACGGTTAATGGTTTGAAAACTGTGATTAGTTAACTTATGTTTTAAGGTTTTACCTATTTAAACTAGGTGATGTACTATCTACACTACACTATCAATTATTAAGCTATTACAATGTTTTTGTCCTTGTTCTTCTACTACTACATACTATAATACAATTAAAACTACAAATCTAAGCTGATACTAAAGCTAATGACAATATTAAACTACACAGTACATAATAACATCAGAATTTAAGCTGGGACTTCATTTTTATTTCAGCCAAATCATCATTACAGCTTCAATCGAATAGAGATGTACCTGAATCAGCAAGTAAACCAATGAGTCTAGGGGATTAAGAAAATAAGCACAGCAACAGACTCGAATAGCAAATTCAACAGTGGAGATTGAATATCAACGAACAGAAAACCACAGCAATAGCAAAAAAGGAATCCAAGCAGAACTCAAGCAGAAAACCACGAGAACAGATGACTATAAGAGGCTCTCACTCAAAAATGCCCGGAAAAACTACTTGCTATATTACTCCTTTTTCTGAACTTTTCTTATCAAAAGCCAGCCCCTATTTCAATCTTTTTGAGGGTATTTATAGGTGTAAGAGCGGCTGATTTCTTGGGGAAAAAGAATGGGATTAAATCCCACTTCTCCCCCTTTAAAATTGCTAAACTTATACTAAGGCCCCAATTTCTGTTATCAAATCCCTTCCAGCATGTGCTGGAAGGTTCTATTAGATTCCATTTTGAGGCTTTTACCAAAGTATCCTTAAGGGTTCAAGATTTTTACAGATTTCCCTTTTTAGGGAGACCATTATACCCTTTAATCTCTGTAAAATTGCAGAAATCAGGGGTACAAATGACTCCCATAACCCTATATGTTCTATGTAATTCACTAATTTACCTATTTGGCTTCATTTTATACCCTTAGTGCCATTGTTGATTTACCCGACCTACATAGGTCAGGTTTTCAGTATTTTTGGGCTTATTTAACTAATGGCCAGTCCTTGCATTGGTATTTAAGGACTGGCCAGTTCTACTTTAAGGAACTATTTCAAACTTAGCCAATTTTGTTTCATTTTCAGTTAATTAAGACCTTTTATTTCATTTTAAAACTAATTGCAGGACTAGCCTGCTTTATTGTTGTATTTAAACTATTTAAGATTTAGCCAGTCTCAAGTTGAGACTTGGCTTGGGTAATTGAACCATTTGCTGAACACAGGCTGGGCCCAAAGCCTTTGCAGGCTTAGCCACCTATGGTTCAGGGCTCAAATGAGCCTTGGTAAGTCTGAACTTGCAGACTTAACCAATTATTTACATAATTAGCCTATTTAACTGAACACAGGCTGGGCTAAGGTCTTTGCAGACCTAGCCACCTGTGTCTCAGGGCTCAAATGAGCCTTGGTGAGTCTGCACTTGCAGACTTGCACCATTTGTTGCACAACTAGCCTTTTTAAGGTGGGCCAGTGTGTTGGACCTTGTAGAGTTGGTCAATTTGCAAAATTGCAAATTGACCACTCTTTGGTCACTTATTATCTTATAACCTATGGTTGTTTAATTGTCAGTTTTAAACCTATTTCAAAACTAGCCTTTTATGGAACTTAACACTAACACCTATAACCAATCCCCTAAAGTTAATGAGTATTAATCACATGCTCATACTAACAAAGAACTATTGCAAACTCAGTCATTTTCAACATGCAATTGCACACATAGCCACATGAGATCAAATATTATGCATCAATCAAGTAAAATTCAGAAGGGAAAATTTGATAGTGTTGAATCTTAATCAATCAATTCACATTACCCAATTTTATGTGACAAAGTGTCAATCAATATCAATTTGGACTTAATTACAACTAGCTCATGTTAGACGATAATTGAAAAAACCTCAAAACCTTTAAGGTTCATGGCATAGACATACACAGAAGCTAAACTCTCACAAACAGTCAACAAAACATGGCTCACAAGAATGAGAGGATCTATAAGAATGATATCACTTAGGCCCACTAGATCAGCCCAATTTCAATGCAGGACATGACAGACAAGATGAAGATGCAGCAGAAGGATATGGAGAAAATAATGAAGGAAGAATCCTGAATCTATCATGCCAAAAGACATGAGAGAGAACATGGTCATTAAAATGCATGTGAAAGACCATAGAGGGTGTTATTAGAGTAAAAACCCTTGAGTAGGCATGAGAATCAGATTGCTAACCCTAGAATCAAGCTAAGAAGAGAAAACAGTAAAAACATGGAAAGTTGAATAGAATAAACCCCACTCGAGAGTTAAACAACTAAGCTAAAGCATGAAGGGAGGCGAAAGAGATATCTAATTTTAAAAGATGAGATGTTGAAGGCTAAACAAATAAGAAAATTCTAGATGTAACAAGGGGTGAAGAAGAAACAGGGAAGAACAGTTAGGATACTACAAAAGCAACTTAATATAAAGATGAAAAGAGAATAAAAGTTAAGCTGGTATTAGAACTAAGCATGCATGACAATAGGAGAGAAGAAAGCTAGACTATAAAAGCCAAACATATCAAAGACCATAATATTCACAAGATGAAGAAGAAAAGGGAATCAAGGTAACTCTTTTTGGCTCAGCACAAATAGAATATGATTTGAAACAAACAAACAGAAGAACAAATATGAAGATAAACGAGATGGAAAGAAAATCCTAGTTCTAACATAGATCTTTCAAGCCAAAGCAACAAGAACAGTCAAAACAGAAGAATACCATGGAGATGAACAAGATGAATCGAAAAAACCCTAATACTAACAGGCTCTTTGAATCAGAGAAACAAACACAGATAACATAGAAAAAATATCACAGAAGAAAGATATGAACAACGAGCAAGTTAGAAAAAAGCCTAGTAGTAACAGATAAAGCACAGGATTACAAGATAGAAAAACAGACAGAAATATCAAGACAAAAGTAATGAAACAAAAGGAAAACATGAATATGAACAAATAAAGGGAAGAAGATAAAGCACAAAAGGGGGCGAGGGTACTTAGCTTGCAGGGCCTGTCCCCTGAGCTTCCCCTTTCACTCTTCTTTTTCTTTTCAGTCTCTTTCAGACCTTTTCTTTGTTTCTTTTTTCTTATTTCCTTCTGGTTTTCTTTTTTAGACTTCAAGGCGAAGTCTTTAAGGTTTTTTGGTTGGAGTGGGGTGTTTGGGAGAGGGTAAAGGTTAGATCTTGCTAAGGTTTGAGTTTTGAGTCGCCGGAGATAGGGTTCCGGTGACCTTATTTTGGATATTCGACGGGTTCTAAGGAGATTCGAAGGAAATCAGTGTTGTGGTGGGTTAGATCAGACCAAGGTAGTCCTTTTAGCATTGGTTTGAAGACGGTTCTCGTAGTTTGGTGGTCACCGGAGGTAGGTCCTGGTGACAGGCATAGCAAGAACAGGGAGGTTTCTTTGGTTTTTCTAGGGTTTTGATGGTTGTTTGAGTTGAAGAAGATAAAGAAGGGCAGAGAGGAGATGAAGAGGTGGCCGGAGACCACCGTAGAGAGTGGTGGCCTCCATGGCCGGCTAGGGTTTGCAGAGATGGGAGCGAAGAAGACAAAGAGAGAAAACAGGCGGCTAGGGTTAAGGGTTTCTAGAAATGGCTGGTTCTAGACGCGACCAAAGCCTTATATAGTCGGGGGAGTTGAGGTGATCTGGGCCATTGGTTTGATGAAGATCAACAGCCCTCAAATGCATTACTAAAACGACGTCGCTTGGTTGCTAATGAGACCAAAGGTTTCGACCATCATATCACTTCAAACGGACGGATGAGATTTGATCTCACATCTCAATTAATCAAATAATTCCGGATTGATTTTTCAGTCGTTAGGTTTGACCTGATGAATGACTGAGATCAATGTCCCTAGGTGGTCTGGACCGGATTCCCTTGGGCTAAAAGTATTGGGCCACTCGATTCAATTCTTTTTGGGCCTAAAGTAATTATACCCACATGTATTTTTGTATTTTTCTGATGTTTTTAATTATTTTTCATGTATTTTCTTTTTGTATTTTATTTTCATTTCTTTTGTATTATTTAAATTATTCAATTTCCTACTTGAACTAATTTTCTGATATTTTTTGGCAATTTTCTACTATTTTTTCCTAATTTCTGCTATTAATGCTCTTTTTTGTTGATTTTCTTTTAACTACTTAATTCAAACTACATGTATCTAACCTATATTTTTTTATTTTCTAATTTTAATTATTTAAACATATAAAATGCATTTAATTCCAAACAAGACATGCAATTACACTCAAAAATATTATTTTATTTTAATTTGGGAATTTTGTTTACCTAGTGCAAAAATCATGTGCTCGCATGTATCGGTCGTGCTTGGTTACTATATGTGGTTTTGAGACCAGAGCGGATCTATTATTGCTCGGGATTGTCGATTTTGATATTATTATGGGCATGGACTGGTTGTCGCCCCATTATGCTATTCTTGATTGTCACGCCAAGACCGTGACGCTGGCTATGCCAGGCATTCCACGTATTGAGTAGAGTGGTACTCTAGATCACACCCCCAACCGTGTTATTTCCTTTCTCAAAGCTCGGCGTATGGTTGAGAAGGGGTGTGCTGCTTATCTAGCTTATGTGCGGGATGTCAGTATTGACACTCCTTCTATTGATTCCGTTCAAGTGGTACGTGATTTCGCTGATGTATTTCCAGCTGATCTCCCGGGCATGCCGCCTGACAGAGATATTGATTTTGCTATTGACTTGTTGTCGGGCACTTAGCCCATTTCTATTCCACCATACCGTATGACTCCTCCTGAGTTTAAGGAGTTGAAGGATCAGTTACTGGAGTTTTTGGGTAAGGGTTTCATTCGACCCAGTATTTCACCTTGGGGTGCTCCTGTGTTGTTTGTGAAGAAAAAGGACGGTTCTATGCGTATGTGTATTGACTATCGTCAGTTGAAAAAAAGTTACAGTGAAGAACCGATATCCTTTGCCACATATTTATGATTTATTTTACCAGTTACAGGGCGCACAGGTGTTCTCTAAGATTGATTTGCGCTATGGTTATCATCAGCTGAAGATTCGGGAGCCAGATATCCTGAAGACTGCCTTCAGGACTCGGTATGGTCACTACGAGTTCCTCGTGACGTCTTTTGGGCTGACTAATGCCCCAGCAGCCTTTATGCATTTGATGCACAGTGTGTTCAGGCCATATCTGGACTCGTTCGTGATTGTTTTCATTGATGATATTCTAGTATATTCCCAAAGTCGGGAAGAGTACGAGCAGCATTTGAGGATAGTGCTTCAGACCCTGAGGGAGAAGCGGTTATATGCCAAGTTCTCTAAATGTGAATTCTGGCTGAGTTCAGTGGCATTTTTAGGCCACGTGGTGTCGAGCGATGGTATTCGAGTGGATCCGAGGAAGGTGGAGCCGTGCAGAGTTGGCCCAGGCCCTCCTAAGCTACTGAGATTCGCAGTTTTCTTGGCCTAGCGGGTTATTACCGTCGTTTCGTGGAGGGGTTCTCTTCGATCGCGGCACCTATGACCAGATTGACCCAAAAGGGTGCCCCTTTTCAGTGTACAGATGAGTGTGAGGCGAGCTTTCAGAAGCTCAAGACAGCTTTGACTTCGGCCCCTATATTGATGTTGCCTATAGGTTCGGGGTCCTATACAGTATATTGTGATGCCTCACGAGTTGGAGTCGGTGCAGTATTGATGCAGGACGGTAGGGTGATTGCCTACGCGTCCAGACAACTGAAGGTATATGAGAAGAACTACCCTGTTCATGATCTGGAGCTAGCTGCCATTGTTCACGCCTTGAAGATTTGGCGTCATTACTTGTATGGGGTTCCTTGTGAGATCTACACTAATCACCGGAGCTTGCAGCACTTGCTTAAGCAGAAGGACCAGAACATGCGTCAGAGGAAATGGTTGGAGCTGCTGAAGGACTATGACATTACTATTCTCTAGCATCCGAGCAAGGCTAATGTAGTTGCCGACGCCTTGAGTCGCCGGGCAGAGGGTTTGGGGAGTTTGGCATATCTACCAGCTTCGGAGAGGCCTATGGCGATGGATGTTCAGGCCTTGGCCAGATAGTTTGTTAGACTGGATCTTTCGGAGCCCAGCCGGGTTCTGGCTTGTGTGATTTCTCGGTCTTCTCTATCTGACCGCATCAGGGAGCGTCAGTTCGACGACCCTCGTTTGCTTGTCCTCCGGGATAGAGTTCGGCGTGGTGATGCTCGAGATGTTACCATTCGGGGATGATGGAGTTATGAGGATGCAGAGGCGTATCTGTGTGCCCAATGTAGATGATCTTCGAGAGCTGATTCTAGCAGAGGCCCATAGTTCGCGGTATTCCATCCATCCGGGTGCCGCGAAGATGTATCAGGACTTGAAACAGCATTGCTGGTGGAGGCGGATGAAGAGGGATATAGTTGATTATGTTTCTAGATGCCTCAACTGCCAGTAGGTGAAGTTTGAGCATCAGCGTCCGGGTGGATTAATGATGAGTGGTGATTTTACCACTCATTTTAGCCTTTTTTTCTTAGCTTTTTATTCCTTTTAAGTATGAAATGAGGTTGCTTATGGTGGTTATTGCTAGATTTTCAGGTAAATGATGCTAGTAGGTGATTTGGGTTGAAGTGACAAGGAATTGAGCTAAAAAAAATGAAACCTTGCAAAACTGCTAGGCATTTCGCTTCTGCAGATGTTTGATCGCAGAAGTGATGTCGCCTTTGTGGGATTATGATCGCTTTTGCGATTTATCGAAGGATCAGGCAAATCCGCTTCTGCGGAGATGAAGACGCAGAAGCGTGACCGCTTCTGCGGTAGCAAGGTCGCCCCTGCGAAAGTATCTGGGGAAGCATTCCGCTTCTGCGGTTCTTGTGGCACTTCAGCGGCTATTTTTCCGCTTTTTCGATGTTTTGAAAGAAGGCTCTTTGTCGCTTCTGCGGTTAAATTCCGCTTAAGAGGAGCCGCACTTGCGAGGTGTTTTCCGCAGGTGCCAAAACTGTGCATCAGACCTGGACAGAACGGGCATTTCACAAGTGTTTACCCCAAATCATTTTTATACTCGTCAAAACAGACATTATTATTATCTTTGGTATCTTGGACATATTTTGGCTTAGAGAGAACAAGTTTGGAGGCTAGGGTTTTGCACACACACTTGGGTCTCGAAGATTAAAGCTTGTGGTTAAGGATTTCTTACCCATTTATGTTTATTTCTTCATTTCCTTGCTTTGTATTGTATATCTAAGTGTGTAGTATTTATTTCCAACACTTGAATCTTGTTTATGGGAATATTCATATTTAAAGTGTGGATTAAATATCTTGTTATGCTTATGTATTGAATGATTTTTATATATTTATGAAGTGAGTTATTGTTACTTTAATTATTCTTGTTCTTTAATGTTTCCAAAGAGAATAGCTAACTCTAGGACTCGCCCATTTACTTTGAATTAATTTTGGGAAAGATAATTCGGAGTTGGGAAAGATTAATTAACAAGAACTTGAGGCGTTAACCCTCACTTTATAGATTCGACCTAGGGATAGGATTGAACTACTTGTAGCCTATCGGGTGTGCTTAATCTTCTAATTGTGATTAGGGATAATTCAATTAGGAAGTCTTGTTAGTCTTCGGAAGAAGCTAATTAAGAACTATTATCCGTGGCTAATTAACATAAACTCGCTCATATTTGTAAAATCATGAAATACATTGGATCGTTACTTGAGTGTAATTCCCGATGCATTCATACTTGTAGCCATTAATCATTTTATTTGCTTTCTAGGTTAGTTTACATTTTTTGCATTTAGATATAAACATTTTCCAAAACCCAAAATCTTAAGTGTTTGGCTTAGCGCGACTAGCGATAATTTTCTTGCATTCCTAATCGCCTACACATTGTTCTCTGTGGGATTCGACCCCGATTCATAGTTGGGTTAATATATTGCGTACGACCGTGTCTATTGATTTTTAGCGGTAGAATTGGACGTTACCAATTAATGCAGCAGATTGAGATTCCAGAGTAGAAATGGGAGCGCATCACCATGGACTTTGTATTTGGGCTTCCACGGACTATTAGGAAGTTTGATTCCATTTGGGTTATTGTGGATCGGCTGACCAAGTCCGCCCATTTCATACCGGTGAGCACCACTTATTCATCGGAGCGACTGGTGGAGATCTACATCAGGGAGATAGTTCGGCTGCATGGTATTCCAGTTTCCATCATTTCAGATAGAGGCACTCAGTTCACTTCACGGTTTCTGGAGAGTCGTACAGCAGGAGTTAGGCACTCGGGTGGAGCTGAGCACAGCGTTTCACCCCCAGACTAATGGCCAATCCGAGCGCACTAATCAAATTTTAGAGGATATGCTCCGTGCGTGCGTGATTGAGTTTGGAGGTTCATGGGATCATTTCTTGCCACTAGTGGAGTTTGCTTATAACAACAGCTACCAGTCCAGTATTCAGATGGCACCATATGTGGCTCTATATGGTAGGAGGTGCAGGTCTCCCATGGGTTGGTTCGAGCCGGGCGAGGCCAGACTGCTAGGTAGCGATATGGTTCAGGATGCAATGGACAAGGTCAAGGTGATTCAAGACAGACTTCGTGCAGCCCAGTCTAGATAGAAGAGTTATGAGGACAAAAAGGTCCGCGATGTGGCTTTTATTGTTGGCGAGCGGTTTCTGCATCGAGTCTCACCCATGAAGGGCATTATGAGGTTTGGGAAGAAGGGGAAGCTGAGTCCTAGATTTATTGGCCCTTTTGAGATTTTGAGGCGTATTGGGGAGGTTGCTTGTGAGTTGGCCTTACCTCCCAGCCTAGCTGGAGTCCATCCCGTATTTCATGTCTCTATGCTCCTGAGATACCATGGTGACCCGTCGCACGTGTTGGATTTCACTTCTGTTCAGCTAGATGATGATCTGTCTTATGTTGAGGAGCCAGTGGCCATACTAGACAGGCAAGTCGGGAAGCTAAGGTCAAAGAACATCGCTTTAGTAAAGATTCAGTGGTGGGGTCAGCTGGTCGAGAAGGCGACTTGGGAGACCGAGCAGGATATGCGCAACCAGTACCATCATCTCTTCATCACTCCAGGTATGTTTTCTATGCTCGTGCGAGGACGAACGAATCTTTTAAGTGTGGGAAGATGTAACGACCCGGCCGGTCGTTTTTGAAATTTACGCCCCGATCCCCAATTTAACTATTTCCCTGAGTCCATTCTGCTATTGTGGTTTGCCGGGAGAGTCGGTTCTGGAATTTGGAGTGTTTTGGGACACTTAGTCCATAAATGAGAGCTTTATAGTTGGTGTCACACCTCCTTTTTCCGCTTGACCGCGAGGGAGCGAAGTATAAAAGGGAGTTTTTCCAATTAAAGGACAACCGAAACGGGATTCATTTATTGAGAGATTTGGAGTCGCCACTTGGTAGATTTATGGTGTCCCAAGTCACCGGTTTGAATCCCGAATTAAGGAAAGGTTTGACTCTATTTAATAGCCTGCGTACCAGAAATCCGGATAAGGAATTCTGTTAACCCGGGAGAAAGTGTTAGGCATTCCCGAATTCCGTGGTTCTAGCACGGTCGCTCAACGGTTATATTCGGCTTGATTATCTGATTTTTTACAACTATGAACTAATGCAAAAGTTATATCTTTGACCACTTTTATTACTACTATTATTATTATTTTTAAAGGATTGCAACGTTGTGAAAACGTATCTCGAACCACGTCACATCAATGTACCCGTGGTTGTCAACATATTTTGACCCCGTTGAGATTTAGATTTGGGTCACATAAATGTGCACCCGAGTTTAGGGATGTAAAATTATTAAATACGCACTTAAAGCAACTACGTGTTTATTATCTTTGCGATGGCCATAAAAATTCAACTAATGGCACACCTCGACTTCTAAGGACTTAAATTGTCACGCGAACATAATAGGAAATTACAACATATGTATTAATAGCACGCCCGAAAACAATGACCGAAATAATAAAACAATACTAAATACGACACTACCTAAACCCAAAGCTATATTTTTATCCTTTCTTTTTTAAGATAAGCTTTTAAACCTATCCAAATACATCTTCAAAATAGTATGTAGTTTACACTAAAAACGAAAGTGAAAAAAAAAACCATTAGCATCACAATATTAAATCCTAGAGAAGGCTAGAAACCAAACAAATAAATATACAATAAATCCATTAGGTAGCCCTGAAATGAACTTTCCTTCCTACAGAAAACTTATCCAAACTTCAAATAGAATAATATATCTTAAGCAAATCAACCATAAAATTCCTAGCCACTACATCAAAATCACATATTAACAATAAACAAAAATCAAAGCATATTATATGAAACCTCAAACAAAAAAAAACTATTAGCAATCAGGAATTTTCTAGCGAGAACTATTGACCAACCAATGCAGTATTATTATCAGTAACACAATGAAATGGAAGCTGACCTTACATGGAAAACAAAAGGAGTGAATCCGACTATCTCTGGACGGAACTCGAATAGGAAATGGGAGCTCAATCGCGAGCAGATATCTGAACGCAACAAAACTATTTTTATTTTTTTCAAGATTGAAGTAACCCAAAAATATTAATTATGTAATTTTCATTTTTTTTTAATAAAGCTAAAAATATAAAGTAATATTTTTGTATTTTTCAAGTTTAAAATGACTACGAAACATTAATAAAACTGTATTTTTTGTTATTTTTTATTTTAAGGTAAAAATAAAGTAAAAGAGTCAAAATTAGCTAAAATAGCTATATTAGGCCTAAACTAAATATTTTACGCTAAAAATATAAAAATTGTCGGGTAGGGGCAAAATCACGCATCTACAGCTGCCCCTCTTTGACTGAAAACACAAAGAGTTTTCAGACAAAGAACGACTAGACAAGTGTTTTGACCCGACCCTTATTCAGAGAGACTAAACTAAAAGAAGAGGATGTGACCGAGCCCTTATATCTGAGCTGCCTACATATCCTTGACTATAAAGGAATCAGGCTACGTGTAGTTCAGAAGTGAGTAAGAATATGGAGTAACCGAGGTGGAGAGCCAGTCGAGGTGTCGTTCCGTCGAGGTTCCGTTCCATCGAGGTTCCGGTCCGTGGTCCTGCTATTACATCAAAAATCCAACATGAAAAAGACTAACTAAGCCTATCAGCTCCTAGTTACAAGATTCTCATCTATGAGTCTTCTGAAGCTTGATCTTGAGTATTGGTTGGTGCTTCATGTAGACTCTAAATTTGAACCTTGATACTTGCAAGTTGCAGGTGCTGCTTTTCGGATCAAGACCAGGTATGCAGTGCTTGTGACCTCGGCCATGTCTTGAGCACACCACATCTTTCATCAACTTCTGCACTTAGATTAACTCCTTGCCTTTTTTTTTTCATTATGACTAACTTCTGTTGATCCCCTCGGACTGTTGACTCGCATTCTGGTCGCAAGCTTCTTTTGTTGCTAACTTGCATTGCACTTTGAAGTGAATTCCCTTACTTGTGATCTTCGAGCTATTCTCCTTCGAAGTATGAATCTATCTTTTCTGATCCTTGTTGCCTTCCTTCTGATTCATGCTGGGGATTTCCGTTACACTCTACCGCTTTTCGATTGTTCACTATCCTTATCAAATCTTGGAAGCTGAGACGCCGTTCTGCTTTTTCAGGCGGGCTTCTGACTCTAACGACAAACTCTAATCATAAATCGCCATTCCATTCTTCGGGCGGGCTCCCCGACTTCAATCATCAACTTTGAAAATAAATCGCCATTCTTCTCTTCGGGCGGGCTCCCTGACTTCGACATCTTTTGAAAATAAATCGTCATTCCTCTCTTCGGGCGGGCTCCTAACTTCAACAACATCTTTTGAAAATAAATCGCTATTCCTCTCTTCGGGCGGGCTCCTGACTTCGACATCAACTTTTGAAAATAAATCGCCATTCCTCTCTTCGGGCGGGCTCCGACTTCGACAACATCCTTTGAAAATAAATCGCCACTCCATTCTTCGGGCGGGCTCCCTGTGTGACAACATCCTTTGAAAATAAATCGCCACTCCATTCTTCGGGCGGGCTCACTAACTTCAACAACATTTTTTGAAAATAAATCGCCACTCCATTCTTCGGGCGGGCTCCTGACTTCAACAACTATAACTCAAAATAAATCGCCACTCCGTTCTTCGGGCGGGCTCCCGACTTCGACAACATCCTTTGAAAATAAATCGCAACTCCGTTCTTCACGCGGGCTCCCGACTTCGACAACATTTTTTGAAAATAAATCGCCACTCCATTCTTCGGGCGGGCTCCGACTTCAACAACATTTTTTGAAAATAAATCGCCACTCCATTCTTCGGGCGGGCTCCCGACTTCAACAACATCCTTTGAAAATAAATCGCAACTCCATTCTTCACGCGGGCTCCTGACTTCGACAACATCCTTTGAAAATAAATCGCCACTCCATTCTTCGGGCGGGCTCCCTGTCTTTCACAAATAAATCGCCATTCCTTTCTTCAGGCGGGCTCCTGACTTCAATCATCAACTTTTGAAAATAAATCGCCATTCCTCTCTTCGGGCGGGCTCCCGACTTCAACAACATCTTTTGAAAATAAATCGCCACTCCGTTCTTCGGGCGGGCTCCCGACTTCAACAACGACTTTTGAAAATAAATCGCCACTCCATTCTTCGGGCGGGCTCCGACTTCAACAACATCCTTTGAAAATAAATTGCCACTCCATTCTTCGGGCGGGCTCCCTTCAACAACATCTTTTGAAAATAAATCGCCACTCCGTTCTTCGGGCGGGCTCCCGACTTCAACATCAACTCGCTAACTCCATCCCATCCATGTCGCCTTCCTTTGCTTCTGCACCACTTTCTTCTTCTGCATCGCTTCTTGGGCCATCCTTTCTTACGAATTACCTTGTTTTGGAAATGCTTTCCCTCCGGGTCGTGTTATTTTTCTCTTGATTGCTTGGGGATATCTTTGGAACTAATGACTTACCTGCTGGGGTAATGCTGCTGGGAAATCTTCTTTATTTCCTCTTTTTCTACTTCCTTCAAAACCTTTATTCTCTCCCGGGATCGGTGGGGATTGAAATGTCATTAGGTGAGGATTACACTATCGGGGGATCCTTTTCCTTTTCCTCTTTCCAAACCTCATCGGGACTCGCGCTTGGCTCCCTTGAAAAACTTGTAGGATATAATGCTGCTGGAGAAATCTCGAAATCAGTGTTTCATTTTTCCGAGAACTGCTGGGGATGATACCGACTTCTTGCCTTTATGAACGCAAGCTTCCTCATTTTGTCTTGTCTGCTGGGGATATAATTTCCTCTATCACAACTTGTTTTTTTTTTTTCTTTCAAAGCTGCTGGGGATAATCGGGTTCGAAGATCATTTCCTTGCGTTATCTGGCTTCTTTCCCCAACCGAGTATTTGGTTTCGAGAAAATTTTCGCAACGGGAGAAAATTTTCTGCCCCAGTTTGAGAATCTTCTTCGTGGCATGCTTTTCTGCCAACAACCCCTCTTCTTCTTGTTTCAAATCAAAGAAAAATTGGTTAGTTTTAAAATGTGGTGGCTGGTTGTGGTGCTCCTGCTGGGGATGGTTCTCCTCTTGTTTCCCTGCTCTGCGTTTCATTGTCAGACCCTGCCGGGGGTGTTATCATTTGATGATATTCATGCTGGGGATAGTTTTCTCCTTTCTTGCTTCCCCGCCCTCCTTGACGACTCTTTATTCGCGAACCTTTCCACGTGGTTTCCCACTGACCGCTTGAATTCCTATGATAGTGACCATTCGTGAAGACCTTGTATGTTTTACTGGTGAACCACTTTCTTTGTTCACCCTTGTCACTGGAAATACCTTTCTGCTGGGGATATCTCCCCTTCTTTTGCGGCATATATAAGGAACGGCCATTTCCCGACCTTTGAGTCTCATTAACCTTGGCCTTGAGGTCATTAACCTTTCTTGAGATATCCTCATTTACACCAATCCATCCTTTTGTCATTTTCCTATTGCTAGGGAATATCCCTCTGGACACTGGCCTTACGCTCGATTCCTCCTGACTTATATCACTTGGGTGTACCAATCAAAATCCCGTCTTGGGTAATTGGAAAGCTGATGGAAAATTTTGCAGTCATTTCTTGCAAACAGACTCTGTTGGGGAATTTTTGATAAAAAGGAGAAAGATAAAAGGAAACAACATAAAAGACAAAAAGGAAGATGACTCTCTAAAAAGAAAAATTATAAAGTAAACCTATCAAACGTGGATACCAACTCTAATGGACACGACATGCACATATAGCCTATATTCCGTTGTTAAACCGCCTTTTGTAATCTTCGCCTGGGGCTTTCCATTTGATTTCCAATCTTCGTTCGACTTGTAGTGCCCGAGGGGTTTTCACTATCAAGCCTCTCTCATTTCGGTTTTTTTTTTCTTTTTTTTTTTTTTTTCATCGCCTTATGGTGCCTGTGAAGGTTTTCACCGCTAAGACTCTCTCATTTGTGTCACTTTTCCGCTGCGGATTGATGGTGTTACTGCTAAGACTCTCCTATTTTCTGCTGGAGATCGAAGTCTTTCTGCCGGGAATCAGAGTGTTATGTCCCGATAAAACTTCTCTCATTTGCCTAACTCAGCCTCTTTTGAAAATTGGTCAAAAGGTCTTTCTTTGGACCGTAATGTGGGTTTGGACAGGGCTAGAAAAAAAGGTATTAAAGGCTCAAAATAAAACAAATTGGGTTCAAAATTACAACCTTCGGAATCCTATATTTTCCTTACATAAACACACATTTTTTTTTTACTGCCCCTGTTTCTTGCTTGGGGATTTTTTGGTTTTTATTTACACTATGACCGAGCTGTGAAGCGCCTACGTATCCTCTTTGAGGAATCAGGTCAAACGTAGTTCCCAATTCCTCTTTTCAAGTTTCTTTTTTTTTTCATACATTTTTCTTTTTGTTTTCTTTATCTCTTTTTGTTGTTTTCTTTTTCTTTACTTTTTCTTTATCCCTTTCTTCTTTTGCCTTTCAAACTTGTGTTTCTAGTCTTTGCAACTAATTCCGAAGGAGGGGTATGAAAGAATTTAAAATAAGGCTCAAAGGGTTGACGATGGATAAAGTATTTAGATAGCAGAACAAAATGCCTTCGTCATTCCAATCCTCAAAACATGCCAAGTGTAAACAACACAATTAACATTCGTCATATCTTTAAAGCACAGTTGGACAACACTCTCATTTTCATTATTATGAACGACCCCACGTCGATTTGGCCAGCTTGCCTTTAACTGTTTCCTTTTTACTTGCCCCGGTTTCACATGACTCGGGATCCAAATAATCTCAAATTGTTTTTATTTCCTTTAAATGACCCGATCATCTTCCAATTGCTTCATGATTAACTTTTAGAATTAAGCCACAATTATGTGTGCGCATGTCGTGTCACTAGATTCGGTGTTTGAACACAAGACAGATCTAAAGGGTAAAAAGAACTAAACAAATAAAATGACCGGAAGTAACAAAAGACCGAAAGCTTCATTAAACTAATGACGAAATGGTTCAATGACAAAACAAGCAAAACAAACTAGAGTACAGCCCTGAAACAAAACTGGGCAAGACCAAAGCAAACTGCTAGGACAAAAGAGTTTGACCACAAGACAACCCTGAAAATAACTCGGACAACAGAAATGACAACAAAACGAACCACCAAAGCTCCATCTAGCTGACCAAAAGATGGAGTGTCTTCCCAATTACCAAGCACGACGCTTTAGCCACTAAGTTCTGCATCAATATTGCCAAGGCTGCCATCTGCTTCAACATTTTTAGCTTCAGTCAATACACCCCCCAGAGGATTCGTGTGCTCTCTGTCATCGTCATTGATCACGATCAACCACCCTTTTTGAATCATTCTTTCTATTTCCTTTTTCAAGGTACGACAACTCTCAATATCGTGCCCTCTGACATTGGAATGGTATGCACATCGTGCAATAGGATCGAAGCTTCTTGCACGTGGGTCGGGAGTATATCCGGGGAGCGGTGTAATTAGGCCGACATGATTTAACCTTTCAAATAGACATGCATAGGATTCTCCGATAGGGGTAAGAGCCTTTTCTCGCTTCAGCAACCTCTCCTCCCTAAACGTCTTATTTGGCCTGAAACCTGACCCAGGGGGTTTCCGGTATGTTCGTGGGGGTTGGTAGGCTTTTTGTGGAGCTGAGTACCTGGAAGGTGAAGTACGATTTTGGGTGTCCCGGGGAGAGTAGTGGTGTTGGGGACGGGAGTAGCGTTGTGAAAACATAGCTAGGGGACGAGTAATTGAGCTACTCGAGTGGCTGGAAAGGCTGTGATAGGTGGGTATATATGGAGAGTGTGAGGGATCATCTGGCATCGCGTTCAGTGTACGGGTAAGGACAGAGTCCAGGAAGCTAGGTGGTGGCGGGGGTGGTGCTTTTCCATCCATCCACGCCCGATACATGTCAGCCACATGTTGTCTCAGCATTTTGACTTCTTCTACTAACCCGTGGTTCCGTTCAACCGGTTGTTGTCGGGTATCGGTGTCAACCCACTCAGTCTTGAGATTCTCTGCCATTGTCCACTGACTTTGTGTTACAGGGAAGAGTTATTTTAGAACCACAACCAACCACCTTTCTGTAAATGGACACAACAAAGCGAAGTCATCATGTTAGCGTTAGGGCATTTGACAGACAGGTGAATGCACATTAAAGATGCAATGAACCTAGGCAGTTAAACCTTTCTATCATGCATTTGCTTCAGTTTCATGTGTCATTCCAGCTTCTCGTATCTGTGCTTCGCCAACTTTCCTTTATTTTCTAAATTGTTTTTTTTTCTATTTTTCTCTTTTTCTCTTTTTTTTTCTTTTCTTTTTTTTTCTTTTTTTTTCTTTTTGTAGTTTTTCATTTTTTTTTCTTTTTGGCTATGGATATGGTCGAATCCTATGTGGATTGCCTACGTATCATGATCCCGCATGAATCAGACCGAGCGTAGTTCTTGCAAATTAATGTAAGAAATAAAGAGATGAATATTCGATTTTGATTTTTTTTTTTTTGAAAAAATTGTAAGAGCCGACTCCAACTACAAACTCTGATGAAAAACTTTCACACCTTGTGCCGGAGATTTCTACAAGAATAAAAATATTTTTAGCGCCAATTATGACTATTTCTTCAAAATTAACCATGTAATGGCTTATTTGACAAAATGGCTATTTTTGTAAAATTTATTTAAGAAAGATAAAGTTGAAAATTTTTCGTCCTATGGCTCATGGGGCATCGTTCGGCATCACCATAAGCCAACATCAGACTGAGAAGTTTCTAATGTCAATTGACTATTTTTACAAAATTGGCTATGTAATGACTTATTTGACAAAGCGGCTATTTTTGCAAAATTTTATTTAAGAGACTACAAATTCAAAATCTTTCATCTTGGGGCCCATGGGGCATCGTTCAGCACCGACACAGGCCAACACAAGACTGAGAAAGTTTAAATGCCAAATGTGGCCATTTCAGCAAAACCATAAGTTTTTTTTTTTTTTGCAAAGTTGAGTGATGACTCAAACTTAATTTTGCGGATACGGCCTTTCAATATTTCCATGAGGGAATATTTCAAGGCTGTGCCCAAAAATCATTTACAAAGACTCAAAGTGGCTATTCTTGCAAAATAGCCTTCTGGCGTCCTTTTGGGGAACATTCGGTTTATTTTAAGCAAAATAGCATCACCCAATTTATTTATAATAAAATCAAAAATTTGACACATTTTTTTTGTTATTTTTGCAAAAGGGGTGTGAACCCGAACTTGATTTTGCGGCTATGGCCTTGCAACATTTCCACAAGGAATATTTCAAGGCTATGCTCGTAAATTATCTAAAATGATTCAAAGCGGCTATTTTTCCAAAAATAACCTTCCGGCGTGCTTTCGGAACATTCGGCTATTTTCAAAAATGGCATCACTTTGATTTTATTGACAAAATTAAACACACATTTTTTTGATTTTTTTTTAAAAGGGGTGGTAACCCAAACTTTATTTTGAGGCTACGGCCTTTCAACATTTCCACATGGAATATTTCAAGGCTATTATTCAAAAAGAAAAAGAAAAGACTTCAAAGTGGCCATTTTTGCAAAAACGGCCTTCCGGTGTCCTTTCAGAACATTCGGCTATTTTCAAAAACAGTGTTACTTTGATTTAATTGAAAACTAAAACTTCGACACATTTTTTTTAAATTTTTTGAAGGGGTGGTTGGACCCGATGAAGGTTGCCTACGTATCTCACACCATGTGAGAATCAAACCAGCGTAGTTCGGTCAGATGGAGCAAACTACTTTTGAATAAAAACTATTATATATTTTTTTTCAATTCATTGGCATATAAAACGAACTATTATAATTTTCATTTTATTGACAAACAAATGACTATATTTTTTATGAATAAAATCACTTTTTTTTATTGAAAAATAAAGCTAGTTTTTTTTAATTATTAAAATAAAACGTTTTTTTTCTTTTTTTCTTTCTTTTAAGTAATAACAAACTATTTTAAAAATAACAATTCTCTTTTTTCCTTTTTATTCTCAAAATCCGGTAGAGTTTCAACACTACTTGGGCATTGGTTTGTTTTCTAAAAATGAGTAGTTATCTCTCTGCACTGTTATTTTTCTTTTCTCCTTTTTTTCTTCATTTTTCCTCAATATTTACAAGTCGGTCGGCATGCAAGTCTGAAACAAATAATTGCGTGAAACAAACAGGATGCAGCAGGATGGTCTTTTTTATTTCAGGTTGCCTGTCCTAGACGGACCCAACCCTGTGTTGAGTCCCCTAAGTCAAATGCAACATGATGCAAATAAGCGTTCCTACTAGGGATCCGGCATGAAGTCACGTTATTCTAAGTTTTAAACCTGGGTATGTGATCTAGACTGTGTACCCAAGTGGACAACTCGAGTTGAGGAAGGAGCTCCTTTCCGGGAACCAAAAGGCCAGCCGGCTTAGAAACTTTTCGAACCTCTTTCTTATTTCGGGGTATGACACTTAACAAAATAGGGAGTCTCAACCAGTGAGCACATCCCCGGGGGTGAGGAAAGAAGGGTTTCGGCATAGTTTATATGTACAGTTCAGATAATATTAAAGCGGTAAAAATCATCATTTTTGCACATCAAGCATATATCATATCAAAAATCAGATAATAAACCAAGCCAAATACAACAATTATTCTAAGCTCGAATTCTTAAACCCTGAACCAGTGGTTCTGGGTTTCAGTCTCCAGTGGAGTCGCCAGAGCTGTCACACCTCCTTTTTCCGCTTGACCGCGAGGGAGCGAAGTATAAAAGGGAGTTTTTCCAATTAAAGGACAACCGAAACGGGATTCATTTATTGAGAGATTTGGAGTCGCCACTTGGGAGATTTATGGTGTCCCAAGTCACCGGTTTGAATCCCGAATTGAGGAAAGGTTTGACTCTATTTAATAGCCTGCGTACCAGAAATCCGGATAAGGAATTCTGTTAACCCGGGAGAAAGTGTTAGGCATTCCCGAATTCCGTGGTTCTAGCACGGTCGCTCAACGGTTATATTCGGCTTGATTATCTGATTTTTTACAACTATGAACTAATGCAAAAGTTATATCTTTGACCACTTTTATTACTACTATTATTATTATTTTTAAAGGATTGCAACGTTGTGAAAACGTATCTCGAACCACGTCACATCAATGTACCCGTGGTTGTCAACATATTTTGACCCCGTTGAGATTTAGATTTGGGTCACATAAATGTGCACCCGAGTTTAGGGATGTAAAATTATTAAATACGCACTTAAAGCAACTACGCGTTTATTATCTTTGCGATGGCCATAAAAATTCAACTAATGGCACACCTCGACTTCTAAGGACTTAAATTGTCACACGAACATAATAGGAAATTACAACATATGTATTAATAGCACGCCCGAAAACAATGACCGAAATAATAAAACAATACTAAATACGACACTGCCTAAACCCAAAGCTATATTTCTATCCTTTCTTTTTTAAGATAAGCTTTTAAACCTATCCAAATACATCTTCAAAATAGTATGTAGTTTACATTAAAAATGAAAGAAAAAAAAAATAATAAAAAAAAACCATTAGCATCACAATATTAAATCCTAGAGAAGGCTAGAAACCAAACAAATAAATATACAATAAATCCATTAGGTAGCCCTGAAATGAACTTTCCTTCCTACAGAAAACTTATCCAAACTTCAAATAGAATAATATATCTTAAGCAAATCAACCATATAATTCCTAGCCACTACATCAAAATCACATATTAACAATAAACAAAAATCAAAGCATATTATATGAAACCTCAAACAAAAAAAAACTATTAGCAATCAGGAATTTTCTAGCGAGAACTATTGACCAACCAATGCAGTATTATTATCAGTAACACAATGAAATGGAAGCTGACCTTACATGGAAAACAAAAGGAGTGAATCCGACTATCTCTGGACGAAACTCGAATAGGAAATGGGAGCTCAATCGCGAGCAGATATCTGAACGCAACAAAAACCAGACTTTGACGAAGAAGACGAAGCAGGAGCAGCGTTAGTTCACTGGCGTGAAGAAGAGGGAGTTCGTTGGCTGGAGTTATGGTCGTTCATGAAGGTGAAGGCAGCGGCAGCGGTGGTTGTTTATGGTCGCTGCTGGACGTGAGGGAGACGAAGTAGCAGCAGTGGATGGTCGTTCATGGCTGCTGGACGAAGCAGAAACGGGAGGGTGGTCGACGAGCTGTGATGGTTGACGACGAAGTGGACTGCTGGACGACGGGCTGCATTTCGGCGACTGGAGGTTTAGGGTGATCGATTAAGGGTGACGACGTGGTTGTCGATGGGCGTGTTGAGAGCCGGATGACGATGACCAGTGGTGAGAGGCGACGCCGCTCTGCTGGTGGTGATAGCAGGCCGGTGGCTATTCGACTGACGTGAGGGAGATCGTTTGGTTAACGACGCTGGAGAGTTCTTTTTTTGGTTAGCTCATTCCTTTCTCCTCTTAGAAGATGATGAGTTCTCTCCTTTTTGTATCTCCCTCTTACCTCTCTCTTTTTCTCCCGTTTTTTTTTCCTTGTTGTTCCTGCCTTCTTTATGAAGAAGGAGAAGCACAGTCACGTTTTTGTTTCTTTTTGTTCTTAAAATATTAAACCCATCATTTTGTGTACCAAAGGTGATGGCCATGTTCCCGCTCCCCACGTGAAAGACCAAGGGTAATGGGTCTTCACGTGGGTTCAAGAGTGATGGGTCTTATTCGTCCGTGTTCCCCACGTGTGGTGGACTCGAATTATTATGGGCTAGGTCCGAAAATTAAAAAAAAGGGTAGTTTGAATCCGAATATTATTTTTTGCCCGGAACCAAGAATAAGAACACGGTGTTATTAATTAATCCTACGTAAGCAAAATAACTATAAAAGTAAGACCGACAACTAAACAAAACTATTTTTATTTTTTTCAAGATTGAAGTAACCCCAAAATATTAATTATGTAATTTTCGTTTTTTTTTAATAAAGCTAAAAATATAAAGTAATATTTTTGTATTTTTCAAGTTTAAAATGACTACGAAACATTAATAAAACTATATTTTTTGTTATTTTTTATTTTAAGGTAAAAATAAAGTAAAAGAGTCAAAATTAGCTAAAATAGCTATATTAGGCCTAAACTAAATATTTTACGCTAAAAATATAAAAAATGTCGGGTAGGGGTAAAATCACGCATCTACAGTTGGAAAATGACCCGTATTCGGAACAGTGTTAAGACGACCTCGAAATGGAAATTCGATGGTTCCATTAGCTCCGTTAGGTGATTTGGGGGTTGGGAGCGCGTTCGGAATGTATTTTGGAGGTACGTAGCTCAATTAGGCTTGAAATGCCGAAAGTTGAAATTTTGGCGAATCCGAACGATAGGTGAGATTTTGATCCGGGGGTCGAAATGGAATTCCGACAAATTCAGTAGCTTTGTTAGGTGATTTCGGATATGTCTGCAAAGTTTCAGGTCATTCGGACATCGTTTGATCGGGTTTTTGATAGCATGTAGGTTTCAGAAGTTTAGGATGAAACTTAGGCTTGAATTCGCTTTGATTTGGTGATTTCTGTGTTTAAGGGTGTGTTTTTATGATTGGAATAAGTTCGTATCATGTTTTGGAGTAGGTTGGTGGTTTTCGTTGGGGTCCCGGGGGTCTCAGGATGAATCCGGGGGTCCAATCGGGCTAATTCATGCATTTTGGAAATGCTGTTAACTGCTGGTATGTGTTGCAGACGAATGCTCTATGCGATCAATGGGCTGATGCGATCGCATAGAAGGTTTTGAGGAGGCCAAGTATTTGTTCTATGCGATCGTGGTCAAGGCTATGCGATCGCATAGTTTTGGAAGGTTGTGCTCTGCGATCGCGTATAGTCCTATGCAATCGCATAGTTGTAACGACCCGGCCCGTCGTTACGGGAATTACCACCCCGTTACCGTGCATTTACATATATTATGCTTTTAAAACAGTATTAGAGTATATCGGGTGAGTAAGAAGTGATTTGGATTGAAAATGAAACAAATAGCATGTTTGAAGAAAGCTTGAATATGAAAAGTCAACCAAGAGTTGACTATTGAGTTAGAGTGCTCGGAACCGGATTCTGATGATTCGACTAGTTCCGGGGGATCATTTATGACTTAGGAGAACAATCGGAATTGAATTCGGAGGTCGGTGTAGTTTTAAGCTTGAATTGGCGAATGTTGAATTTTGGCGAAAACCGGATGGTAGGTGATATTTTGATCCGGGGGTCGGAATGGAATTCCGACAATTTCTGTAGCTTCGTTATGTGATTTTGGATATGTCTGCAAATTTTCGGGTCATTCGGACATCGTTTGATCGGGTTTTGGATTGAATGTTAGTTTTGAAAGTTTTGAAGAAACTTAGGCTTGAATCCGTGGTTAATTGGTGATTTTGATGTTTAGTATGGTGTTTTTATGATTGGAACAAGTCCGTATCATGTTTTGGAGTATGTTGGTGGTTTTCGTTGGGGTCCCGGGGGCCTCGGGATGGATTCGGACCATCAACCGGGCATTTAGAACTTGGAAAAACTCTGCAGAAAACTGCAGGTTCTGCCCAGGTCCTCAAGCCTTCGCGTTCGCGTGACTGGTGTCGCGTTCGCGAAGGCCAAGACTGGTTGTGCTTCGCGTTCGCGAGAGAAGGCGTCGCGTTCGCGTAGGGTCGGGATGTTGTGCTTCGCGTTCGCGGGAGGCCCATCGCGAACGCGTAGAGGAAATCCGAGTGGCTGGGAAGTTTGAACATCGCGAACGCGTGGGGTGCGTCGCGTCCGCGAAGGGTTGCAGGTTTTGAGCATCGCGAACGCGTGGCCAGCGTCGCGTTCGCGAAGGGTAAGGCAAGGCTGTTCATCGCGAACGCGTAGAGGGTCACGCGAACGCGATGAACAATGGGTTCTGACAGTGAATAAAAATCCAGAAGCAGAGAGTTACGGGTTTTCAACCCAAAAAACACACATTTGAGCCCTAGAGAGAAGAAAACTCGAGGAAATCACTGAGAAGTCATCGGGTATCGTTGGAGGTAAGATTCTTGACTCAAAAACATCAATTTATGGTAGTATTAACATCAATCTTCATGAAATTGGGTTGAAATCTTGAAGAAATGTGGCCTAAGTATTAAAAACGGGATTTTTGGATTTGGAGGGTCATTTGAACTCCGATTTCGATAAATTTTATATTCACGGACTCGTGGCGAGATAAGGATCGCATTGGTACTAATTTCGGAATTTTCCGAGCAGTGGGGCCCGGGGTCGGGTTTTACCAACTTAGTGTAATTTTGCGAATTTCATATAAATTGAAGTGGGTTATGATTCTTTGACCCGTAATTGATATAATTATTGTCATTTGACTAGATTCGACACACGAGGCATCGCAATTCAAAGGAAAAGGCATCGCGGATGATTCGACGACCGGCTAAAGGTGAGTAGTTTGTGTATATTGTAGCCTGAGGGTTCGAAACCCCGGCTTAGCACATTGTGACGCTAATAGGGCGTGGCTCGCACACCGTGGGAGGTGCGGGATTGATTGTGATTGGGGATTGAGACTTGGTCCATCCCAGGAATGAATAATATGATGTTAGTGTTGGAAATACACTGTATTTGCTATATTTGTGGGCTGTAAGCCTTGTTTGGGGCCTCGTGCCGATCTGTAGCGTCCTTAGAGGACAATATTTATGTGATAGCTAAAGATTGCTTAAATCGCTGATCTCAGTCCTGGGAATTGTAAGCACACTTTTGAAATGCTAAGTCACCGGCTTTTACAAACTTAATAAAGTTAAAGTATTTTTCATAAATTATGAATTGAGAACTGGAAATAAGGAAAATGAATTGTTTTGTGACTTAATTGCTTATTGTGGATTGAGTATGGGATCGGGCTGCACGCCGCAGTGGTTGATGTGAGGATCGGGCTGCACGCCGCAGCAGTATTGCGCTTGGGCTGTAGGAGCCCCTCCGGAGTCTGTACACACCCCCAGTGAGCGCCGTCGACGTTAAATGGGATCGGGCTACACGCCGTAGCAGTTATGTGCATTGCATTGCATCTGTATTTGTTGGATTACTCTGTGGTAGTTGTATTGTATTATTGTTGCTAGTTCGTAGGAGATTCGGACTGTAGTGTAGCTTCATATTGTGGTATTTTGTGGATTTCTTACTGTCAGCTACATGTATATATTTGTTACTCACTGAGTACTTAGTACTCACCCCTACTCCCTGCACCTTTTGTGTGCAGACTCAGGTACACAGGAGCAGTAGACGGACATCTCCGGCGTTTACATTGTCACATCGAGTTGCTGAGGTAGCTGCCTACGTTCGCAGAGCCTAGCTTCTCCTCTCATTCCAGTTGTTATTGTATATTTTGTATTCAGACTTGAGTACTTCTATATCGTACTCTCCATTTCCTGTTGGTTTTGTTAGAGGCTCTAGACTTGTGACTCCGGATCTTTGGGAGTGTCAGTACTTTCGTTCAGTATTAATATCATTGGAGTTCTTAAACTCATATATTCTTTTGGGGCTGTCCATTTGGGGACTGGTATTGTGTTATAATTAAATCGTTTGTTTGGCTGGCCTAGCTTGATTGTTGGGCGCCATCACGACTGGATTTGGGTCGTGACAAGTTGGTATCAAAGCTCTAGGTTATTAGGACTCGCGAGTCATGAGCCGGTTTAGTAGGCTTTCGCAGATCGGTACGTAGACGTCCGTATCTATCTTCGAAGGGCTACAGAAACTTTAGGAAAAACCTCGTTTTCTTGAATTCATATCGTGCGATTTGTGTTATCATGAAATTAAATCTTTCCATATTCTATTCTCTCGCAGGATGGCGAGAACACGAGCTAACGGACGTGGCGGACGACCACCGTTGGCACCCGAGAGGCCGTGGTCGTGGTAGAGGTAGAGCGATAGCACCGGCACTTGGCGACCCGCGGTTGATCGGACTCGGGACCGGATTCCGGCGGTGAACGCTCGCGACGGCTCGGGTTCGAGCACGGCGGTGCCTGATTGTGATGCGGGTCTTCGAGAGACCTTGGCTCGGATATTATCAGTGTGCACAGGATTGGCACGGGTAGTTGCTGCTACTGCTGCGGTATCATCTTCACGGGCGGGGGGAGGGAATCGGACCCCCGTGGCTCGGACACCGAGCCGGTTCGGCCGGTTGCACCGTTGCACCGACTCACTGCATATGTGGTTCCGATTGTGCCGAGCGATGAGCGGCGTCGCTTGGAGAGATTTGAGAGGCTACGGCCTCCGACCATTTTAGTGGAGGCGAGGGCGAGGATGCCCGGGGTTTTCTTGACGGATGTCGGCGTATGCTTCGCACGCGGGTATTCTAGGAGTCCGGCGGTGTTTCATTCACTACTTTCCGGTTCACAGGTGCAGCTTTCCGGTGGTGGGAGGATTTTGAGAGCGTAGGCCCGGCGGGGCGGTGCCCCTCGCTTAGCGGCCGATTCTCCGCGGTATTTTGGAGAAGTACGTGCCTCGATCTCAGAGAGAGGGGCTGCGACGTCGGTTCGAGTGGTTGAAGCGAGGGAGAGATGACGGTTAATCGGTATGAGATGAGATTCACACGGCTGGCCCGTCGTGCCATGTGGATGGTTCCTGCGGACAAGGAGAGGATCAGGAGATTTATTGATGGTGCTTATTTATCCCATCCGCATATTGATGACCGGGGAGAGAGTTTCTAGAGTTACCTTTGAGGAGGTGGTTGATGCTGCCCGTCACATCAGATCGCCGCAGCGAGCGAGAGGAGAGAGAGGCTAAGAGGCCTCGTGGTGCGCGGTTTCGGTGGTGCTCGCGTCTAGGGGCCAACTTCGACACGGCGGAGGTCGCTCGCTCGGATCTCGTCGGTACGGACGTACGGAGTCCGGTGGGGTTTCATCGATCGTGGTCGTCAAGGCCGGCGGGGTTATCGGGGTCGGCGGGGCGCCGGCGAGTCGGCCGCACGCGAGTGCTCTTCCGGCTCGAGCTGCGCTCTGTTTCCTCGGCACGAGATTCATCGGTAGCGAGGGTCCTCGGCGGCCCCTTCTTCCATCTTCGAGGCCGTTGTTTTGAGTGCGGTGATTTGGGTCGTATCGAGGAGAGAGTGTCCTCGGTGGCGCTTCGTAAGAGGTCACGGCGGAGGGATCAGCCGCCTTCGTCTTCTACTCCTGTTTCTTCGGCGCCGGCACGGTCGGCTAGGACTGGTGGCCAGGTGTCTAGAGGTCGCCCCGAGAGGCGAGGATCGTGCTGGTGGAGGCCGAGGCTCGTTTCTATGCTCTTGGGACATGAAGGATGCTAGTGCCTCGGATGCGGTCATTTCGGGTATTATCTCGGTCTGCCATAGGGATGCTTACGTCTTATTTGATCCCGGATCCACCTATTCTTATGTCTCTACTTACTTTGCACATCATTTGGGTATGACCCGTGGTATTCTTGCTTTGCCGTACATGTGTCCACCCCGGTGGGGGATAATTGTTGTTGTGGATCGGGTATATCGATCTGTATTGTTACTATTGGGGGTACGGAGACCGAGTTGATTTATTACTACGGGTATGGTAGATTTCGATGTTATCCTAGGCATGGATTGGCTATCTCCTTATCATGCAATTATGGACTGTCATGCCAAGACAGTCACGTTAGCTATTCCGGGTAATCCGCGGATCGAGTGGCGTGGCTTGACTGATTATGTGTCCGACGGGGTGATTTCGTATATAAAAGCTCAACGAATGATTGGCAAGGGTTGTTTGTCTTATTTGGCCTTCATTAGAAATGTTGAGGTCGAGACAACCAGTCTTGATTCGGTCCCCATTGTGAGGGAGTTTCCGGATGTATTTCCAGCAGACCTACCAGGCATGCCGCTTGATAGAGATATTGACTTCGGTATTGACTTGGTGCCGGGCACTCAGCCCATTTCTATTCCTCCCTATCGCATAGCACCAGCGGAGTTAAAAGAATTGAAGGAACATCATTAGGAACTTTTAGATAAGGGTTTCATTCGTCCGAGTGTGTCACCTTGGGGTGCACCGGTGTTGTTCGTAAAGAAGAAAGATGGCACAATGAGAATGTGCATTGATTACAAGCAGCTGAACAAGGTAACAGTGAAGAATAAATACCCGTTGCCTCGTATTGAGGACCTATTTGATCAGCTACAGGGAGCTAGTGTATTCTCTAAGATTGATCTTCGATCGGGCTATCATCAGTTGAAGATCAGGGACTCAGATATTATGAAGACAGCGTTCAGGACGCGATATGGGCACTACGAGTTCCTGGTGATGTCTTTCGGGTTGACTAATGCCCCAGCAGCATTCATGCGCTTGATGAATAGTGTATTTCGGCCGTACCTTGATTCTTTTGTGATTGTGTTTATTGATGACATTCTGGTATACTCACGCAGCCAGGAGGAGCATGCACAGCATTTGAGAGTGGCATTGCAGAGGTTGAGGGAAGAGAAGCTTTATGCAAAATTCTCTAAGTGTGAGTTATGGCTTGATACTGTGGGTTTTCTGGGACATATAGTGTCCAGTGATAGTATTAGGGTTGATCCTCAGAAGGTTGAGGCAGTGCAGAATTGGCCCAGACCTTCCTCAGCTACAGAGATTCGTAGTTTTCTCGGTTTGGCAGGCTATTATCGCCGGTTTGTTCAGGATTTCTCATCTATTGCTTCACCGTTGACTAAGCTGACACAGAAGAATGCTCCATTTGTGTGGTACGATGAATGTGAAGAGAGCTTTCAGAAGCTCAAGGAGGCTTTGACCACAGCCCCAGTACTTGTGTTACCATCGGCCTCAGGGTCATATACGGTGTATTGTGATGCTTCCGGAGTTGGACTCGGTTGTGTGTTGATGCAGGAGGGTAGAGTTATTGCATATGCTTCTCGTCAGCTAAAGCCCCACGAGAAGAACTACCCTGTTCATGATTTGGAGTTAGCTGCTATTGTTCATGCCTTGAAGATTTGGAGGCATTATCTATATGGTGTATCTTGTGATGTATATACAGACCACCGCAGCCTTCAGCATTTGTTTAAGCAGAAAGATCTAAATTTGAGGCAGCGGAGATGGCTTGAATTGCTTAAAGACTATGATATTACTATCTTGTATCATCACGGGAAAGCCAATGTAGTGGCTGATGCATTGAGCCGGAAGGCTATTAGTATGGGCAGTTTGGCGTATATTCCGGTTGGGGAGAGACCCCTAGCAGTTGATGTTCAGGCGTTAGCTAATCAGATGGTAAGGCTGGATATTTCTGAGCCCGGTCGGGTGATGGCTTGTGTAGTAGCTCGTTCTTCTTTATATGATCGTATTCGAGAGCGCCGGTATGATGATCCACACTTACTTGTCCTTAAGGACAGAGTTCAGCATGATGATGCTAGAGATGTCACTATTGATAGTGAGGGTGTATTGCGGATGCGGGGCCGGATATGTGTGCCCAATGTTGATGGCCTTCGTGAGTTGATATTGGAAGAGGCCCACAGTTCGCGGTATTCTATTCATCCAGGAGCCGCGAAGATGTATCAGGATTTGAAGCAGCATTACTGGTGGAGAAAGATGAAGAAAGATATTGTGAGCCATGTGGCTCGGTGTCTAAACTGTCAGCAGGTCAAGTATGAGCATCGGAGACCTGGTGGTGTATTCCGACGTATTGATATTCCGGAGTGGAAGTGGGAAAGAATAACTATGGACTTTGTTAGTGGACTCCCTCGGACAGCGAGGAAGTTTGATTCAGTCTGGGTGGTGGTGGATAGGTTGACTAAGTCGGCTCACTTCATCCCAGTGTGTACTACCTATACCTCAGAGCGGTTGGCAGAGATATTCATCCGTGAGATAGTGAGATTGCATGGAGTTCCTATTTCCATTATATCAGACAGAGGTACCCAGTTCACATTCTCAGTTCTGGAGGACATTTCAGCGAGAGTTGGGTTCACAGGTAGAGTTGAGCACAGCATTTCATCCACAGACGGATGGGCAGTCTGAGCGTACTATTCAGATATTGGAGGACATGTTGCGTGCTTGTGTCGTTGATTTTGGTGGTTCATGGGCTGATTATTTGCCTTTGGCGGAGTTTGCTTACAATAATAGCTATCGGTCCAGCATTCAGATGGCACCGTATGAAGCTTTATATGGGAGGCGGTGTAGATCTCCAGTCGGTTGGTTCGAGCCCGGCGAGGCTAGGTTGTTAGGGACAGAGTTAGTCCAAGATGCCTTAGACAAGGTAAAGGTGATTCAGGAAAGACTTCGCACAGCTCAGTCGCGTCAGAAGAGTTATGCGGACCGGAAGGTCCGAGATGTGTCTTATTCGGTAGGTGAGAAGGTGTTGTTGAAGGTTTCGCCTATGAAGGGTGTTATGAGGTTTGGAAAGAAAGGAAAGTTGAGCCCAAGGTTTATTGGACCTTTTGAGGTGCTTAGGAAAGTTGGGGAGGTGGCCTATATGCTTGCCTTGCCACCCAGTTTGTCGGGAGTTCACCCGGTGTTCCATGTATCTATGCTCCGGAAGTACGTCGAAGACCCGTCTCATGTCTTGGACTTCAGCACGATACAGCTAGATGAGGATTTGACTTATGATGTGGAACTAGTAGCCATTTTGGGTCGACAGGTTCGTAAGCTGAGATCCAAGGACATAGTTTCAGTGAAAGTGCAGTGGAGAGGTCGTCCCGTGGAGGAAGCAACTTGGGAGACCGAGCAGGAGATGCGAAGCAGATATCCACACTTGTTTGATGCTCCAGGTATGTTTCTTAACCCGCTCGCGGACGAGCGTTTGTTTAAGTTGGGGAGAATGTAACGACCCGGCCCGTCGTTACGGGAATTACCACCCCGTTACCGTGCATTTACATATATTATGCTTTTAAAACAGTATTAGAGTATATCGGGTGAGTAAGAAGTGATTTGGATTGAAAATGAAACAAATAGCATGTTTGAAGAAAGCTTGAATATGAAAAGTCAACCAAGAGTTGACTATTGAGTTAGAGTGCTCGGAACCGGATTCGGATGATTCGACTAGTTCCGGGGGATCATTTATGACTTAGGAGAACAATCGGAATTGAATTCGGAGGTCCGGTGTAGTTTTAAGCTTGAATTGGCGAATGTTGAATTTTGGCGAAAAACGGATGGTAGGTGATATTTTGATCCGGGGGTCGGAATGGAATTCCGACAATTTCTGTAGCTTCGTTATGTGATTTTGGATATGTCTGCAAATTTTCAGGTCATTCGGACATCGTTTGATCGGGTTTTGGATTGAATGTTAGTTTTGAAAGTTTTGAAGAAACTTAGGCTTGAATCCGTGGTTAATTGGTGATTTTGATGTTTAGTATGGTGTTTTTATGATTGGAACAAGTCCGTATCATGTTTTGGAGTATGTTGGTGGTTTTCGTTGGGGTCCCGGGGGCCTCGGGATGGATTCGGACCATCAACCGGGCAATTAGAACTTGGAAAAACTGTGCAGAAAACTGCAGGTTCTGCCCAGGTCCTCAAGCCTTCGCGTTCGCGTGACTGGTGTCGCGTTCGCGAAGGCCAAGGCTGGTTGTGCTTCGCGTTCGCGAGAGAAGGCGTCGCGTTCGCGTAGGGTCGGGATGTTGTGCTTCGCGTTCGCGGGAGGCCCATCGCGAACGCGTAGAGGAAATCCGAGTGGCTGGGAAGTTTGAACATCGCGAACGCGTGGGGTGCGTCGCGTCCGCGAAGGGTTGCAGGTTTTGAGCATCGCGAACGCGTGGCCAGCGTCGCGTTCGCGAAGGGTAAGGCAAGGCTGTTCATCGCGAACGCGTAGAGGGTCACGCGAACGCGATGAACAATGGGTTCTGACAGTGAATAAAAATCCAGAAGCAGAGAGTTACGGGTTTTCAACCCAAAAAACACACATTTGAGCCCTGAGAGAAGAAAACTCGAGGAAATCACCGAGAAGTCATCGGGTATCGTTGGAGGTAAGATTCTTGACTCAAAAACATCAATTTATGGTAGTATTAACATCAATCTTCATGAAATTGGGTTGAAATCTTGAAGAAATGTGGCCTAAGTATTAAAAACGGGATTTTTGGATTTGGAGGGTCATTTGAACTCCGATTTCGATAAATTTTATATGCACGGACTCGTGGCGAGATAAGGATCGCATTGGTACTAATTTCGGAATTTTCCGAGCAGTGGGGCCCGGGGTCGGGTTTTACCAACTTAGTGTAATTTTGCGAATTTCATATAAATTGAAGTGGGTTATGATTCTTTGACCCGTAATTGATATAATTATTGTCATTTGACTAGATTCGACACACGAGGCATCGCAATTCAAAGGAAAAGGCATCGCGGACGATTCGACGACCGGCTAAAGGTGAGTAGTTTGTGTATATTGTAGCTTGAGGGTTCGAAACCCCGGCTTAGCACATTGTGACGCTAATAGGGCGTGGCTCGCACACCGTGGCAGGTGCGGAATTGATTGTGATTGGGGATTGAGACTTGGTCCATCCCGGGAATGAATAATATGATGTTGGTGTTGGAAATACACTGTAATTGCTATATTTGTGGGCTGTAAGCCTTGTTTGGGGCCTTGTGCCGATCTGTAGCGTCCTTAGAGGACAATATTTATGTGATAGCTAAAGATTGCTTAAATCACTGAACTCAGTCCTGAGAATTGTAATCACACTTTTGAAATGCTAAGTCACCGGCTTTTACAAACTTAATAAAGTTAAAGTATTTTTCATGAATTATGAATTGAGAACTGGAAATAAGGAAAATGAATTGTTTTGTGACTTAATTGCTTATAGTGGTTGATATGAGGATCGGGCTGCACGCTGCAGTGATTTATATGAGGATCGGGCTGCACGCCGCAGCAGTATTGCGCTTGGGCTGCAGGAGCCCCTCCGAGTCTGTACACACCCCCAGTGAGCGCCGTCGACGTTAAATGGGATCGGGCTACACGCCGTAGCAGTTATGTGCATTGCATTGCATCCGTATTTGTTGGATTACTCTGTGGTAGCTGTATTGTATTATTGTTGCTAGTTCGTAGGAGATTCGGACTGTAGTGTAGCTTCATATTGTGGTATTTTGTGGATTTCTTACTGTCAGCTACATGTATATATTTGTTACTCACTGAGTACTTAGTACTCACCCCTACTCCCTGCACCTTTTGTGTGCAGACTCAGGTACACAGGAGCAGTAGACGGACATCTCCGGCGTTTACATTGTCACATCGAGTTGCTGAGGTAGCTGCCTACGTTCGCAGAGCCTAGCTTCTCCTCTCATTCCAGTTGTTCGTTTATATTTTGTATTCGGACTTGAGTACTTCTATATCGTACTCTCTATTTCCTGTTGGTTTTGTTAGAGGCTCTAGACTTGTGACTCCGGATCTTTGGGAGTGTCGGTACTTTCGTTCAGTATTAATATTATTGGAGTTCTTAAACTCATATATTCTTTTTTGGCTGTCCATTTGGGGACTGGTATTGTGTTATAATTAAATCGTTTGTTTGGCTGGCCTAGCTTGATTGTTGGGCGCCATCACGACTGGATTTGGGTCGTGACAATAGTGTATAGAGTAGGGGGCCCCAGGCCCAGCTTTTTGTTCTATGTGATCGCGGAGCAGGGTATGCGATCGCATAGGTATATTTTGGTGAGCATTGCGAACGCATTGAGGACTATGCGATCGCATAGAGTAGTTTGGCGAGGGGTCAAAATTTGTTCTATGCGATCGCAACAGTGTTCATGCGATCGCATAGAGTAAAAATGTCTGGCAGTGAATTTAAGTCCAGAATAGTCCAGTCGCGGGGCTCATTCGTAAAAACCCCATTTTTGAGTTTTAGAGAGAGAAACTTACGGGAAATTACAGGGAATTCATCGGGTATTCATCGGAGGTAAATTTTATGGCCTAATTACGTTATTTTATCATGAAATCCTTGAGTATTTCACTGTTAATGGAGGATTAATGGGGGTTTTAGCCCTAGGCCTAAATTATAGAGAATCATTGATTTGAATGGGCAAACGGAGTCCGATTTTGGTAAATTTTATATGCTCGGACTCGTGTTGAGATAAGGAACCCGAATATATAACTTTCGTAATTTTTTGAGAAGCGTACCGAAAGTCGGATTTTGGCAACTTGTGGTATTTGGTGTATTTTGAATTGTTTCGATTGGATAATGCCCAATTGGCCTATTTTGATGTATTTCTATTGATTTTTATCAGATACTACACCTGTGGAGGCCGATATTCGTGGCAAGAGAGTTGTCTCTTAGTGGTTTTGTACCGGAGTCAAGGTAAGTGGCTTGTCTAACCTCGTGTGGGGGAACTTTCACCCCTAGGATATTATGTGATAATTTAAATGCCTTGTACGCGAGGTGACGGGCGTGTACATGCGCAGATTGTTGGAACTCAATTTACTTGAATTGTCCAATTCGTGATATTCCTGCTCTTAGTTGATTAAATTGTGACATTTACCTGATATTCGTTAGAAAAGCATGATTTGATAGGATTTATGTATCTAATTGCCTAATTGTCTTACTTGAACTTCTTGATAATTGTTGGCACTGGCTTTTGGTGAAGTTGCAGTTAAGCATATTATATTTTCTCTGTGTGTTTCTTTTATTGTTTGTGTTGGTGGACTGCGGGTTCGATTCCTGGAGATTCTAGGGATGTGGGTTCGATTCCCAGAGACCCGGAGTGGTATTGTTTGTGGACTGCGGGTTTGATTCCCGGAGATCCAAGGGCTGCGGGTTCGATTCCCTGAGACCCGGAGTTTATTGATATAGTATTGTGATATGGACTGTGGGTTCGATTCCCGGAGATCCTGAGATATTGAGTCTATTTATAGACTGTTTGGGGTGAAATTTGAGGGGGAACTTCAAACATCTTATTTTTAGTTCCCTCCCCTTTATTTTTCTATTAATTACAGTTTAATACCTTCAGTTATAGGTCGAAATGCCTTCCAGCCCATGCTGGAAGGTTCTAGGTGGTTCTTTCATGTTTTATTGAGGGTGTATTACTAGGATGCCCTCACTTGCTAAGGGTAATTTCAATTCTGCCTTTTTACTATGCCTATCTTACCCTTTATTTTATAGTTAATTGCAAGAATACTAGGTATTAAAGTCTATTATATCCCTATATGCTCTATTAAATCTTCAATTATGCCATTTACTATACCCTTATTATTGTCTTTTATTTACCCGACCTACTAAGGTCAGGATTGACTAGGTTTACTATCTATTTAACTAATAGTCATTGTCTTCTAACATATTTAAGACTTAACCAGATTTCAGACCCCAAACCCTTTCAATTTTAGCCCCTTTTTAACAGATTTAAGCTAATTCAAAATGTAACCCCTTTTATTAACATTAACTAACCAGAAATAGATTGCAGAACTAGCCACTTAACATTTTAGGAATAGCCAGACTAACAAACAGTTCTAGTTATTTCGAGAATAGCCATACTTAGTCATTTTCAAAAATAGCCAAACTAACAAATAGTTCTAATCATTTCAAGAATAACCAACTTAACTATTTCAAAAATAGCCAGACTTATTTTAAGAAACTAGCCCAAAAACTTTACAGCTATAACCAAATCACAAAGCATCATAGGATTCAGAATAGTCTAACATATGAATTAGATTATAAATATAGCCTATTTATGTTGTATTGCACACATAGCCTTAATCGTAAATCAATTTCCAATTAACTAGAACTCAGAGAGAAGTTTTGATAATGGTTGAATCCCAATCAATCAAAGCATAATTTCAAATAAGGCATGATGAACAAAACACATAAAGAAACATATTTTAACCATGATTCATGTATAAAACTTATTCAAAAACCCTAAAGTACTAAAACAGACTTGGCATGTATAAAGTAATAGAAATAGATCTTAGGCATGCAATTATCATAGGCTAATAAGACGAACAGTAAAACAACATATACAGAACATTCAGAAAACAAATAGTCAAGAACATGCAAAGAAGATTTACAGTATTTTTTTTGTTGATTTTACTAATTTTCATATTTTGTGACATTTTTGATCAATTCTTTTTGTATTTTTTATTTCAAATTTATTTTAATCAAAAAACACACACGTATTTCAATTAAAACACACAATTGCACATCAAAATCTTATTTTATTTTTATATTGGAATTTGTTGCTTAGGGTAAAAATCACGTGCTGACAGCTCCCCCTCTTTGCTCAGGAACACGAAGAGTTTCAGTGAAAAGATAAGTCAGCAGTAATGAGAGATTTTTGCCTACTGGCATATTCCGTAAGAAGCATTTTGAAAACCTTTTGACCGCACCCTGCCTCAAAGGTTGCCTACATATCCTGGGCTAAACATGTCACGACCTGGTTCACCAATCGTGAACCTGTCATGACGGCACCCAGTCTTCGCGACTAGGTAAGCCTAACACGATGCAGAATATACAATTTCATGAACCAAAGGATAAGATAACAGCGGAATAATGTAAATGAAATGTAATAAGTGCCGCTTGGCACATACACTTCGCCAAAATACACTAAGTAACATACTACCAAGACCTGGAAACCCACGGGCAACACAGACTAAAAAAAGAGTACAATTGTGGCTCTATACATCAAAAGTGTCTAAACAACGAGAATAAGGGAAAATAACTGCTATCAATAATGAGAATAGAAGGAGACTCTCCGGATCCGTGGACATAGCAGATCGTATCTCATGTCTCCTGAAGTGTTGCTACATCACCTGAAATGTGCCTGACCTGATGCACCTGGATCTGCACAACAAAAGTGTACAGAAGAGTAGTATGAGTACACCATGACGGTACTCAGTAAATGCCAAGCCTAACCTCGATGGAGTAGTGACGAGGAAGGTCAAGGCCCTACCGAGAGACAATAACATAATGATAATAATAATAATAATATCGAGCAGTTTAAATAAGGATGAGGCAGAAATAACAACAACAAAGTAAATATTGCAACCGTCTACAATTAAGCTAACAAAGAGTAACCAACACAACATGAATCCAAATCAACAAGCCTAGGATTTCCGGGAATTGTACCCGCAGTCCCTCTCTACATTCAACAACTCAGGATCTCTGGGAATTGAACCCGTAGTCCCTACATCAGTATCTCTGGGTCTCCGGGAATCGGACCCGCAACCCTCGGATCTCCGGGAATTAAACCCGCAGTCCGTATCTCAATATCTCAGTCTGTATCACAATAGCTCAGGATCTCCGAGAATCGAACCCGCAGTCCGTATCTCAATAGCTCAGGATCTCCGAGAATCGAACCCGCAGTCCGTATCTCAATAAACTCGAGGTCTCCGGGAATTGAACCCGCCGCCCTCGGATCTCCAGGAATTGAACCCGCAGTCCACAAACACTACAACTCCGGGTCTCCGGGAATCAAACTCGCAGCCCTTGGATCTCCGGGAATTGAACCTGCAGTCCACAAACACAAACATAATCAATAAGAGGAAAACACAGAGAAATATGAAATGCATAACTACAATTACACCAAAACTAGTATCAACAAGTTTCAGAGAAGTTCAAGTAAGGCAAATAGGCACTTAGACAGATAATCCTATCTAACCATGCTTTTCTAACGAATATCAGGAAAATATTACAATTTAATCAACTACATAACAAGAATATCACGATTTGAACAGTTCAAGTAAGGTGGTTTCCAACAATCTGCGCATGTACATGCCCGTCACCTCGCGTACAAGGAATTTAAATCATCACATAATATCTTAGGGGAGAAGGTTCCCCCACGCGAGGTTAGACAAGTCACTTACCTCGATTCCGGTACAAAACCGCTAAGAGAAAACTCTCTTGCCACGAGTATCGACCTCCACAGGTGTAGAATATGATAGAAAATCAATAGAAATAAATCAAAATAGGCCAAATGGGCATTACCCAATCGAAACAATTCGAATTACACCAAAAACCACAAAGTTGCCAAAATCCAACTTTCGGTACGCTTCTCGAAAAATTATGAAAGTTACATTTTCGGATTCCTTATCTCAACACGAGTTCATACATATACAATTTACCAAAATCGGACTCCGTTTGCCCATTCAAATCGATGATTTACCAAAACCCAGGCTTAGGGCAAAACCCCCTCATTAATTCTCCCATTTACCGTGAAATAATTGAAGATTCTAAG
The DNA here is from genome assembly GCA_032618575.1 of Nicotiana noctiflora. Taxonomy (NCBI): domain Eukaryota; kingdom Viridiplantae; phylum Streptophyta; class Magnoliopsida; order Solanales; family Solanaceae; genus Nicotiana; species Nicotiana noctiflora. The sequence goes on from JASVEL010005336.1 coordinate 91,047, forward strand.
ATAAAATCACATATTTGGGCCATAAAACATAACTCCGATAATTACCCGGTAAAATCCCTGCAATTTCCCGTCACTTTTCTCTCTAAGAACTCAACAATGGGGTTTTGAGTAAATGAGTCGCGAATGAAATGTTCTGGACTTAAACTTACTGCCAAGCCTTATTACTCTACGCGATCGCAGCCATTGGCACGCGATCGCAGAGCATAAATTTCCGGCGGCCTGATTTTTCTTCTACGTGATCGCAGCCTTTGGCCCGCGATCGTAGTGACCATCTTTACACCTCTACATGATCGCAACACATGCCCCGCGATCGCACTGCGTCTAGACTCGACCTTACGCGATCGCGTGAACTCAACCGCGATCGCATTGCGTTCAAACCTTGGCTTACGCGATGGCAAACAGAACCTCGCGATTGCGATGCACCCAAACGTTGCCTTACGCGATCGCATGAAACTCTTCGCGATCGCGAAGAACAAATTGTCTGCAATCTTATTGCAACAGAAACAACTGTGCATTTTGGCACGCAATGGTCCGTTTGGACCCCGGATTCACCCCGAGGCCCCCGGGACCCCAACAAAAACCACCAACCTACTCCAAAACATGATACGAAATTGTTCCAATCATAAAAACACACCTTTAAACACAAAAATCACCAAATCAAAGCGAATTCAAGCCTAAGTTTCATCCAAAACTTTCGGAACCTACCTACTATCAAAAGCCCGACCAAACGATGTCCGAATGACCTAAAAATTTGCAGACATATCCAAAATCACCTAAAGAAGCTACTGCAAATGTCATAATTCCATTTCGATGCCCGGATAAAACTCTCACCTATCGATCGGATTTCAAAAAATTTCAAACTTCGGCATTCCAAACCTAATCGAGCTACAGACCTCCAAAATACATTCTGAACGCGCTCCCAACTCCGAAATCACCTTACGGAGCTAATGGAACCATCGGATTTCTGTTCTGAGGTCGTCTTAACACTGTTCTGAATACGGGCCATTTTTCAACTATAAAGCTCTTATTTAGGGACTAAGTGTCCCAAAACACTCCAAATTCTAGAACCGAACCTCCCCACGAACTACAATAGCAGAAATGAACTTAGGGGAACAGTTAAATTGGGGATCGGGGCATAAATTTCAAAAACGACCGGCCGGGTCGTTACATCTTCCCACACTTAAAAGATTCGTTCGTCCTCGAACGAGCATAGAAAACATACCCGGAGTGGTGAAGAGATGGGGGTACTAGTTGGGCATATCCTGCTCGGTCTCCCAAGTCGCCTCCTCGGTCGGCTGACCCCACCACTGAACCTTTACTGAAGCGATGTTCTTTGACCTTGGCTTCCTGACTTGCCTGTCCAGGATGGCCACTAGCTCCTCAACATAAGACGGATCCTCGTCTAGCTGAACAGAAGTGAAATCCAACACATGCGACGGGTCACCATGGTATCTCCGGAGCATAGAGACATGAAATACGGGATGGACTCCGGCTAGGCTGGGAGGTAAGGCCAACTCATAAGCAACCTCCCCAACACGCCTCAAAATCTCAAAAGGGCCAATGAATCTAGGACTCAGCTTCCCCTTCTTCCCAAACCTCATAACGCCCTTCATGGGCGAGACCCGAAGCAGAACCCGCTCGCCAACCATAAAAGCCACATCGCAGACCTTCTTGTCCGCATAACTCTTATGTCTTGACTGGGCTGCACGAAGTCTGTCCTGAATCACCCTGACCTTGTCTATTGCATCTTGGACAATCTCAGTACCTAGCAGCCTGGCCTTGCCTGGTTGGAATCAACCCATGGGAGACCTGCACCTCCTACCATATAGGGCTTCATACGGTGCCATCTGAATACTGGACTGATAGTTATTGTTATAGGCAAACTCCGCCAATGGAAAGAAATGATCCCAATAACCTCAAAACTCAATCACACACGCACGGAGCATATCCTCCAGAATTTGAATAGTGCGCTCGGACTGGCCATCGGTCTAGGGGTGAAACGCTGTGATCAGCTCCACCTGAGTGCCTAACTCCTGATGCACGGCTCTCCAGAACCGTAGAATGAACTGAGTGCCTCTATTTGAAATGATGGAAACTGGAATGCCATGCAGCCAGACTATCTCCTTG
>JASVEL010005337.1:0-175311 GCA_032618575.1 Nicotiana noctiflora
GTAGCCTGAGGGTTCGAAACCCCGGCTTAGCACATTGTGACGCTAATATGGCGTGGCTCGCACACCGTGGCAGGTGCGGGATTGATTGTGATTGGGGATTGAGACTTGGTCCATCCCGGAAATGAATAATATGTGGTTAGTGTTGGAAATACACTGTATTTGCTATATTTGTGGGCTGTAAGCCTTGTTTGGGGCCTTGTGCCGATCTGTAGCGTCCTCAGAGGACAATATTTATGTGATAGCTATAATTGCTTAAATCGCTGATCTCAGTCCTGGAAATTGTAATCACACTTTTGAAATGCTAAGTCACCGGCTTTTGCAAATCTAATAAAGATAAAAGTATTTTTCATAAATTATGAATTGAGAACTGGAAATAAGGAAAATGAATTGTTTTGTGACTTAATTTCTTATTGTGGACCGAGTATGGGATCGGGCTGCACGCCGCAGTGGTTGATGTGAGGATCGGGCTGCACGCCGCAGCAGTATTGCGCTTGGGCCTGTAGGAGCCCCTCCGGAGTCTGTACACACCCCCAGTGAGCGCCGTCGACGTTAAATGGGATCGGGCTACACGCCGTAGCAGTTATGTGCATTGCATTGCATTTGTATTTGTTGGATTACTTTGTGGTAGCTGTATGGAATTATTGTTGCTAGTTCGTAGGAGATTCGGACCGTAGTGTAGCTTCATTTTGTGGTATTTTGTGGATTTCTCACTGTCAGCTACACGTATATATTTGTTACTCACTGAGTACTTAGTACTCACCCCTACTCCCTGCACCTTTTGTGTGCAGACTCAGGTACACAGGAGCAGTAGACGGACATCTCCGGCGTTTACATTGTCACATCGAGTTGCTGAGGTAGCTGCCTACGTTCGCAGAGCCTAGCTTCTCCTCTCATTCCAGTTGTTATTGTATATTTTGTATTCAGACTTGAGTACTTCTATATCGTACTATCTATTTCCTGTTGGGATTTGTTAGAGGCTCTAGACTTGTGACTCCGGATCTTTGGGAGTGTCAGTACTTTTGTTCAGTATTATTATTATTGGAGTTCTTAAACTCATATATTCCTCTTGGGTTGTCCATTTGGGGACCGGTATTGTGTTATAATTAAACTATTGGTTTGGCTGGCCTAGCTTGATTATTGGGCGCCATCACGACCGGATTTGGGCCGTGACAAGTTGGTATCAAAGCTCTAGGTTATTAGGACTCGCGAGTCATGAGCCGGTTTAGTAGGCTTTCGCAGATCGGTACGTAGACGTCCGTATCTATCTTCGAAGGGCTACATAAACTTTAGGAAAAACCTCATTTTCTTGAATTCATATCGTGCGATTTGTGTTATCATGAAATTAAATCTTTCCATATTCTATTCTCTCGCAGATGGCGAGAACACGAGCTAATGCGGACGTGGCGGACGACCACCATTGGCACCCGGAGGCCGTGGTCGTGGTAGAGGTAGGGCAGCAGCACCAGCACCCAGCACTTGCTGACCCACCAACCGATCAGACTCAGGACCAGATTCCAGCGGTGAACGCTCCGGCAGCTCGGGTTCAGGCACCGGCAGTGCCTATCGTGATACCGGGTCTCCGGGAGACCTTGGCTCGGATATTATCGCTGTGCACGAGATTGGCACGGTAGTTGCTGCTATCGCTGCGCAGTATCATCTTCACGGGCGGGGGGAGGGAATCGGACCCCCATAGCTCACACACCCGAGCCGGCTCGGCCCGGTTGCACCCGTTGCACCGGCTCCTGCATATGTGGTTCCGGTTATGCCCGACGATGAGCGGCGTCGTTTGGAGAGATTTGAGAGGCTACAGCCTCCGACATTCGGTGGAGCTGAGGGCGAGGATGCCCATGGTTTTCTTGACAGATGTCAGCGCATGCTTCGCACCGCGGGTTTTAGGGTTGAGTGGAGTGGCTTTTACTACTTTCCAGTTCTCAAGGCCTACATTTACATGGCGGGAGGATTTTGAGAGGCGTAGGACTGTTAGTGTCGTACCCCTCACATGGCAGCAGTTCTCCACTCTCTTTCTGGAGAAGTATGTGCCTCGGTCCTAGAGAGAAGAGCTGCGTCGTCAGTTTGAGTGGCTGAAGCAGGGAGGCATGACGGTTACTCGATACGAGATGAGATTCACACAGCTGGCCCGTCATGCCACGTGGATGGTTCCTACCGACAGGGAGAGGATCCGGAGATTTATTGATGGTCTTATTTATCCCATCCGCATATTGATGACCCGGGAGAGAGTTTCTACAGCTACCTTTGAGGAGGTGGTTGATGCTGCCCGTCACATTGAGACGGATCGCCGCAGAGAGCGAGAGGAGAGAGAGGCTAAGAGGCCTCGTGGTACTGGCAGTTACAGCGGTGCTCCGTCTAGGGGTCAATTTCAGCATAGCGAGGTCGCTCTTCGGGTCTCATCGGTCCGGGACGTACGCAGTCCAGGTGGGGTTTCATCCGATCGTGGTCGTCGAGGCCGGCCAGGGTTATCGTGGTCGCACGAACCGTCGGCGAGTCGCACCGCACCGAGTGCTCTTCCGACTCGAGCTCGCTCCTCGTTTCCTCAACGACAGATTCATCGCAGGCGAGGGTCCTCGGCAGCCCCTTCTTCCATCTTCGAGGCCGTTGTTTTGAGTGCGGTGATTTGGGCCATATCGGGAGAGAGTGTCCTCAGGTGGCTTCGTAAGCGGTCTCAGCAGAGGGATCAGCCCTCGTCTTCTACTCCTGTTTCTTCGGCGCCAGCACAGTCGGCTAGGACTGGTGGCCAGGTATCCAGAGGTCGCCCTAGGGGTGAGGATCGTACTGGTGGAGGCCAGGCTCATTTCTATGCTCTTCCGGATAGGAAGGATGCTAGTGCTTCAGATGCGGTTATTTCAGGTATTATCTCAGTCTGCCACAGGGATGCTTCTGTCTTATTTGATCCCGGATCCACCTATTCTTATGTCTCTACTCATTTTGCACATCATTTGGGTATGACCCGTGGTATTCTTGCTTTGCCCGTACATGTGTCTACCCCAGTGGGGGATACTGTTGTTGTGGATCAGGTATATCGATCATGTATTATTACTATTGGGGTTCTGGAGACCCGAGTTGATTTATTACTACCGGGCATGGTAGATTTTGATGTAATTCTAGGCATGGATTGGCTATCTCCTTACCATGCGATTTTAGACTGTCATGCCAAGACAGTCACACTAGCTATTCCAGGTAATCCGAGGATCGAGTGGCGTGGCTTGACTGATTATGTGTCCGACAGGGTGATTTCTTATATAAAGGCCCAACGAATGATTGGCAAGGGTTGTTTATCTTATTTGGCCTTCATTAGAAATGTTGAGGCCGAGACACCCGGTCTTGATTCGGTCCCCATTGTGAGGGAGTTTCCGGATGTATTTCCAGCAGACCTGCCAGGCATGCCGCCTGATAGAGATATTGATTTTGGTATTGACTTGGTGCCGGGCACTCAGCCCATTTCTATTCCTCCTTATCGCATGGCACCAACAGAGTTAAAAGAATTGAAAGAACAGCTTCAGGAACTCTTAGATAAGGGTTTCATTCGTCCGAGTGTGTCACCTTGGGGTGCACCGGTGTTGTTCGTGAAGAAGAAAGATGGCACAATGAGAATGTGCATTGATTACAGCAGCTGAACAAGGTAACAGTGAAGAATAAATACCCATTGCCTTGTATTGAGGACCTATTTGATCAGCTCCATGGGGCTAGTGTATTTTCTAAGATTGATCTTCGATCGGGTTATCATCAGTTGAAGATCAGGGACTCAGACATTATGAAGACAGCGTTCAGGACGCGATATGGGCACTACGAGTTCCTGGTGATGTCTTTCGGGTTGACTAATGCCCCAACAGCATTCATGCACTTGATGAATAGTGTATTTCGACCGTACCTTGATTCTTTTGTGATTGTGTTTATTGATGATATCCTGGTATATTCACGCAGCCAGGAGGAGCATGCACAGCATTTGAGAGTGGCATTGCGCAGAGGTTGAGAGAAGAGAAGCTTTATGCAAAATTCTCTAAGTGTGAGTTCGGGCTTGATACTGTGGGTTTTCTGGGACATATAGTGTCCGGTGATGGTATTAGGGTTGATCCTCGGAAGGTCGAGGCAGTGCAGAACTGGCCCGCACCTTCCTCGCCTACAGAGATTCATAGTTTTCTCGGTTTGGCAGTGTTATTATCGTCGGTTTGTTCAGGATTTCTCAGCCTATGGCTTCACCGTTGACTAAGCCGACACGAGAAGAATGCTCCATTTGTGTGGTCCGATGAATGTGAAGAGAGCTTTCGGAAGCTCAAGAGAGGCTTTGACCACAGCTCCGACACTTGTGTTACCATCGGCCTCGTGGTCGTATACGGTGTATTGTGATGCTTCCGCAGTTGGACTCGGTTGTGTGTTGATGCAGGAGGGTAGAGTTATTGCATATGCTTCTCGTCGGCTAAAGCCCCACGAGAAGAACTACCCTGTTCATGATTTGGAGTTAGCCGCTATTGTTCATGCCTTGAAGATTTGGAGGCATTATCTATATGGTGTATCTTGTGATGTATATACAGACCACCGCAGCCTTCAACATTTGTTTAAGCAAAAAGATCTAAATTTGAGGCAGCGGAGATGGCTTGAATTGCTTAAAGACTATGATATTACTATCTTGTATCATCCCGGGAAGGCCAATGTAGTGGCTGATGCATTGAGCCGGAAGGCTATTAGTATGGGCAGTTTGGCGTATATTCCAGTTGGGGAGAGACCCCTAGCAGATGATGTTCAGGCGTTAGCTAATCAGATGGTAAGGCTGGATATTTCTGAGCCCAGTCGGGTGATGGCTTGTGTAGTAGCTCGTTCTTCTTTATATGATCGTGTTCGAGAGCGCCAGTATGATGATCCACACTTACTTGTCCTTAAGGACAGAGTTCAGCATGATGATGCTAGAGATGTCACCATTGATAGTGATGGTGTATTGCGGATGCAGGGCCGGATATGTGTGCCCAATGTTGATGGCCTTTGTGAGTTGATATTGGAAGAGGCCCACAGCTCGCGGTATTCTATTCATCCAGGAGCCGCAAAGATGTATCAGGATTTGAAGCAGCATTACTGGTGGAGAAAGATGAAGAAAGATATTGTGAGCCATGTGGCTCGGTGTTTAAACTGTCAGCAGGTAAAGTATGAGCATCAGAGACCTGGTGGTGTATTCCAGCGTATTGATATTCCGGAGTGGAAGTGGGAAAGAATAACTATGGACTTCGTTAGTGGACTCCCTCGGACAGCGAGGAAGTTTGATTCAGTTTGGGTAGTGGTGGATAGATTGACTAAGTCAGCTCACTTCATCCCAGTGTGTACTACCTATACCTCGGAGCGGTTGGCAGAGATATTCATCCGTGAGATAGTGAGATTGCATGGAGTTCCCATTTCTATTATATCAGACAGAGGTACCCAGTTCACTTCTCAGTTCCGGAGGACATTTCAGCGAGAGTTGGGTTCACAGGTAGAGCTGAGCACAGCATTTCATCCACAGACGGATGGGCAGTCTAAGCGTACTATTCGGATATTGGAGGACATGTTGCGTGCTTGTGTCATTGATTTTGGTGGTTCATGGGCTGATTATTTGCCTTTGGCGGAGTTTGCTTACAATAATAGCTATCAGTCCAGCATTCAGATGGCACCGTATGAAGCTTTATATGGGAGACGGTGTAGGTCTCCAGTCGGTTGGTTCGAGCCCGGCGAGGCTAGGTTGTTAGGGACACAGTTAGTCCAAGATGCCTTAGATAAGGTGAAGGTGATTCAGGAGAGACTTCGCACAGCTCAGTCGCGTCAGAAGAGTTATGCAGACCGGAAGGTCCGAGATGTGTCTTATTAAGTAGGTGAGAAGGTGTTGCTGAAAGTTTCGCCTATGAAGGGTGTTATGAGGTTTGGAAAGAAAGGAAAGTTGAGCCCAAGGTTCATCGGACCTTTTGAGGTGCTTAGGAAAGTTGGGGAGGTGGCTTATATGCTTGCTTTGCCACCCAGTTTGTCGGGAGTTCACCCGGTGTTCCATGTATCTATGCTCCGGAAGTATGTCGGAGACCCGTCTCATGTGTTGGACTTCAGCACGATACAACTAGATGAGGATTTGACTTATGATGTGGAACTAGTAGCCATTTTGGGTCGACAGGTTCGTAAGCTGAGATCTAAGGATATAGCTTCAGTGAAAGTGCAGTGGAGAGGTCGTCCCGTGGAGGAAGCAACTTGGGAGACCGAGCAGAAAATGCAGAGCAGATATCCACACTTGTTTGATGCTCCAGGTATGTTTCTTAACCCGCTCGCGGACGAGCGTTTGTTTAAGTTGGGGAGAATGTAACGACCCGGCCCGTCGTTACGGGAATTACCACCCCGTTACCTTGCATTTACATATATTATGCTTTTAAAACAGTATTGGAGTATATCGGGTAAGTTAGGAGTGATTTGGATTGAAAATGAAACAAATAGCATGTTTGATGAAAGCTTGAATATGAAAAGTCAACCAAGAGTTGACTATTGAGTTGAGTGCTCGGAATCGGATTCTGATGATTCGACTAGTTCCGGGGATCATTTATGACTTAGGAGAACAATCGGAATTGAATTCGGAGGTCCGGTGTAGTTTTAAGCTTGAATTGGCGAATGTTGAATTTTGGCGAAAACCGGATGGTAGGTGATATTTTGATCCGGGGGTCGGAATGGAATTCCGACAATTTCTGTAGTTTCGTTATGTGATTTTGGATGTGTCCGCAAATTTTCAGGTCATTCGGACATCGTTTGATCGGGTTTCGGATTGAATGTTAGTTTTGAAAGTTTTGAAGAAACTTAGGCTTGAATCCGTAGATAATTGGTGATTTTGATGTTTAGTATGGTGTTTTTATGGTTGGAATAAGTTCGTATCATGTTTTGGAGTATGTTGGTGGTTTTCGTTGGGGTCCCGGGAGTCTCGGGATGAATTCGGGGATCCAAACGGACCATTTCTGAAAGAAAAGAGTAAAATCTGGTTGCTGTCATAACCTCAGCAGACAATTGCTCTCCGCGATCGCGGGGATGGGGATGCGATCGCGTAGAGCTGGGGGCTAAGGCATTGCGATCGCAGGGTAACAGTCGCGATCGCGTAGAATTAAACGGGTGTTAATCGCGATCGCAGGCCAATCTACGCGATCGCGTAGAAGAAGAAATGGGTCCAAGGGAAATATGCTACGCGATCGCAGGAGTGAAGGACGCGATCGCGTGAAGCAGGGTGATTGTGCATCGCGATCGCGTGAGGCCGAGATTTTGAGCATCGCGATCGCGTGAAGCAAGTCGCGATCGCGTAGAAGAACCTGTTCTGGCAGTGAACTTAAGTCCAGAAACAGAGAGTTACGGGTTTACACCCCCAAAACTCAATTTCAAGCCCTAGAGAGAAGAAAACTCGAGGAAATCACCGAGAAGTCATCGGGTATCGTCGGAGGTAAGATTCTTGACTCAAAAACATCAATTTATGGTAGTATTAACATCAATCTTCATGAAATTGGGTTGAAATCTGGAAGAAATGTGGCCTAAGTATTAAAAACGGGATTTTTGGATTTGGAAGGCCATTTGAACTCCGATTTCGATAAATTTTATATGCACGGACTCGTGACGAGATAAGGATCGCGTTGGTGCTAATTTTGGAATTTTCCGAGCAGTGGGGCCCGTGGTCGGGTTTTACCAACTTAGTGTAATTTTGCGAATTTCATATAAATTGAAGTGGGTTATGATTCTTTGACCCGTATTTGATATAATTATTGTTATTTGACTAGATTCTACACACGAGGCAACGAAATTCAAAGGAAAAGGCATCGCGGACGATTCTACGACCGGCTAAAGGTGAGTAGTTTGTGTATATTGTAGCTTGAGGGTTCGAAACCCCGGCTTAGCACATCGTGACGCTAATAGGGCGTGGCTCGCACACCGTGGCAGGTGCGGGATTGATTGTGATTGGGGATTGAGACTTGGTCCATCCCGGAAATGAATAATATGTGGTTAGTGTTGGAAATACACCGTATTTGCTATATTTGTGGGCTGTAAGCCTTGTTTGGGGCCTTGTGCCGATCTGTAGCGTCCGTAGAGGACAATATTTATGTGATAGCTATAATTGCTTAAATCATTGATCTCAGTCCTGGAAATTGTAATCACACTTTTGAAATGCTAAGTCACACGCTTTTGCAAAATTAATAAAGTTAAAGTATTTTTCATAAATTATGAATTGAGAACCTGAAATAAGGAAAATGAATTGTTTTGTGACTTAATTGCTTATCGTGGACCGAGTATGGGATCGGGCTGCACGCCGCGATGGTTGATGTGAGGATCGGGCCGCACGCCGCGACGATATTGCGCTTGGGCTGTAGGAGCCCCTCCGAGTCCGTACACACCCCCGATGAGCGCCGTCGACGTTAAATGGGATCGGCTACACGCCGTAGCAGCTATGTGCATTGCATTGCATTCGTATTTGTTGGATTACTTTGTGGTAGCCGTATGGAATTATTGTTGCTAGTTCGTAGGAGATTCGGACTCTGTAGTGTAGCTTCATTTTGTGGTATTTTGTGGATTTCTTATTGTCAGCTACATGTATATATTTGTTACTCACTGAGTACTTAGTACTCACCCCTACTCCCTGCACCTTTTGTGTGCAGACTCAGGTACACAAGAGCAGTAGACGGACATCTCCAGCGTTTACATTGTCACATCGAGTTGCTGAGGTAGCTGCCTACGTTCGCAGAGCCTAGCTTCTCCTCTCATTCCAGTTGTTATTGTATATTTTGTATTCGGACTTGAGTACTTCTATATCGTACTCTCTATTTCCTGTTGGGTTTTGTTAGAGGCTCTAGACTTGTGACTCTGGATCTTTGGGAGTGTCAGTACTTTTGTTCAGTATTATTATTATTGGAGTTCTTAAACTCATATATTCCTCTTGGGTTGTCCATTTGGGGACCGGTATTGTGTTATAATTAAACTATTGGTTTGGCTGGCCTAGCTTGATTGTTGGGCGCCATCACGACTGGATTTGGGCCGTGACAGAAAATTTCGCCCCAATCCCCAATTTAACTGTTCCCCTAAGTTCATTCCTGCTATGGTGATTTGCCGGGACAGTATTAAGACGACCTCGGAACGGAAATCCGATGGTTCCATTAGCTCTGTTAGGTGATTTCGGGGTTGGGAGCGCGTTCGGAATGTATTTTGGAGGTCCGTAGCTCAATTAGGCTTGAAATGCCGAAGTTTGAAATTTTGGCGAATCCGAAGGATAGGTTAGATTTTGATCCGAGGGTCGGAATGGAATTCTGACTTCGTTATGTGATTATGGATATGTCCGCAAATTTTCAGGTCATTTGGATGTCCTTTGATCGGGTTTTGGATCGAATGTTAGTTTTGGAAGTTTTAAAGAAACTTAGGCTTGAATCCGTGTGTAATTGGTGATTTTGATGTTTAGGATGGTGTTTTTATGATTGGAACAAGTTCGTATCATGTTTTGGAGTATGTTGGTGGTTTTCGTTGGGGTCCCGGGGGCCTCGGGATGATTTCGGATGCCCAACGGGTCATTTTTGGAAGTTTTTGGACTGCTGTTCTGGTCTGGTATTGTTCTTCGCGTTCGCGAGGGTCCTATCGCGTTCGCGAAGAAGAATTTGGCCTCTAAGACTTTGTTCTTCGCATTCACGATGAAGGTATCGCGTTCGCGAAGAAGGATTTTCCATCAGAGACTTTGTTCTTCGCGTTAGCGTACAGTGCTTCGTGTTCTTGAAGAAGGATTTTCTGTCTCACAGGTCCTACTTCGGAAGCTCATATCTTTTTATCTACAAGGAATTTTGAGGTGATTCGAAAACGAAAGTTGTAGCTCGTTGCATCTAGTTTTCAGAAACATATTATAATAGTCATTTGGAGTTGCGTGTAAAAAGTTATGACCATTAGAATAGAGGCTGCCCGAGCAAAGTTGGAAAAATGTATTTTTGGGAGTTTGTTCTTCGCGAACGCGAGAGAAGGACCGCGAACGCGAAGAACAAATACCTGGGCAGCAGAATAAAGTTCAAACTTCGTCCCATTTGCCATTTTTGATGATTTGGAGCTCGGGTAAGGCGATTGTTCGGGAGATTTTTGGAGAAATCAAAAGGGTAAGTACTCTTAACTCAATTTTGGTTGTATAACTCGAATCTATTGCAAATTTCATCTTTAATTTGAGAATTTTTGTTAAAAAGGGTAGAAAACCCTCTTGGATAGAATCAAGGATTTGATGGGCCATTTGTGGTCCGATTTGGGTGTTCTTGGTATGGTTAGACTCGTGTTGAGATAAGGAATCCGAAAATGTAACTTTCGTAATTTTTCGAGAAGTCGTACCGAAAGTCGGGTTTTGGCAACTTTGTGGTATTGGTGTAATTCGATTGTTTTGATTGGGTAATGCCCAATTGGCCTATTTTGATGTGATTCCATTGATCTTTATCAGATACTACACCTGTGGAGGCCGACATTCGCGGCAAGAGAGTTGTCTCTTAGCGATTTTGTACCGGAGTCGAGGTAAGTGGCTTGTCTAACCTCGTGTGGGGGAACCTTTACCCCTAAGATATTATGTGATAGTTTAAATGCCTTGTACGCGAGGTGACGGGCGTGTACATGCGCTGGTTGTTGTAACTCACTTTACTTGAATTGTCCAATTAGTGATATTCATATTCTTGGTTTATTAAATTGTGATATTTACCTGGTATTCGTTAGGGAAGCATGATTAGATAGGATTTATCTGTCTAGCTGCCTAAATTGTCTTACTTGAACATCTCGATAATTGTTGGCACTAGTCCTCGGTGAAGTTGTAGTTGAGCATATTATGTTTTCTTTGTGTGTTTTCTTTAATTGTTGTGTTGGTGGACTGCGGGCTCAATTCCCGGAGATCCCAGGGCTGTGGGTTCGATTCCCAGAGACCCGAAGTTATTGGTAGGGACTGCGGGTTCGATTTTCAATTCCCGGAGATCCCAGGGCTGTGGGTTCGATTCCCAGAGACCCGAAGTGATATATGTAGGGACTGCGGGTTTGATTCCCGAGATCTTGAGTTATTTGTAGGGACCGCGGGTTCGATTCCCGAGATCCTGAGTTATTGGTAGGGACTGTGGGTTCGATTCCCGAGATCGTGAGTTATTTGTAGGGACTTGTGGGTTCGATTCTCGAGATTCTAAGTTATTTGTTGGGACTGCGGGTTCGATTCCCGAGATCTTGAGTTATTGGTAGGGACTGCGGGTTCTATTCCCGGAGATCCTTAGCTATTGATATATTATTGAGATGTGGACTGCGGGTTCGATTCCCGGAGATCCTGAGATCTATTGAGACATGGGCTGCGGGTTCGATTCCCGGAGACCCAGGGGTACTGTTTATGAGACTGTGGGTTCAATTCCCACAGGTCCTGGACTTATTAATTGAGTTTGTTATTTGGAGACCTCGAGGTATGATCTGCTACGTCCGCGGATCCGGAGGCCCTCCTTCTATTCTGATAGTATTAGTAGATGTTTTCCTTCATTTCGTTGTTAGATACTCTTTACACATAGAGCCACGGTTGTATACTCTCTTTTAGTCTGTGTTGCCCGTGGGATTCCGGGTCTTGGAGGTGTTTTATACAGTGTGTTTGATGGGTGTATGTTTTATATCGTTTTCCGCTATTTCTTATTTAATGTTCATAAACTTGTATATTCCGCAACGTGTTAGGCTTACCTAGTCGTGGGAACTGGGTGCCGTCATGACATGTTCACGATTGGTGAACTAGGGTCGTGACAAGTTGGTATCAAAGCTCTAGGTTCATAGGAGTCACGGGACACAGACCGGTTACTTAGATTCTCACTGATCGATACGGAGACGTCTGTATTTATCTACGAGGGGCTATGTAACTGTTTAGGAAACTCTTCATTTCTTTGAATTCCTTATCGTGCGCCATTTATTCAATTGGAGCCTATGTCATATGTTCTTTTGCATCCACTCATGTATTGAAATCGCGCACTCGGTATCAAGTATGCGCCGACGGTTCGTGATGCTGCAGACGGATTTCAAGGGAGTCAAGAATTTACTCAACTATTGTTACCGTGTGTCATCCATATCGATAATGCAAGAGAATTGAGAGATCTTCAATTGTGCACATGGGGGTGCACTAGGTTCTGGCATTCGGTTGATAAGTACGGTCTTGAGAAGGTTTACTTAACTGCCTAATCGTCACGGTAATGGTAGAATCACAAGGTGGATATAGATCTCAAGATAGTTGGTGGTAATAAAGACTATATGGTTCATATGAGATATCCATTTAGCAAAGGATTCAGCCAGCAGAGATACTGGGGGGAAATGAGTTTAATTATCTTAAGAAGGACATGTACCAAACGAATGTCTTGGGCTGTCTTATGATGAAACGTACAAATGATAAAGGCTATGTCGTGGATTAGCAAAATGTATCTTAAGGCTTCGTGCTAAGTGAAAGGATTTCACTGTCAACGATCATATTTTGGGTCATGTGTCATATCAGATTTGGCCTGCGGTGTATTTAGGTGCTATTCAAAAAGTTCTTGAAAACTTACGGATTAGTAAGAGTTGAGACTCGTATGGTATGATGTTGGGACTTTTGATGTTCCTGTGTCCACAATAATTCTAGATTTCATTATTAGTAGGGAAGACTTCGGCAAAGGCTACATGGTGCTTCGTAGGTGTGAGAATCACAATATGTCTTAAGCTGTCGTGGTAAAGAATGCTCGATACATAGAGCGGGAAGATGCTTGGTTGTATTGGGATGGGTTCATACCCTATGGTGTCAGAGTGCTAATAGAGCACATGTGGTTATGTTCGTTGGATCTGGTGAACTGCAGTTGAATAAGAGTAAATGACTTGAGAGAATGGTTATAATGTGTTCGAAAGTTGTGTAATAGTGGCCTTTAGCTAAGTGGGAGAGTCCCACCGCTTACGATGGGGTTGCATGGTTAATTACCTGCGTGAATTCGGGATACTAGCGTATTATTGTGTTATTGTAGCCACGGAAAAAAAGGTCCATGTGTGGTAATTTGAGTATATGTATTGTTGAATGCATGTTATGGTTAGCCTTAATGGCTTGTGTTCAAACTTGAGGAAAGATTCATGATTTATGCCTCGTATAGGTGCAGGCTTCGCGGGAAGTGGTTCCGCTGGGGGCTTTATCGAGAGGGTATTCATATGTTATAAAATTCAATAGTGTTGATTGCGTACTGGGCAAGTCAGGGCCGGATGGCTCTCAATAGCGGTCCTAGTGAATTCAAGAGGTAAAGTGTAGTGTTTGATAATTCTGAGTCTATAAGTACAGTTGAGGCTCAAGCCTTTAAAGCAACTTAGGAAGAAAAGTACAAAAACAATCTATGATGTTTTGCTTGTGGTGTAGCATTTGAGAGGCGTGAAATGGTCGTCGTTCTTGAGATAGCATGGCCTCATGATTTCAGGTCATTCGGGGTGAGTGTGGTTGAAATAAGTTAGGTATTGAAGGGAGATATTTACATTATAAGGCAATCTAGGATAAACTGGAAGAAAGTAGATTGATTAGCCAAAGTTGAGTTGGCATATTGGTGTCAATGATCGGTTCATGTAACGTGATCGAATTATGCATGTGATTTGTGGCGGTGCATTTGAGGCTTGTCGGCCGCAGTGTTTGATGGTATTCTGAAGTATTCTTCTGTTAGGGCCTGTTATGAGTAGGCAGATCTCGGAAAGCGTTATGGTGGCTTGGACCACTACTTAGAGATTGGCATATTCGATGGTTATGAGAATTCGCCGTATGTTGTTATAGCTCTCCTGTAGTGAGCTAAATGGAAAGTCTTATGTGATGAAGTATTAGCCTATCGTCAGTTTTAGAGCTATGATGGAAATTGTGTCTATCGTATATCGGCACGTGGGGTGCAATGAGTAGTATGAAATTTGAAGTAAGGACCAAGATCACAGTTTGGTCAATGAATGTGATATAAAGAGCTCGGATGAGCAGAAAAGGAGTTTCAGTGTTTTGAGTAAGATGGGTATTAACATCAGTATCATTTGAGATCGGTGTTCTGTGAGAAAGGCTTTGCACCCCGGATTGGGGACTCCCGATCGTTTTCAGTGTCAGTGCAGCCGGTGGGTTGAATGTGCAAGCCTGCTTAATTATTCGGAAGATGGTGGGAGCTTGTCCCACAAGAAGATTGTATAGGTGTGACATGTAGTCACTTTATTGGTTAGAAATTTAAACCAAGTATGAGGATTTTGGTGATATCATCCATTTGAGGAATTATGCCTGGAAGGCACTCTGCTTATTGGGTTATAGACCTGTGAAATATTATTGACTTAGCTTGGCACGACCAGGATAGACTTAAGGTCGGTGGATAGATTTAAATGTGGAGGTGAGCCTTGCGTCAGGCCGATTATGTTTCTTCCAGCAATGCGCCCTTTATGGAGGGATAGTCGCGGTCTTATTTCGCGGTTAGTTAATTCATGTAAAGATATATTGCGCCGTATGAGTGTGAGATGGCTTGGTAAGTTCCTTATGTGTTGAGGTTCCGCTCAACGGTGATGTTATATGAGCATAATGGCTCTTGAGACTCAGATCTTATATCGCACCTCAGTTGTGCTTGAGTTTGTAGCCTATAGCGCTATATGTTTCATTGTGTCTGATATCATGCACCTTAGTGTGCTTATGATCGATATTCAGTATTTTGATGTGATGAGCTATTCAGCTCGACATATGACTCCTTGTGTGAGTTTTATATTGTTAGGATCGGGTGGCACGCCGCCAAGGTTACATTATTGGGATCGGGTGGCATGCCACCATGGTTATATTGTTGGGATTGGGTGGCACGCCGCCATGGTTATATTGTTGGGATCGGGTTGCATGCCGCAATAGTGTGATGTTTATTTCAGTGTCCATAATTGCTCTTATGTGTTCTGTTTCCTATTTTTCTGAGGAAGTCCATGTTAGTGTGAGAGTTGAATAGTTCTCTCTAGTGTTCGCCTTCCTATCACGTACGAATTAGTGGATTACTAGCACATTGTGTCATCTTGTGGGATTTTTGATTATGTCTGATGTGGCTTATCGCCTGAGCAGTTCGTACTGGGTGAGATGAGATTATGTGATTTGGGGTCAGTGCAAACTGATTATATGAAGTATATTATAGAGGAAATAATCATCCTCTAGTTTAGGACAAGGTAATGAATCTTGTCAGGAGTATAGACCCAATGAATTGTTGGTTCAGTAGTTGGTTATGGATATCGGCACATTTCTTCTGTAGTGTCAGTATTGTAAAAGTTAGAACGAGGCCTATGTAGATCATGAGGTGCAATGGGAGCATCTGATTCGTTGAATTTTGACTAATTTGGTCATAAAATATTATTGTGGTCCTGTGGATTTTGAGTTGCAAGGTAAGAATCCAGCAAGGTTATGCAGTCATGTTTGAGGACGGCGTTTGAGGAATATCGAGTGATCTCTTGATGAAAATAAGCCTGACATAGAATTCCGGATGTTGGAATTAGGCTCTAAAACTTAATTGTTTGAACAAGAGGGAATATCTTCAGATTATATCAGGCCAATGTGCTCAGCTGACTCCTAGATTTATTGGCCTTTTGAGATTTTGAGGCATGTTGGGGAGTTTGCTTATGAGTTGGCCTTACCTCCCAGCCTAGCCGGGGTCCATCCCGTGTTTTATGTCTCTATGCTCCGGAGATACCATCGTGACCCGTCGCGTGTGTTGGATTTCACTTCTGTTCAGCTAGACGAGGACCTGTCTTACGTTGAGGGGCTAGTGGCCATTCTAGACAGGCAAGTCAGGAAGCTAAGGTCAAAGAACGTCGTTTCAGGAAAAGGTTCACTAACAGGGTCAGCCGGTCGAGGAGGCGACTCAGGAGACCGAGCAGGATATGCGCAACCAATACCCTCATCTCTTCACCACTCCAAGTATGTTTTCTATGCTCGTTCGAGGGCGAACGAATCTTTTAACTGTGGGAAGATGTAACGACCCGACCGGTCGTTTTAGAAAATTTCGCCCCAATCCCCAATTTAACTGTTCCCCTAAGTTCATGTAACGACCCGGCCCGTCGTTACGCGAATTACCACCCCGTTACCTTGCATTTACATATATTATGCTTTTAAATCAGTATTAGAATATATTGGGTGAGTTAGGAGTGATTTGGATTAAAAATGAAACAAATAGCATGTTTGAAGGAAGCTTGAATATGGGAAGTCAACCAAGAGTTGACTATTGATTTAGAGTGCTCGAAATCGGATTCTGATGATTCGACTAGTTCCGGGGGATCATTTATGACTTAGGAGAACAATCGGAATTGAATTCGGAGGTCCGGTGTAGTTTTAGGCTTGAATTGGCGAAGGTTGAATTTTGGCGAAACCCGGATGGTAGGTGATATTTTGATCCGGGGGTCGGAATGGAATTCCGACAATTTCTGTAGCTTCGTTATGTGATTTTGGATATGTCTGCAAATTTTCAGGTCATTCGTACATCGTTTGATCGGGTTTTGGATTGAATGTTAGTTTTGAAAGTACATCGTTTGATCGGGTTTTTGATTGAATGTTAGTTTTGAAAGTTTTGAAGAAACTTAGGCTTGAATCTGTGAGTAAATGGAGATTTTGATGTTTAGTATGGTGTTTTTATGATTGGAACAAGTTCGTATCATGTTTTGGAGTATGTTGGTGGTTTTCGTTGGGGTTCCGGGGGTCTCGGGATGAATCCGGGGGTCCAAACGGACCATTTTTGGAAGAAAAGAGAAGGCTGGTTGCTGTCATAAACGCAGCAGGTTTTTGCTCTCCGCGATCGCGGGGAGGGGGACGCGATCGCGTAGGGCTGGGGGCTAGGCCATCGCGATTGCAGGATCACCAGTCGCGATCGCGTAGAGTTAACCATGTGGCCATCGCGATCGCATGAGCATCTACGCGATCGCGTAGAAGAGAAATGGGTCCAGGGAAAAATGTGCTACGCGATCGCAGGAAGAGGGACGCGATCGCGTGAAGCCGGATGATTGAACATCGCGATCGCGTGAGGAGAGTCGCGATCGCGTGAGGCCGAAAATTTTGAACATCGCGATCGCGTGAGTAGAGTCGCGATCGCGTAGAGCAAATGGGTCTGGCAGAGAATTTAATCACAGAACAGAGGGTTACGGGTTCATTAACCCAAAACTCAATTTTGAGCCCTAGAGAGAAGAAAACTCGAGGAAATCACTGAGAAGTCATCGGGTATTCGTTGGAGGTAAGATTCTTGACTCAAAAACATCATTTTATGGTAGAATTAACATCAATATTCATGAAATTGGGTTGAAATCTTGAAGAAATGTGACCTAAATATTGAAAACGGGATTTTTGGATTTGGATGGCCATTTGAACTCCGATTTCGATAAATTTTATATGCACGGACTCGTGGTGAGATGAGGGTCGCGTTGGTACTAATTTCGAAATTTTCCGAGTAGTGGGCCCGGGTCGGGTTTTACCAACTTAGTGTATTTATGCGAATTTCATGTAAATTGAAATGGGTTATGATTATTTGACCCGTATTTGATATAATTATTGTGGTTTGACTAGATTCCACGCACGAGGGAGCTAAATTCAAAGGAAAAGGCATCGCGGACGAGTCTACGACCGGCTAGAGGTGAGTAGTTTGTGTATATGGTAGCCTGAGGGTTCGAAACCCCGACTTAGCACATTGTGACGCTAGTAGGGCGTGGCTCGCACACCGTGGCAGGTGCGGGATTGATTGTGACTAGGGATTGAGACTTGGTCCATCCCGGATGTGAATAATATGTTGTTAGTGTTGGAAATACACCGCATTTGATATATTTGTGGGCTGTAAGCCTTGTTTGGGGGCTTGTGCCGATCTGTAGCGTCCTTAGAGGACAATATTTATGTGATAGCTATAATTGCTTAAATAACTGATCTCAGTCCCGGAAATTGAAATCATACTTTTGAAATGCCAAGTCACCGGCTTTTACAAATTTAATAAAGTTAAAGTATTTTTCATAAATTATGAATCGAGAACTGGAATTAAGGAAAATGAATTGTTTTGTGACTTAATTGCTTATTGTGGACTGAGTATGGGATCGGGCTGCACGCCGCAGTGGTTGATATGAGGATCGGGCCGCACGCCGCAGCAGTATTGCGCTTGGGCTGTAGGAGCCCCTCCGGAGTCTGTACACACCCCCAGTGAGCGCCGTCGACGTTAAATTGGATCAGGCTACACGCCGTAGCGGTTATGTGCATTGCATTGCATCTTTATTTGTAGCTTCATATTGTGGTATTTTGTGGATTTCTTACTGTCAGCTACCTATATATATTTGTTACTCACTAAGTACTTAGTACTCACCCCTACTCCCTGCACCTTTTGTGTGCAGACTCAGGTACTCAGGAGCAGTAGACAGGCATTTCCCGCGGTTGCGGTGTCATATTGAGTTGCTGAGGTAGCTGCCTACGTTCGCAGAACCTAGCTTCTCCTCTCCTTTCCAGTTGTTATTTTATATTTTGTATTCAGACTTGAGTACTTCTATACAGTAATCTCTATTCCTATTGGGTTTTGTTAGAGGCTCTAGACTTGTGACTCCGGATCTTTGGGAGTGTCGGTATTTTGTTCATTATTATTATTATTATCGGAGTTCTTAAACTCATATATTCTTCTTGGGTTGTCCATTTGGGACTGGTATTTGTGATAATTAAATTGTTGGTCTGGCTGGCCTAGCTTGATTGTTGGGCGCCATCACGATCGGATTTGGGTCGTGACAAGTTGGTATCAAAGCCTAGGTTATTAGGACTCGCGAGTCATGAGCCGGTTTAGTAGGCTTTCGCAGATCGGTACGTAGACGTCCGTATCTATCTTCGAAGGGCTACAGAAAACTTTAGGAAAAACCTCATTTTCTTGGATTCATATCGTGCGATCCTGTGTTATCATGAAATTAAATTTTTCCATATTCTATTCTCTTGCAGATGGCGAGAACACGAGCTAACGGACGTGGCGTACGACCACCATTGGCACCCGCAGGCCGTGGTCGTGGTGAGGTAGGCGAGCGGTGCCAGCACTCGGCCGACCCACCACCGACTCGTACTCGTGGTCGATTCCCGCACCAGTGGCTCAGACTCGGGACCGTATTCCAGCGGCAAACGCTCCGCAACTCGAGTTCGGGCACCGGCAGCTGCCCATCGTGATACCGGTTCTTCGCGAGACCTTGGCTCGCATCTTATCGCTGTGTACTGTGCTTGGCTCGGTAGTCGCAGCCCATCGCCGCAGATCTTCTTCACGTGCGGGGGAGGAAATCGGACCCCCGTGGCTCACACACCCGAGCCGGCCCGGCCCGGCCTGCACCCGTTGCACCAGCCTCAGCTCATGTGGTTCAGGCCATGCCCGACGACGAGCAGCGTCGTTTGGAGAGACTTGAGAGGCTACAGCCTCCGACATTCAATGGTACTGAGGGCGAGGACGCCCAGGGTTTTCTTGACAGATGTCAGCGCATGCTGCGCACCGCGGGTATTCTAGAGTCTAGCGGTGTTTCATTCACCACTTTTCGGTTCACAGGTGCGCATTTCAGTGGTGGGAGGATTTCGAGAGGCGTAGGCCCGCCGGGGCGGCAGTGCCCCTCACTTGGCGGCAGCTTCTCACGCGTATTTTTGGAGAAGACGTGCCTCGGCCTCGCAGAGAGGAGCCGCGACGCCGGCTCGAGTGGTTGAAGCAGGGAGAGATGACGGTTAATCAGCACGAGATGAGATTCACACAGTTGGCCCGTCATGCCATGTGGATGGTTCCTACAGACAAAGAGAGTATTCGGAGATTTATTGATGGCCTTATTTATCCCATTCACATATTGATGACCAGGGAGAGAGTTTCGGCAGTTACCTTTGAGGAGGTGGTTGATGCTGCCCGTCATATTGAGACAGATCGCCGCAGAGAGCGGGAGGAGAGAGAGGCTAAGAGGCCTCGTGGTACTGGCAGCTACAGTGGTGCTCCGTCTAGGGGCCAATCTCAGCATAGCAGGGGTCGTTCTTTCAGATCTCATCAGTCTGGACGTGCAGAGTCCAGTGGAGTTTCATCGGATCATGGTCATCAGGGTCATCAGGGTTATCAGGGTCAGCAAGGTCGTTAGCCTGCATTGAGTGCTCTTCCAGCTCAGAGCTCTGCTCCTACTTCCTCAGCACAGGATTCATCTGCAGCGAGGGGTCCTCAGTAGCCCCTTCTTCCATCTTCGGGCCGTTGTTTTGAGTGCGGTGATTTGGGCCATATCAGGAAAGAGTGTCCTCAGTGGCTTCGCAAGCGGTCTCAGCAGAGGGATCAGCCTTCGTCTTCTACTCGTGTTTCTTCGGCGCCAGCATAGTTGGCTAGGACTGGTAGCCAGGTATCCAGAGGTCGCCCTAGGGGTGAAGATCGTACTGGTAGAGGCCAGGCTCGTTTCTATGCTCTTCCGGATAGGAAGGATGCTAGTGCTTCAGATGCGGTCATTTCAGGTATTATCTCAGTCCGCCACAGGGATGCTTCTGTCTTATTTGATCCCGGATCCACCTATTCTTATGTCTCTACTTATTTTGCACATCATTTGGGTACGACCCGTGGTATTCTTGCTTTGCCCGTACATGTGTCTACCCCAGTGGGGGATACTGTTGTTGTGGATCAGGTATATCGATCCCTGTATTATTACTATTGGGGGTCTGGAGACCCGAGTTGATCTATTAATATCGGGCATGGTAGATTTCGATGTAATCCTAGGCATGGATTGGCTATCTCCTTACCATGCGATTCTGGACTGTCATGCCAAGACAGTCACACTAGCTATTCCCAGTAATCCGAGGATCGAGTGGCGTGGCCTGACTGATTATGTGTCTGACAGGGTGATTTCTTATATAAAGGCCCAACGAATGATTGGCAAGAGTTGTTTATCTTATTTGGCCTTCATTAGAAATGTTGAGGCCGAGACACCCAGTCTTGATTCGGTCCCCATTGTGAGGGAGTTTCCGGATGTATTTCCAGCAGACCTACCAGGCATGCCGCCTGACAGAGATATTGACTTTGGTATTGACTTGGTGCCGGCACTCAGCCCATTTCTATTCCTCCCTATCGCATGGCACCAGCAGAGTTAAAAGAATTGAAAGAACAGCTTCAGGAACTCTTAGATAAGGGTTTCATTCGTCCGAGTGTTCACCTTGGGGTGCACCGGTGTTGTTCGTGAAGAAGAAAGATGGCACAATGAGAATGTGCATTGATTACAGGCAGTTGAACAAGGTAACAATAAAGAATAAGTACCCATTGCCTCGTATTGAGGACCTATTTGATCAGCTCCAGGGAGCTAGTGTATTTTCTAAGATTAATCTTCGATCGGGCTATCATCAATTGAAGATCAGGGACTCGGATATTATGAAGACAGCGTTCAGGACGCGATATGGGCACTACGAGTTCCTGGTGATGTCTTTCGGGTTGACTAATGCCCCAGCTGCATTCATGCACTTGATGAATAGTGTATTTCGGCCGTACCTTGATTCTTTTGTGATTGTGTTTATTGATGATATTTTGGTGTATTCACGCAACCAGGAGGAGCATGCACATCACTTGAGGGTGGCATTGCAGAGGTTGAGAGAAGAGAAGCTTTATGCAAAATTCACTAAGTGTGAGTTCTGGCTTGATACTGTCGGTTTTTTGGGACATATAGTGTCCAGTGATGGTATTCGGGTTGATCCACAGAAGGTCGAAGCAGTGCAGAATTGGCCCAGACCTTCCTCAGCTACAGAGATTCGGAGTTTTCTCGGCTTGGCAGGCTATTATCGCCGGTTTGTTCAGGATTTCTCATATATTGCTTCACCGTTGACTAAGCTGACACAGAAGAATGCTCCATTAGTGTGGTCCGATGAATGTGAAGAGAGCTTTCAGAAGCTCAAGGAGGCTTTGACCACAGCTCCAGTACTTGTGTTACCATCGGCCTCAGGGTCATATACGGTGTATTGTGATGCTTCTAGAGTTGGACTCGGTTGTGTGTTGATGCAGGAGGGTAGAGTTATTGCATATGCTTCTCGTCGGCTAAAGCCCCACGAGAAGAACTACCCTGTTCATGATTTGGAGTTAGCTGCTATTGTTCATGCCTTGAAGATTTGGAGGCATTACTTATATGGTATATCTTGTGATGTATATACAGACCACCGCAGCCTTCAGCATTTGTTTAAGCAGAAAGATCTAAATTTGAGGCAGCGGAGATGGCTTGAATTGCTTAAAGACTATGATATTACTATCTTGTACCATCCTGGGAAAGCCAATGTAGTGGCTGATGCATTGAGCCGGAAGGCTATTAGTATGGGCAGTTTGGCGTATATTCCAGTTGGGGAGAGACCCCTAGCAGTTGATGTTCAGGCGTTAGCTAATCCGATGGTAAGGCTGGATATTTCTGAGCCCAGTCGGGTGATGGCTTGTGTAGTAGCTCGTTCTTCTTTATATGATCATATTCGAGAGCGCCAGTATGATGATCCACACTTACTTTTCCTTAAGGACAGAGTTCAGCATGATGATGCCAGAGATGTCACTATTGATAGTGATGGTGTATTGCGGATGCAGGGCCGGATATGCGTGCCCAATGTTGATGGCCTTCGTGAGTTGATATTGGAGGAGGCCCATAGCTCGCGGTATTCTATTCATCCATGAGCCGCGAAGATGTATCAGGGTTTGAAGCAGCATTACTGGTGGAGAAAAATAAAGAAAGATATTGTGAGCCATGTGGCACGGTGTCTAAACTGTCAGCAGGTCAAGTATGAGCATCAGAGACATGGTGGTGTATTCCTACGTATTGATATTCCGGAGTGGAAGTGGGAAAGGATTTCTATGGACTTTACTAGTGGACTCCCTCGGACAGCGAGGAAATTTGATTCAGTTTGGGTGGTGGTGGATAGGCTGACCAAGTCAGCTCACTTCATTCCAGTGTGTACTACATACTCCTCATAGCGGCTGGCAGAGATATTCATCCGTGAGATTGTGAGACTGCATGGAGTTCCCATTTCTATTATATCAGACATACTCAGTTCACTTCTCAGTTATGGAGGACATTTCGACGAGAGTTGGGTTCACAGGTAGAGCTGAGCACAGCATTTCATCCACAGACGGATGGGCAGTCTGAGCATACTATTCAGATATTGGAGGACATGTTGCGTGCTTGTGTCATTGATTTCGGTGGTTCATGGGCTGATTATTTGCCTTTGGCGGAGTTTGCTTACAATAATAGCTATCAGTCCAGCATTCAGATGGCACCGTATGAAGCTTTATATGGGAGGCGGTGTAGGTCTCCAGTCGGTTGGTTCGAGCCCGGCGAGGCTAGGTTGTTAGGGACAGAGTTAGTCCAAGATGCCTTAGATAAGGTGAAGGTGATTCAGGAGAGACTTCGCACGGCTCAGTCGCGTCAGAAGAGTTATGCAGACCGGAAGGTCCGAGATGTGTCTTATTCAGTAGGTGAGAAGGTGTTGCTGAAAGTTTCGCCTATGAAGGGTGTTATGAGGTTTGGAAAGAAAGGGAAGTTGAGCCCAAGGTTTATTGGACCTTTTGAGGTGCTTAGGAAAGTTGGGGAGGTGGCTTATATGCTTGCTTTGCCACCCGGTTTGTCGGGAGTTCACCCGGTGTTCCATGTATCTATGCTCCGGAAGTATGTCGGAGACCCGTCTCATGTGTTAGACTTCAGCACGATACAGCTAGATGAAGACTTGACTTATGATGTAGAGCCAATAGCCATTTTGGGTCGACAGGTTCGTAAGCTGAGATCCAAGGATATAGCTTCAGTGAAAGTGCATGGAGAGGTCGTCCCGTGGAAGAAGCAACTTGGGAGACCGAGCAGGAAATGCGGAGCAGATATCCACACTTGTTTGATGCTCCACGTATGTTACTTAACCCGCTCGAGGACGAGAGTTTGTTTAAGTTGGGGAGAATGTAACGACCCAGCCCGTCGTTACAGGAATTACCACCCCGTTACCCTGCATTTACATATATTATGCTTTTAAATCAGTATTAGAATATATTGGGTGAGTTAGGAGTGATTTGGATTAAAAATGAAACAAATAGCATGTTTGAAGGAAGCTTGAATATGGAAAGTCAACCAAGAGTTGACTATTGATTTAGAGTGCTCGAAATCGGATTCTGATGATTCGACTAGTTCCAGGGGATCACTTATGACTTAGGAGAACAATCGGAATTGAATTCGGAGGTCCGGTGTAGTTTTAGGCTTGAATTGGCGAAGGTTTAATTTTGGCGAAAACCGGATGGTAGGTGATATTTTGATCCGGAGGTCGGAATGGAATTCCGACAATTTCTGTAGCTTCGTTATGTGATTTTGGATATGTCTACAAATTTTCAGGTCATTCGGACATCGTTTGATCGGGTTTTGGATTGAATGTTAGTTTTGAAAGTTTTGAAGAAACTTAGGCTTGAATCTGTGAGTAAATGGAGATTTTGATGTTTAGTATGGTGTTTTTATGATTGGAACAAGTTCGTATCATGTTTTGGAGTATATTGGTGGTTTTCGTTGGGGTCCCGGGGGTCCAAACGGACCATTTTTGGAAGAAAAGAGAAGGCTGGTTGCTGTCATAAACGCAGCAGGTTTTTGCTCTCCGCGATCGCGGGGAGGGGGACGCGATCGCGTAAGGCTGGGGGCTAGGCCATCGCGATCGCAGGATCACCAGTCGCGATCGCGTAGAGTTAACCGCGTGGCCATCGCGATCGCATCAGCATCTACGCTATCGCGTAGAAGAGAAATGGGTCCAGGGAAAAATGTGCTACGCGATCGCAGGAAGAGGGAAGCGATCGCGTGAAGCCGGATGATTGAACATTGCGATCGCGTGAGGAGAGTCGCGATCGCGTGAGGCCAAAATTTTTGAACATCGCGATCGCGTGAGTAGAGTCGCGATCGCGTAGAGCAAATGGGTCTGGCAGAGAATTTAATCACAGAAGCAGAGGGGTTACGGGTCACCCCCAAAACATAATTTTGAGACCTAGAGAGAAGAAAACTCGAGGAAATCACTGAGAAGTCATCGGGTATTCGTCGGAGGTAAGATTCTTGACTCAAAAACATCATTTTATGTTAGAATTAACATCAATATTCATGAAATTGGGTTGAAATCTTGAAGAAATGTGGCCTAAATATTGAAAACGGGATTTTTGGATTTGGATGGCCATTTGAACTCCGATTTCGATAAATTTTATATGCACGGACTCGTGGCGAGATGAGGGTCGCGTTGGTACTAATTTCAAAATTTTCCGAGCAAGTGGGCCCGGGTCGGGTTTTACCAACTTAGTGTATTTATGCGAATTTCATGTAAATTGAAATGGGTTATGATTATTTGACCCGTATTTGATATAATTATTGTGGTTTGACTAGATTCCACGCACGAGGGAGCTAAATTCAAAGGAAAAGGCATCGCGGAAGAGTCTACGACCGGCTAGAGGTGAGTAGTTTGTGTATATGGTAGCCTGAGGGTTCGAAACCCCGGCTTAGCACATTGTGACGCTAGTAAGGCGTGGCTCGCACACCGTGGCAGGTGCGGGATTGATTGTGACTAGGGATTGAGACTTGGTCCATCCCGGATGTGAATAATATGTTGTTAGTATTTGCTATATTTGTAGGCTGTAAGCCTTGTTTGGGGCCTTGTGCCGATCTGTAGCGTCCTTAGAGGACAATATTTATGTGATAGCTATAATTGCTTAAATCACTGATCTCAGTCCTGGAAATTGAAATCATACTTTTGAATTGCTAAGTCACCGGCTTTTACAAATTTAATAAAGTTAAAGTATTTTTCATAAATTATGAATTGAGGACTGGAATTAAGGAAAATGAACTGTTTTTGTGACTTGTCTGATTTATGTGGACTGAGGATGGATCGGGCTGCACGCCGCAGCGGTTGATATGAGGATCGGGCCGCACGCCGCAGCATTATTGCGCTTGGGCTGTAGGAGCCCCTCCGGAGTCTGTACACACCCCCAGTGAGCGCCGTCGACGTTAAATTGGATCGGGCTACACGCCGTAGCGGTTATGTGCATTGCATTGCATCTTTATTTGTTGAATAAATCTGTGGTAGCTGTATTGTATTGTTGCTGCTAGTTCGTAGGAGATTCGGACTGTAGTGTAGCTTCATATTGTGGTATTTTGTGGATTTCTTACTGTCAGCTACCTATATATATTTGTTACTCACTGAGTACTTAGTACTCACCCCTACTCCCTGCACCTTTTGTGTGCAGACTCAGTTACTCAGAAGCAGTAGACAGGCATTTCCCGCGGTTGCAGTGTCATATCGAGTTGCTGAGGTAGCTGCCTACGTTCGCATAACTTAGCTTCTCCTCTCATTTCCAGTTGTTATTTTGTATTTTGTATTCAGACTCGAGTACTTCTATATCGTACTCTCTATTCCTGTTGGGTTTTGTTTGAGGCTCTAGACTTGTGACTCCGGATCTTTGGGAGTGTCAGTACTTTTGTTCATTATTATTATTATTGGAGTTCTTAAACTCATATATTCTTCTTGGGTTGTCCATTTGGGGACCGGTATTGTGTTATAATTAAATTGTTGGTCTGGCTGGCCTAGCTTGATTGTTGGGCGCCATCACGACCGGATTTGGGTCGTGACACCCTCCGTTCATTCCTGCTATGGTGATTTGCCGGGAGAGTCGGTTCTGAAATTTGGAGCGTTTTGGGACACTTAGTCCCTAAAAAAAAGCCTTATAATTGAAAAAATGGCATGTAGCTAGAACAATGTTAAGACGACCTCGGAACGGAAATCCGATGGTTCCATTAGCTCCGTTAGGTGATTTCGGGGTTGGGAGCGCGTTCGGAATGTATTTTGGAGGTCCGTAGCTCAATTAGGCTTGAAATGCCGAAGTTTGAAATTTTGGCGAATCCGAACGATAGGTGAGATTTTGATCCGAGGGTCGGAATGGAATTCCGACAATTTCTGTAGCTTCGTTATGTGATTTTGGATATGTCCGCAAATTTTCAGGTCATTTGGACGTCGTTTGATCGGGTTTTGAATCGAATGTTAGTTTCGGAAGTTTTGAAGAAACTTAGGCTTGAATCCGTGTGTAATTGGTAATTTTGATGTTTAGGATGGTGTTTTTATGATTGGAACAAGTTCGTATCATGTTTTGGAGTATGTTGGTGGTTTTCGTTGGGGTCCCGGGGGCCTCGGGATGATTTCGGATGCCCAACGGGTCATTTTTGAAAGTTTTTGGACTGCTGTTCTGGTATCTGGTATTGTTCTTCACGTTTGCGAGGGTCCTATCGCGTTCGCGAAGAAGAATTTGGCCTCTAAGACTTTGTTCTTCGCGTTCGCGATGAAGGTATCGCGTTCGCGAAGAAGGATTTTTCATCAGAGACTTTGTTCTTCGCGTTCGCGTACAGTGCCTCGCGATCGCGAAGAAGGATTTTCTGTCGCACAGGTCCTACTTCGGAAGCTCATATGTTTTTATCTACAAGGAATTTTGAGGTGATTCAAAAATGAAAGTTGTAACACATTGAATCTAGTTTTCAGAAACATATTATAATAATCATTTGGAGTTGTGTGTAAAAAGTTATGACCATTGCAATAGAGGCTGTCCGAGCAAAGTTGGAAAAATGTATTTTTGGGAGTTTGTTCTTCGCGAACGCGAGAGAAGGACCGCGAACGCGAAGAACAAATACCTGGGCAGCAAAATAAAGTTCAAACTTCATCCCATTTGCCATTTTTGATGATTTGGAGCTCGGGTAAGGCGATTGTTCGGGAGATTTTTGGAGAAATCAAAAGGGTAAGTACTCTTAACTCAATTTTGGTTGTATAACTCGAATCTATTGCAAATTTAGTCTTTAATTTGAGAATTTTTGTTAAAAAGGGTAGAAAATCCTCTTGGATAGAATCAAGGATTTGATGGGCCATTTTTGGTCCGATTTGGGTGTTCTTGGTATGGTTAGACTCGTGTTGAGATAAGGAATACGAAAATGTAACTTTCGTAATTTTTCGAGAAGCGTACCGAAAGTCGGGTTTTGGAAACTTTGTGGTTTTGGTGTAATTCGATTGTTTTGATTGGGTAATGCCCAATTGGCCTATTTTGATGTGATTCCATTGATTTTTATCAGATACTACACCTGTGGAGGCCGACATTCGCGGCAAGAGAGTTGTCTCTTAGCGGTTTTATACCGGAGTCAAGGTAAGTGGATTGTCTAACCTCGTGTGGGGGAACCTTAACCCCTAAGATATTATGTGATAGTTTAAATGCCTTGCACGCGAGGTGACGGGCGTGTACATGCGCTGGTTGTTGTAACTCACTTTACTTGAATTGTCCAATTTGTGATATTTCTGTTCTTGGTTTATTAAATTGTGATATTTACCTGGTATTTGTTAGGGAAGCATGATTAGATAGGATTTATCTGTCTAATTGCCTAAATTGTCTTACTTGAACATCTCGATAATTGTTGGCACTAGTCCCTCGGTGAAGTTGTAGTTGAGCATATTATCTTTTCTTTGTGCGTTTTCTTTAATTGTTGTGTCGGTGGATCGCGGGTTCAATTCCCTGAGATCCTAGTGGCTGTGGGTTCGATTCCCGCAGACCCGGAGTTTATTGATAGGGCCGGCGGGTTCGATTCCCGAGATCCCGAGTGATTTGTAGGACCGCGGGTTCGATTCCCGAGATCCCGAGTTATTTATAGGGACCGCGGGTTCAATTACCGGAGATCCTGAGTTATTGAGATATCGATTGCGGGTTCGATTCCCGAAGATCCCGAGTTATTGATATATTATCGAGACATGGGCTGCGGTTCGATTCCCTGAGACCCGTAGTGATTCGTTAATCGGACCGTGGGTTCAATTTCCACAGTCTTGGACTTGTTAATCGAGTTGTTACTTGTTGTTAGTTTAATTGTAGACGGTTGCGTAATCATTTTATTGTTGTTATTTCGGAATTATTATCGTTAAACCGCTTATTATTGTTATTATCATTTTTGTAATTGTTTTCTCTCCGTAGGCCCCGACCTTCCTCGTCACTACTCCATCGAGGTTAGGCTTGGCACTTACCGAGTACCGCCGTGGTGTACTCATGCTACTCTTCTCGCACACTTTTGTCGTGCGGATGCGTGACATCAGGACATGCCCGTACTAGGTGATTCAGAACAGTACATTTGGAGACCTCGAGGTATGATCTGCTACGTCCGCGGATCCGGAGGCCCTCCTTCTATTCCGATAGTATTAGTAGATGTTTTCCTTCATTTCGTTGTTAGATACTCTTTACACATAGAGCCAAAGTTGTATACTCTCTTTTAGTCTGTGTTGCCCGTGGGATTCCGGGTCTTGGTGGTATTTTATACAATGTGTTTGACGGGTGTATGTTCCCAGCGGCACAGATTACATTTCCTTTTTATATTATTTTTTTTTCTATTTATTATTTAATGTTCATAAACTTGTATATTCCGCAACGTGTTAGGCTTACCTAGTCGTGGGGACTGGGTGCCGTCATGACATGTTCACGATTGGTGAACTAGGCTCGTGACAATATTCCTATTACATCACTTTTTATCTTCTTTCTCTTTATGTCTCTTTCTTGCTTTTTCCTTTGTTTTTTGTTGGCCGCTTGGTCTTCATATCTTATTTGTCTTCATGTAATAATTTTTGTCCACTTATTCCATTTGGACGGCTGGGACAAAGTTATCTTCTCCAGTACATTTTGAACATATGTGGTCTGGATATTTATGTCCTATTATTTTACAATATCTTGTTAATAGCTCTATAGAGATAAATTCTTTCTTCAGTGCTCTGGTTTCTGGTTGTATCTCTGGTTTAAGTAGTGATAAGATCCAATTCCGGACTTCATCCATATCTGCTTTCCTTTGCTCCTTGGAGTTGGCATATATCATTAGCTGATCTCTGTTATAATAGCTCCATATTGGATTTCCATTTAAATAATTATTAGCTAGTTCTTGGATAATTGTAGCTAGGCCAATAATTCTTTTGTTCGCATAAAATTCGGGTATATCTGTCCTTTGTATTTCTGGCTGTGTGCCTATATCTTGTGGTATGATCATCTGCTGCGTCAGTCCTATCTTTACGATCTGAATGACACGCTTTATTTTGTCAAATAATATTTCTGCTATAGCTGGGTAGACCTTAATGAAAAATAAGTCTCCTTTTGTAATTCTTTTGAAAGTAATAAATGCTTTGTATAGTTCTGGTATCCCTTTTATTTCTTCTCCATCATATGTGTATACGGTATTAAGTAATCCGTAATTAAAACAAGTTGTTACTAAATTTGTTCTAGTCTTAGGTTGAGCAATCAACCTATTATAGCTTTGTAACTTTTGTGTTACGTAGTCTTCTTGTGGGTTTGTGGTGGTAGTAGATCTGGGGTTTTTGTTTAAATATGTTTGGATATGGTATATATTTTCAATATAGTTTCTGTTAATGTGGTTATATGATTTTTTATCTTGGTTTAAACTATTTGCATAGCTTGTGGTTTGTGGAGTTGTGGGTATTTGTGGTAATTTTGGCATAAATGGCTTTGTAAATACACTGTTTAGATTGGTGTTTACATATGGCTTTTTGCTAGCTGATCTGCTTGTACCTGCAGCTGTATCTAAACAAACATTAGTTTGGGTTTTTAGGTGTTTCCTATCGTCACCTTTTATCTCCGCATATTTTAAGTCATGATGATGACTTAGCTCCGCATTTTTATAGTCATGCTGCTGACTTATGTTCTTCTTCATAATTTGCAGCTCAGTATTCATGCTTCCTACTTGCGTAGTTAGCTCTGAAATAGCTTTCATTAGATTTTGCAATGTATCCGGTTCAGTTTGTGTAGCTTTGTCTTGATATGTAATCTGCAATGACATTTTTGTTAGTACTGATTACTTCAATTGTAAATGTAAAATTCAGTATATTCAATACAAGCCTTCGTATTTTCTTTGTTGTAACTGAATCTTGTATCTTCCTGGTTAGCCACCATTTTACTTGTGTATTATCTGTTCTTATAATAAACTTATTATATACAATATATGGTTCAAATGCCAATAAGCATTTATATAATTCATATAATTCTTTTCTATTAATTTCCCATTTTATTTCCGGGTTTGTAAATGTTCCTGAATAATACCTACAATGATGTTCTATTTTTTCTTTATCATACCTGTATTTTAATACTCCTCCATAACTTTTTTCACTTGCGTCTGATTCTACTATATATGTGAATTTTTTATTTTCATCTCGGAAGTATAGTTTTGGTAGATTTTTACATATTTGTTTAACTTTTCTTACTTGTTTTTTATTTTCTTTACTAAAGTGATACTCTATATCCTTTTTTAGATTTTTCTTGCAATGGTTTTAAAGTCTCTGCTAATTTTGGTATATATTCTCTTACTTGGTTTACTAATCCTAAAAATGATTGTAGTTTCTTTTTTGTATCTAATTGTTCATTTGAATTTATTATCTTTTGTACTATATGAGTTTGCATTTTAATTCCACTTTTATCTATTTCTATTCCTAGAAATTCTATTTGATTTTTCATTATTTCTGCCTTTTTTCTACTTAAGCTTATTCCCGATATTTCTATAATATGTATAAATTATTCTAATAATCTTATATGCTCATCTTGTGTTTTTGAATATAATAATATATCATCAATATATATTATGCAATTTTCTAATTGTTTGAAATAGTTATCCATAAAATGTTGATATCTACCTGGTGCATTTTTATATCCGAAAGGTAATACATTCCATTCTTAAAATCCTTGGGGTACAGTAAATGCTGTTAATTTTTTGGATTCTTCTTCTAACTTTAAGTGATAAAATCCCGATTTACAATCAAATTTACTAAAATAGTTATATCCTTGGATTTGTCTTATTTTTAGTATTTTATTTGGTATTGGGTAATTATATGTCTTAGTTTTTGCATTTAGATTTCTATAATCAATAACCATTCTACTTTTTCCTCTTTTTTGTTGTCACGACCCAAATCCGGTCGTGATGGCGCCCGACAATCAAGCTAGGCCAGCCAGACCAACAATATCTGATTACGTCGAATACCAGTCCCAAATGGACAACCCAAGAAGAATATATGACTTTAAGAACTCCAATAATAATAATAATAATCAAAATACTGACACTCCCAAAGATCCGGAGTCACAAGTCTAGAGCCTCTAACAAAACGCAACAGGAATAGAGAGTACTGTATAGAAATACTCAAGTTTGAATACAAAATACAAATAACAACTGGAAAGGAGAGGAGAAGCTAGGTTCTGCGAACGTAGGCAGCTACCTCAGCAACTCGATATGATACCGCAACGCTGGAAATGCCTGTCTACTACTCCTGAGTACCTGAGTCTGCACACAAAAGGTGTAGGGAGTAGGGGTGAGTACTAAGTACTCAGTGAGTAACAAATATATATAAGTAGCTGACAGTAAGAAATCCACAAAATACCACAATATGAAGCTACACTACAGTCCGAATCTCATACGAACTAGCATCAACAGTACAATTCAGCTACCACAGAGTAATTCAACAAATAAAGATGCAATGCAATGCACATAATCGCTACGACGTGTAGCCCGATCCAATTTAACGTCGACGACGCTCACTGGGGGTGTGTACAGACTCCGGAGGGGCTCCTACAGCCCAAGCGCAATACTGCTGCGGCGTGCAGCCCGATCCTCATATCAACCACTGCGGCGTTGTAACGACCCGACCGGTCGTTTTGAGCTTTGACGCGTCATTCAGCAGATTGAGGCCATGAAAAGCTTTATCTCAGATATATTGACTTGTATGTATGATCAGAATTAAAATTCAGGAAGTTTGGAGTTAAATCTAAATGGAAATTCTCCTTTTGAAAGCTTAAAGTTGAAGAAATGAACTAGGATTGGAATTTTGAGTAAATGACCTCGGAATTGGAATCTGAAAGTTCCAGCATGCTAGTATGATGATTTTGAACTTGGGCTTATGTCTGTATTTGGTTTTTGATAACCCGTGAGTATTTCAGCGTATATGGTGGAAGTTAGTATTTTAAAAGAATTTCATAAATTTGGGTTGGAAGGCATTTTAGAGTTATTGATGTCCATTTGGGATTGCGAGTCTGGGAATAGATCCGTACGGTGATTTTGGAGTTGGGAACGCGATCGGAAGTGAATTCGGATGTCCGGAGGTCATTTTGAAGTGATTTGGCTAAATATAGGAATTTGAAGGTTTATGAGAAAATTCGACCGGAAGTGAAAATTTTGATATCGGGGTCGTAATGCAATTCCGAAATGTTAGTGCAAGTCCGTAATGTCCAATGTGACTTGTGTGCAAATTTTGAGTCAATTCGGATCGATTTTGGTAGGAAATGGACAATTAATCTCTTTTAGGAAAGCTTAAGTTGGAAAAGTTAACCCAACGTTGACTATTGAGTTAGAGTGCTCGGAACTGAATTCCGATGATTCAGTTAGTTTCGGGAGATGATTTAAGACTTAGGAGCGCAATCGGAAGTAATTTTGGAGGTCCGGTGAAGAAGTTAGCCTATTTTGGCGAAGTTGGAATTTTGGTGGAATCCGATCGATAGGTGAGATTTTGATCCGGGAGTCGGAATGGAATTCCGACAAATACAGTAGCTCCATTAGGTGATTTTGGATGTGCCTGCAAAATTTCACGTCATTCGGAGGTCGTTTGGTCGGGTTTTTGATCGAATGTTGGTTACGGAAGTTTAAATGAAAACTTGGGCTTGAATTTGCTTGGATTCGATGTTTTCCGTGTTTAAGGGCATGTTTTTATGATTGCAACAAGTTTGCATCGTGTTATGGAGTATGTTGGTGGTTTTTGTTGGGGGCCCGGGGGCCTCGGGATGAATTCGGGGGTCCAAACAGACCATTTAGAGCCAAAGTGAGCAGCTGATTGCTGCACTAATTGCAGCAGATTTTCAGCAATTTTCGGCTAATTTGAGAGCTGATATCTTGTAATCTATAGAGAATCACAAAACGTACAAAACATGCAAGTTGTAGAACATCGTGTCTAGTTTCCAGAAAGCTAAAGAACTCGTAATTTGGACATATGTACTAGAAGTTATGATCGATGGAAAATGACTGCTGGAGCAATAAGATGTACAACTTGTACAGCGCGCAGGTGCAGGGTACAACCCGACGAAGCACATACATATTCTTTATTACACGAAATTGGGTTATTTCTTTCATTGATTTCATTTCGTTTGGATGATTTTGGAGAGCTTCAAGAGGGGATTTCACCGGGTAAACATCGGAGGTAAGATTCTTGACTCAAAAACATAATTTTATGGTAGAATTAACATCAATCTTCATGAATTTAGGTAGAAATTGTGAAGGATTGTGGCATAGAAATTGAAAACGAAAATTTGGGTTTTGAAAGGCCAATCGAACTCCGATTTTGATAAATATTATATGCACGGACTCGTAGAGAGACAAGGATCGCGTTGGTACTAATTTCGGGATTTTTCGAGCAGTGGGCCCGGGGTCGGATTTTACCAACTTAGTGTATTTATGCGAATTTCATGTAAATTGAAATGGGTTATGATTCTTTGACCCGTATTTGATAAAATTATTGTGGTTTGACTAGATTCTACGCACGAGGGAGCGAATTTCAAAGGAAAGGGCATTGCGGACGAATCTACAGCCGGCTACATGTGAGTAGTTTCTGTATATGGTAGCCTAAGGGTTCGAAACCCCTGCTTAGCACATTGTGACGTTTGTATGGCATGGCTCGCACACCGTGGCAGGTGCGGAAATGATTGTGACTGGGGATTGAGACTTGGTCCATCCCGGATATGGATAAAAATGCTATTAGTGATAGAAATACATTGTGTTTGACATATTTGTGGGCTGTAAGCCTTGTTTGGGGCCTTGTGCAGACCTGTAGTATCCTTAGGGGATAGTATTTATGTGATAGCTATACTTGCTTAATCACCGATCTCAGTCCCGGAAATTGAAATCACAGTATTGAAATGCTAAGTCACCGGCTTTTGCAAATTAAATAAAAGTTAAAGTATTTTTCATAAATTATGAACTGGAAACTGGAATTTAAAAAAATGAACTGTTTTGTGACTTATATGATTATTGTGGACTGAGGATGGATCGGGTTGCACGCCGCAGCGGTTATTATAATATGAGGATCGGGCTGCACGTCGCAGCGG
Organism: Nicotiana noctiflora; assembly: GCA_032618575.1. Taxonomy (NCBI): domain Eukaryota; kingdom Viridiplantae; phylum Streptophyta; class Magnoliopsida; order Solanales; family Solanaceae; genus Nicotiana; species Nicotiana noctiflora. Next base: position 35,076 of record JASVEL010005337.1, read on the forward strand.
TATTTGCGCTTGGGCTGTAGGTGCCCCTCCGGAGTCTGTACACACTCCAGTGAGCGCCGTCGACGTTAAATGGATCGGGCTACACACCGTAGCGGTTATGTGCATTGCATTGCATCTTTATTTGGTTAATTATTCTGTGGTAGCTGTATTGTACTGTTGATGCTAGTTCGTAGGAGATTCGGACCGTAGTTTAGCTTCATATTGTGGTATTTTGTGGATTTCCTACTTTCAGCTGCTTATATATATTTATTACTCACTGAGTACTTAGTACTCACCCCTACTCCCTGCACCTTTGTGTGCAGATTCAGGTACACAGGAGGGATAGACGAGCACTCCAGCTTTTATTAGTATTTATCCGAGTTGCTAAGGTAGCTGCTGGCGTTCGCAGGACCTGGCTTCTCTTTTTATTCTATTTTTTCTTTGTATATAAATTATTTAGACTTTAGTATTTGGATTAGATATTGTTATCCGATCTTGTTTAGAGGCTTCAGACTCGTGACCCCTAGATCTTTGGGGTGGATATTTAGTTTAGCTTTATTATTGATATTAATGTTCAGGTTATTGATTTGAGCTTCATGCTCGGGATGAGAGTGTAAATGGTCGGGCTTGCCTAGCAGTTGTGTTGGGCGCCATCACGACCGGGATTGGGGTCGTGACAAAGTTGGTATCAGAGCTAGGTTACTAGGCCTCATGAGTCTTGAGCCGGTTGGTAGAGTCTTGTGGATCGGTACGGGGACGCCTGTACTTATCCTCGGGAGGCTGCAAACCGTTAGGAAACACTTCACATTTCTTGGAATTCTTATCGTGCGTACTTGATTCAGCTTGAGATATAAATCTTGGAAATTCCTTCCACACGTGTGTGTACGCTTTGAGCGCTCAGTAATATAATTGCCTTGATGGCTTGTGATTCCCTGTTCGAGGGGTGAGATATAATCCCTGCGAGTTCATGTTAGGTCAGTCGGGAGGACTTGAGTCCAAATCTTTGTCTATGACATGAGCACCAAAGTGCTGATTTTACAAACTGGTATTATGAAATTTCGTGTGATCGGTATTGTTCCTAACTGTGGAAATGGCAGCTTAATAGTGTATGAGTTGTCAGGTGTTAGATCCTTATTGTAATCTGTTGTGTAGCCCCGAGCTACGGGCGTGGTGAATATTTATCATATCTCTTAGTTGGAAGGTAAAGTGCCTTACGTGTAGTAAAACGAGTTTAGACTCGGGAAGACTAAAGTGATTATGCTATGTATATCCTGGTGGAAGGTGTTGTACCGAAATACTAGATTGATGCAAAGTAGGTGGGTGGATTCGGATGTGGAATTGAAGGGTATTTGATATGTGTTATGATGCGAGCAGGTGTAGCGCAGGTTTAGGTATAAATTGTGATAATATGATTCGTATAGTATTAAGATTTAATGTTGTTCAAATACATTGCGATGTCTTGTTGAATTGTGGATGTATTGTTAGAATGGTTTGGTGATTCTCTGGCAGGTGGATAGGCCAATTTACAAAGGAAACTCTGACAAAATTTTTGAAAAACAATTGGGACTTAGAAAAGATTTTTGTCACCTGGAGAGTAGGCTTAAATGTTGAGTGTGAATAAATGCAGGAATTGTAGAAGAGTCAAGGTCTTTGATAATTCGAGTCTCTGTCAAGCTTGTAAATGACTTGAGTTTAATCTCACCATAACATTGTGGCATCATTTGAGTAAAGAATGCTATGAGCGACTAAAAGTGCTTTGATGTATGGCTCCAAGCCAAGTTGGGGAGGTTGTTATTGATTAACTGATTGCACTGTTGTGTGCTATGTTGGTTTTGTCTCTAAGTATGTTGGGGAATTGTGATAAAGGTTATGGTGCTTCGTAGATATGAAGAAATAATATGATGGTCTGAACTGCTGCTGGTAAGAATGTTCGATGTATAAGAAGGAAAGATAGCTAAATGCATGTAATCATGTTCTGCGGTGCCAGAGTTCTAACATGGCACGAGTGGTCCTGTCCAATAAGACAGTTGAATTATAATTGAATAAGCGTGAATGACGCCCGAGAATGGCCTTGCGGTATTCAAGATTTTGCTTGTAACAGTAAGGTGTCTTAAGATTGTGTATGTGGCTAAAGACGGTGGTTTTGTTAGAAGGGATCCAGATTTGTGTAATGATATGTGAATGATGAGATTCTATGTATCTATATTGGAGAGTAATTATAATGAATTCAAAATCGCAGGAAGTTCTTCAAAATAAAGTATTGTAGAATGTGGTACTTCTAGGAAACATTGAGAGAGTATTCAGCGACCTGTGAGCTTAGACCATGTGGTCTTATGTACGAGTCTCGTGTGGTAACATGAGTTGAGATATTGTGATCCTTCAGTAAAGGAGAATATTAAATTAAAGATGAATCAGAAAGGAATTGGGTAAATGGAACAACTTGTTAATAAACTGAAACGGTATGATAAGGATACGATTAACTCCTGGTATGTGTTCGAAGTAATGAGTCTTGCAGCTATGGTGCAACCAAGCTCTTGAGTGCTGGCAGTTGCGTAGCTCGATGTGGGTAGAAGGACTCAGTCCTGACAGTTAAACTTATGCAATGAATTGGGAGAAAAAGTTTGTGATGTGTTCACCGTGGTTTGAAAGTGAGTATATTCCTGTTGGTATGCGAAGCATGTAATGTGTAATGACTTTTCTTCTATATAGGATCATGAAGGTCCTTGACTAGTTAAGTGCGTCGATGTTTGCGGCGTAGGAAAGGGATAGAAGTTCCATGTTATCTTAGTGTGGTATGGTATATGCGATGTGTTATGGAGAGTTGATGATGGCATATGGAAATTTCTGAATGACTCTCGTGGTGTGAATGGATGCTTGATGTGTGCTATGTATTCGTACAGTATGGAGTGTGGAATCAGGCACAGTGAATCGTGTGTTATATAGGTGATGGGGACTAGAAGTTCTCGTAATCCGCATATGCAGTGGTTGTATATCGTGTGTATCGGCACCGTTTAGCGATCATTGGAAGTTGGAAGCCCTAGTGGCTCTCCCTTAGCTCGATATGATGAATTTGGGTTATGAGACTTGATTGCAGACTGGTTGTCATAAGTCAGGTTGCCTAGACTAACGTGATATGGACTATGTCGGAAATGGCACAAATTGCGTAGCAGAGTGCATCAGAGTATGCTTCAACAGGGTAGTTGTACCCAGGACCAACGGACGGCTGGTAGGTATTGCTTTGTCAGTGGGGCCTTCGTGGCGGATATCAGTGCAGAGATTTCTACCATTAATTCAGTTCCAGTATTGTGGAATTTTGTCGGATGTGTATCTTGTGGCCAAGCTTGAGGCTATATATGTTTGTTGTAATGAGCAATATGACTCGGTGTGCATTTCTTTTTGCGAGAGTTTTGCGTGGATCGGGTGGCACGCCGCCACGGGTTATTTGGATCGGGTGGCACGTCGCCACAGGTATGGTATCTGGATCGGGTGGCACGCCGCCACGGGTATGTCATTTTGAGCAGGTTGCACGCCGCAACCGTGTAATATGGAGCATAGCTTTTCTATAGGTTACCTTGTGTACTATACTTCCTAGTCTTTGAGGAAAGTCAGTGTTTCTTATCGCGCAGCGACTGGCGCATCGGTTGTGTCCTTACAAGATTTGATGGCGTATATTAATTGTTTCACCGTGGGTGAGATTGATTGTTTGGGTTCCGACCTAGATTTGTGCGTGGCCGACTGTTTTGAGCATGGTGACTTGAGGTTCTCCATGAGTAATAGTGCTTGGATAGAATCGTGAGTCGTGGCAAGGCCACGTGATGTTATAACATTCGAGGAGGGTTCAAGTACTCTAATTCTATGATGTGGGACGAGATCTCAGTTATATGTTGTGATGGAATTGAGGAATTTGAATTACAACTCTTTTGTGTGAGTCAGTTGTCATGATTCGAGTGTGTTCAAATCATTTCTTATTGGAGCCTGTGTTTTGCTTGTCCTGGCTTAGGCCGATGAGGAGGTGTCATATTACCACTGTGATGTGTTATAATCGAAATGATCGTTGGAGTCATTAATGAGTGCGAACATACGTGATTTCAACTAGATAGAAAGGTAATATCGAGGTTTGGCTCCAAAATCCGTTGTAATATCAGTCAAAAGAGAAATGGCTTCATAAATGGTTGAATTGAGGAATTGTTACGGTTTAGCCCGTGTTTTATTTATCGTTGGCAGTATATGAAAGTGTTGGAATAAGACTTCAACTAATAAGAGGTTTCCATCGGTATTTGGGTATTGTAGGCAACTGCAGTAAATAAAGAATGTTATTGTGGTCATATGAGTAAGGTGATGCGAAGTGTAAGTTCAACAAAGTTATGCATTAATTTTTGGGTACAACGTGTGGAGATTGATATGGTGGTCGAATGATGGAAACAGACTTGACAAGAAATTCAACGTGTTGGAATTTGGCCTAATGGCTTATTCGCTTGAATAAAGAATTATATCTACAGAATTATATAGCTAATGTGATCAACTAAGTAGTGGTAGCACGGGAAGGTGCATGATGTGTTAAACAAGTTATTCGAGACTACATCATTGTAGTTCTCAGCACGTTCGAGGACGAACGTATGTTTAAGTGGGGGAGATTGTAACGACCCGACCGGTCGTTTTGAGCTTTGACGCATCATTCAGCAGATTGAGGGCATGAACAGCTTTATCTCAGGTATATTGACTTGTGTGTATGGTCAGAATTAAAATTCAGGAAGTTTGGAGTTAAATCTAAATGGAAATTCTCCTTTTGAAAGCTTAAAGTTGAAGAAATGAACTAGGATTGGAATTTTGAGTAAATGACCTCGGAATTGGGATCTGAAAGTTCCAGCATGCTCGTATGATGATTTTGAACTTGGGCGTATGTCTGTATTTGGTTTTCGATAACCCGTGAGCATTTCGGCGTATATGGTGGAAGTTAGTATTTTAGAAGACATTCATAAATTTGGGTTGGAAGGCATTTTAGAGTTATTGATGTCCATTTGGGATTGCGAGTCTGGGAATAGATCCGTACGGTGATTTTGGAGTTGGGAACGCGATCGGAAGTGAATTCGGATGTCCGTCGGTCATTTTGAAGTGATTTGGCTAAATATAGGAATTTGAAGGTTTATGAGAAAATTCGACCGGAAGTGAAAATTTTGATATCGGGGTCGTAATGCGATTCCGAAATGTTAGTGCAAGTCCGTAATGTCCAATGTGACTTGTGTGCAAATTTTGAGTCAATTCGGATCGATTTTGGTAGGAAATGGACAATTAATCTCTTTAAGGAAAGCTTAAGTTGGAAAAGTTAACCCAACGTTGACTATTGAGTTAGAGTGCTCGGAACTGAATTCCGATGATTCAGTTAGTTTCGGGAGATGATTTAAGACTTAGGAGCGCAATCGGAAGTAATTTTGGAGGTCCGGTGAAGAAGTTAGCCTATTTTGGCGAAGTTGGAATTTTGGTGGAATCCGATCGATAGGTGAGATTTTGATCCGGGAGTCGGAATGGAATTCCGACAAATACAGTAGCTCCATTAGGTGATTTTGGATGTGCCTGCAAAATTTCATGTCATTCGGAGGTCGTTTGGTCGGGTTTTTGATCGAATGTTGGTTACGGAAGTTTAAATGAAAACTTGGGCTTGAATTTGCTTGGATTCGATGTTTTCCGTGTTTAAGGGCGTGTTTTTATGATTGCAACAAGTTTGCATCGTGTTATGGAGTATGTTGGTGGTTTTCGTTGGGGGCCCGGGGGCCTCGGGATGAATTCGGGGGTCCAAACAGACCATTTAGAGCCAAAGTGAGCAGCTGATTGCTGCACTAATTGCAGCAGATTTTCAGCAATTTTCGGCTACTTTGAGAGCTGATATCTTGTAATCTATAATGAATCACAAAACGTGCAAAACATGCAAGTTGTAGAACATCGTGTCTAGTTTCCAGAAAGCTAAAGAACTCGCAATTTGGACATATGTACTAGAAGTTATGATCGATAGAAAATGACTGTTGGAGCAATAGGATGTACAACTTGTACAGCGCAGGTGCATGGTACAACCCGATGAAGCACAGACATATTCTTTATTACACGAAATTGGGTTATTTCTTTCATTGATTTCATTTCGTTTGGATGATTTTGGAGAGCTTCAAGAGGGGATTTCACCGGGTAAACATCGGAGGTAAGATTCTTGACTCAAAAACATAATTTTATGGTAGAATTAACATCAATCTTCATGAATTTGGGTAGAAATTGTGAAGGATTGTGGCATAGAAATTGAAAACGAAAATTTGGGTTTTGAAAGGCCAACCGAACTCCGATTTTGATAAATTTTATATGCACGGACTCGTGGCGAGACGAGGATCGCGTTGGTACTAATTTCGGAATTTTCCGAGCAGCGGGCCCGGGGTCGGGTTTTACCAACTTAGTGTATTTATGCGAATTTCATGTAAATTGAAATGGGTTATGATTCTTTGACCCGTATTTGATAAAATTATTGTGGTTTGACTAGATTCTACGCACGAGGGAGCGAATTTCAAAGGAAAGGTGTGACGACCCAAAGGGTCATCACTTGTTTTATTAATCATTCCGAGCTTTGGAGGTCTTGCAAACCTCATTTATAGTTGCCTCGATTTGCGTGCACAGTCCGGGCACAAAGCTTGAAAATATTTATGTTGAAATATGTGAAAAAGTTGAAGAATTTTGATATTAATATTGATATGGTTGACTTTGGTCAACATTTTTGGTAAACGGACCCGGATCCGTGATTTGACTGTTTCAGAAAATCCGTAGAAAAATATGGAACTTGGGCATATGCCCGGAATTGAAATCCGAGGTCTAGAACCCCGGTAAAAGAATTTTTCTGTTAAATTGTTTTCCGAAAATGTTTAAGGAAAATGAAACTGAATTTTGATTAAAAAGTACTGGTATCGGGCTCGTATTTTGGTTCCGACGCCCGGTACAGGTCATATATATTGGTTAAGCGCTTCCCGTAAAGTTTGGTTGAAAACGGACGTCGTTTGACGTGTTTCGGCCTTAAATTGGAAAGTTTGGAAATTATGAAAATTTGAAGGGATTCTTGAGTTTTAAGGCTCAATTCATGGATTTTGATGTTATTTTAGCGATTTGATCGCGCGAGCAAGTTCGTATGATGTTTTTAAGTTAGTGTGCATATTTGGTTTGGAGCCCCGAGGGCTCGTGAGTGTTTCGGAGGTGGTTCGGGGTGTTTTTGAACTTAAGAAAAACTGCAGAAATCTGCAGCAGGCATTTCCTCATCGCGTTCGCGATGCTTTGGTCGCGTTCGCGAAGAACATTTCATTCCTTCTTCGCGTTCGCGTCATGTTGATCGCGTTCGCGATGCCCAGCATTTTCCTTCATCGCGATCGCGGACTCCTTCTCGCGTTCGCGCAAAGTAAATTGAACCAGTCATATTTTCCTTTACGCGTTCGCGTGTCTTAGCCCGCGTTCGCGTAGGCCAAATTTGAAGCCCAGTATTTTCTTCTTCGCGTTCGCGACTCACCCTACGCGAACGCGATGGCCCGATATTTTCCTTCATCGCGAACGCGACCAGGGAGTCGCGAACGCGTTGAACAAATTATTGCCCAGTGAATTTTAATCCCAAAAACAGAACAGAAACGGGATAACAAATCCCATTTCTGTTCAACCCCTTCTTCACAGCCCCTTGGACGATTTTTGAGCTATTCTTCACCAAACTTCTTGGGTAAGTGATTCTTAACTCGTTTTCTTCATTTTCCATCAATATTATTTGAATTCCTAAGCCTAAATAGGTGTAAATGGGTAGAAAAATTGAGAATTTAGTATAGTAAGGGTTTTCAATGAATTTACGATCTAGACTTCGTTTTGGAGTCGAATTTAAGAACAAATTGTATATTTGAACTCATGGAGGATTGGGTGAACTTATTTTGGTCCGAAACTTGAGTTTCGATTATGTGGGCCCGGGGTCGATTTTTACTATTCCGGGCAGAATGTTGTAAAAATCATATTTAGCGATATGAACTAGTTTGTTAAGTAGAATTGATGATATGAAATCAATTGTGTATAGATACGGTTGGATTGAAGTCAAATTCGAAAGGAAAAGGCATTGCTACGGATTGAATCGTTCGTGAACTTTCGAGGTAAGTGTTTGTTCTATCCTAGTTTGTAGGAATATGAATTTAGTTATGAATAAAATGTTGAATAAGAATTATTGGTGTTATACCGGTAATGAAGGTAAATTGTTGAAATTATTATAAATTATTGGTTTAAAAACCGGTAATTATAAATATTGTTAATACAGAGATTATTGGCTAAATGCCGGTAATATATATATATTTATGAAATGGGATCGTGTGGTACGCCGACCACTTATATAATAAGAAATGGGATCGTGTGGTACGCCGACCACGAAGTGATTTAAATCTTGGCATTGGCCATAGTTGCCGGTAGCCTATTGTTATATTTGGGAGCGGGTGGTACGCCTACCACAAGATATGATTGTTGATATATTTGGGAGCGGGTGGTACGCCTACCACAAGATATAACTATTGATATATTTGGGAGCGGGTGGTACGCCTACCACAAGATATAATTACTGATATATTGGGAGCGGGTGGTACGCCTACCACAAGAGATAATTACTGTGATAGTTGGGAGCGGGTGGTACGCCTACCACGAGACATGAAATGAAAGAGGAAATTGAGACATGAAAGTAAGATTATTTTGGACATCTTGAGTTATTGAATATTATTATATTATTTCAGAGCAGAGTATTTCTTCATAAATGTATTATATATATATATATATATATATATATATATCTATATTGCAACCGTACAGAGTTTAGGTGGGTGACCGGCCTTAGCCTTGTCACTAGTTCGCCGGGATAGGCTAGCCACTTACCAGCACATGGGGTCGGTTGTGCTGATACTACACACTGCGCTCTTTTTGCGCAGATACAGGTTACGGACAGCAGCGGCGGCAGTAGCGACTTGTGGATTTCCCGATTACTGAGACTACGAGGTAGCCTTGCAGGCGTCCGCAAGACCCGTTGTCTCTTCTATCTATGCTTTTCATTCTGTTATCTCATGTAATCGAGATAAATAGCTTGTATTTTCTTTCAAACAATTATGTGTATTATTCTTAGAAGTTCGTGAGTATTGTGACACCAGCCTTGGGTAGTGTATCAGATTTGGATTTTTCTTTATCATATCTGACTAAGTCTTCCGCTAATTTTGATTATTCCGCTGTAATTTTTATGTTGTTAATAATAAATTGGTTATTAATGGAATTGTAATTAATATTTGGCTTGCCTAGCTTCTATTTAGTAGGCGCCATCATGACCCCGATGGTGGGAAATCTGGGTCGTGACAAGTTGGTATTAGAGCACTAGGTTGCACAGGTCTCACAACTCACGAACAACCTTAGTAGAGTCCGAAGGATCAGTACGGAGACGTCTGTATTTATCCTCCAGAGGCTACAGAGTTAGGAAAATATTCCCTTTATTCTTTCCAGTCGTGCGACTTGATCTTTTGAATGTTAATTGAACTTCTACTCTGTTCTTCCGCAGATGGTAAGGACACGTGCATCCTCATCTACCGACCAGCAGCCCGAGGTCCCAGCAGCGGCAGCTCCTGCTAGGGGTAGAGGCCGAGGTCGAGGTCGTCCTAGAGGACAAGGTAGGGGCAGAGCTCAGCCCCGAGCAGCAGCACGAGTGGCAGAACCTCAGGTTCATATAGAGGAGGAAATTCCAGCCCCAGCAGCTCCAGTAGGCCCAGCTCAGGTCCCATGAGGAGCTTTATTTTCACCGGATCTTCAGGATGCTTTGGTCCGGATAGCAGGTTTTATGGATCATGTCACCAGAGCAGGTTTATTACCGGTAGCACCAGCCACTTCTCAGGCTGGAGGAGGTAATCAGACTCCTGCTACGCGCACTCCAGAGCCAGTAATTCCCCAGGCTCAAGATCCTGTGATTCAGCCAGCTGAGGCGGCTCGGCCTATTATTGCGACTCCGTCTAATGATGGTGCAGCTATGTCCTGCTGATGCGTTGTGGAGATTGGACAGGTTTACCAAGCTGTTCACTACCACATTCAGTGGTACTCCTTCGGAGGATCCACAGGATTTCCTATACAGCTGCCACGAAGTTCTCCGTACTATGGGTATTGTGGAGACAAATGGTGTGGATTTTGCTACTTTTCGGTTATCCGGTTCCGCCAAGACTTGGTGGAGAGATTATTGTCTAACCAGAGCCAGCGGGATCGTCATCTTTGACTTGGGAGCAGCTTGCGAATTATTCTTGGAGAAGTTCCTTCCAAAGCAACTCAACGGGAGTTTATGCGCGCACAATTTGAGCGCCTTCATCGTGGTTCCATGTTCGTCACACAAGCACGAGACTAGGTTCGTGGACCTCGCTCGTCATGCAGTGGTGATACTTCCCACGCAGCGGGAGAGAGTGAGAAGGTTTATTGATGGCTTGAATCAGCCAATTCGGCTACAGATGGCTATGGGTGCAGTAACTGAAATCACTTTTCAGGAGGCGGCTAACGCAGCCCGCAGGATAGAGATGGCTCTGTCACGGGGAGCGAGACATGGATCGGATAAGAGATCTCGTAATTCCGGTAGATTCAGTGGTACCTCGTCCTGGAGATAGAGATTTTTATGATAGAGGCCATCTTCCTAGGCCTTATCGACCGCCTCTTCAGTGTTTCTCATGATGCTTCAGTGATCGTAATTCTCGCCCACGCTACCTCGATCGCGCAGCCTATCGCTGCACCACCACTTCGCCATTTTCAGCAGCTCGAGGGCTTGTTTTACGTGCGGTGATTTTAGGCACATTGCAAGGTATTGCCCTCGAGCTTCGGACAGATCTCACCAGCAGGGTTCTCGTGCCATGATTCCAGGCCCCAGTTCCCTCACCGCCTGCCCAGCCAGCTAGAGAGGTAGAGGACATAGAGGTGGAGGTAGAGGTCATAGAGGCGGAGCTCGACCGATAGAGGTAGAGACCACCAGCAACTGATCGTCCTAGAGATACCGCTCGTGGTGGTGGGGCACATCCCGTATGTTATGCACTTCCCGCCAGACCAGAGGCTGAGTCTTCTGATGCCGTCATTACAGGTATTATTTTGGTTTGTGATAGAAAGGCATCCGCATTATTTGACCCCGGGTCTACATATTCGTATGTGTCTTCCTATTTTGCACCATACTTGATTCAGCCCAGTGATCCACTGAGTGTTCCCTGTTCATGTGTCTACACTAGTAGGCGACTCTATTGTGGTCGATCGAGTTCATCGGTCATGTATTATAGTAATTGAGGGTCTTGAGACCCGTGCTGATTTATTACTCCTAAATATGGTGGACTTCGACATTATACTAGGCATGGACTGGCTATCTCCGTATCATGCTATTCTAGATTGCCATGCCAAGACTGTGACTTTAGCCCTGCCAAATTCGCCTCGTATAGAATGGAAAGGAATTTCAGGTCATACTAGCCGTAATGTTATTTCTTATGTTAAAGCTCAGCGTATGGTTGGAAAGGGATGCTTGGCTTATTTGGCCTATGTCCGTGATTTTAGTGCTGAGGTTCCTTCTATTGACTCGGTGCCTGTGGTTCGCGAATTTCCTGAAGTATTTCCTTCAGACTTGCTAGGTATGCCGCTCGATAGGGACATTGATTTTTGCATTGATTTGGCTCCAGGCACTCAGCCCATTTCCATTCCCCCATACCGTATGGCTCCGCCAGAGTTAAAAGAATTGAAGGAACAGTTGCAGAATTTACTTGAAAAGGGTTTCATTAGGCCCAGTGTTTCGCCGTGGGGTGCACCTGTATTATTTGTAAAGAAGAAAGATGGTTCGATGAGAATGTGCATTGATTATCGACAGTTAAACAAGGTGACTATCAAAAATAAATATCCACTTCCGCGAATTGATGATTTATTTGACCAGCTTCAGGGTGCCAAGGTATTTTCAAAGATAGATTTGAGATCTGGCTATCATCAGCTGAAGATTAGGGCATCTGATGTCCCTAAGACCGCGTTCCGCACTCGGTATGGACATTATGAATTCTTGGTCATGTCGTTTGGGTTGACAAATGCTCCAGCAGCTTTTATGGAATTAATGAATCGGGTGTTCCGGCCTTATTTAGACTTGTTTGTAATAGTCTTCATTGATGACATATTAATATATTCCCGTAGTCAGGAGGAGCATGCGCAACATCTCAGAGTGGCCTTACAGACTCTGAGAGATAGCCAGCTATATGCAAAATTTTCAAAGTGTGAATTTTGGCTAAGTTCAGTTGCATTCCTGGGACATATTGTGACGGCAGCAGGTATTCAGGTTGATCCAAAGAAAATTGAGGCAGTCAAGAGCTGGCCTAGACCGACATCAGCCACGGATATTCGGAGTTTCTTGGGGTTAGCGGGTTATTACCGCCGATTCGTAGAAGGATTTTCTTCTATTGCAACCCCACTGACCAGATTGACCCAGAAGGGTGTTCAATTTGAATGGTCCGATGAATGTGAGGCGAGCTTTCAAAAGCTCAAGACAACCTTGACCACAGCACCGGTATTGGTTTTACCCACAGGTACGAGACCTTATACTGTTTATTGTGATGCTTCCCGTATTGGGCTTGGTGCAGTGTTAATGCAGGACGGCAAGGTTATTGCCTATGCTTCGAGGCAGTTAAAGATTCATGAGAAGAACTATCCAGTGCATGATCTAGAATTGGCGGCGATTATTCACGCATTGAAGATCTGGAGGCATTATTTGTATGGTGTAGCATGTGAAGTGTACACCGATCATAAGAGTCTTCAGTATTTGTTTAAGCAGAAAGAGTTGAATATGAGGCAGAGAAGATGGCTGGAGTTGCTAAAAGACTATGATGTTACTATTTTATATCACCCAGGTAAGGCCAATGTGGTAGCCGATGCATTGAGTAGAAAGTCTGCCAGTATGGGTAGTCTTGCATATATTCCGGTCAGTCAGAGACCATTGGCTCTAGATGTCCAGGCCTTAGCCAATCGGTTCGTGAGATTAAACATTTCTGAGCCTAGCAGGGTGTTAGCCCGCACGGTCGCTCATTCTTCTTTATTAGAGCGTATCCGTGAGAGGCAATTTGATGATCCTCATTTGCGTGAGTTGAGAGATACAGTACAGCGGGGAGGTGCCACACAGGTAAATCTAGATGATGATGGGATATTGAAATTGCAGTGTCGAGTTTGTGTGCCCAATGTCGAAGGGATTCGAGAGTTAATCTTAGCAGAGGCCCACAGTTCGCGATATTCTATTCACCCAGGAGCCGCGAAGATGTACCAGGACTTACGGCAGCACTATTGGTGGCGCAGAATGAAGAAAGATATCGTTGCGTATGTTGCTTGGTGTCTAAATTGTCAGCAGGTGAAATATGAGCACCAGAGACCTGGTGGTGTATTCCAGAGGATTGAAATTCCCGAGTGGAAATGGGAGCGGATCACTATGGATTTCGTTATTGGACTTCCTTTGACTAGAAGGAAATTTGATGCTATTTGGGTCATTGTTGATAGGCTGACCAAGTCAGCACACTTTATTCCAGTATCCGTCTCCTACTCATCGGAGAGGTTAGCGGAGGTTTACATTAGGGAGATTGTTCGTCTCCATGGAGTGCCAGTATCTATTATCTCTGATCGGGGTACGCAGTTTACCTCGCGGTTCTGGAGAGCGGTTCAGCGAGAGTTGGGCACATGGGTTGAGTTGGGCACAATGTTTTACCCTCAGATGAACGGTCAATCCGAGAGGACTATTCAGATATTAGAGGATATGCTCCAAGCCCATGTCATTGATTTTAGAGCCTCGTGGGACCAGCTCTTGCCTTTAGCAGAGTTCGCCAACAACACCAGCTACCCATCCAACATTGGCTCCATATGAGGCGTTGCATGGTAGGCGATGTCGCTCTCTATTCGGATGGTTTAAGCTGGGAGAGGCTTGGTTATTGGGTACATATTTAGTTTAAGAGGCCTTAGACAAGGTCAAGATCATTCAGGACAGGCTTGCGTTCAGCTCAGCCTAGGCAAAAGACTTATGCGGATCGTAAGGTTCGAGATGTAGATTTCATGGTTGGTGAACGAGTATTGCTCCGGGTGTCGCCTATGAAGGGCGTGACGAGGTTTGGGAAGAAGGGCAAGCTCAGCCCTAGGTATATTGGTCCATTTGAGATTCTAGACAGAGTGGGAGGGTGGCTTACAGATTAGCTTTGCCGCCTAGCTTATCAGCCGTGCATCCAGTTTTTCACGTATCTATGCTTCGGAGATACCACGGCGATCCCACACATGTGTTAGACTTCAGTACCGTCCAATTGGACAATGATCTATCTTACGAGGAGGAGCCGGTAGCCATTCTAGACCGGCAGGTTCGACAGTTGAGGTCGAAGAGTTATCCTTCCGTGCGCGTTCAGTGGAGAGGTCAGCCTCCTGAGGCATCGACCTGGGAGTCCGAGTCTGATATGCGGAGTCGCTACCCACATTTGTTTCCTGACTCAGGTACTTCTTTCTTTCGTCCGTTCGAGGACGAACGGTTGTTTTAGAGGTGGAGATTGTGACGACCCAAAGGGTCATCACTTGTTTTATTAATCATTCCGAGCTTTGGAGGTCTTGAAAACCTCATTTATAGTTGCCTCGATTTGCGTGCACAGTCCGGGCACAAAGTCTGGAAAATATTTATGTTGAAATATGTGAAAAAGTTGAAGAATTTTGATATTAATATTGATATGGTTGACTTTGGTCAACATTTTTGGTAAACGGACCCGGATCCGTGATTTGACTGTTTCAGAAAATCCGTAGAAAAATATGGAACTTGGGCATATGTCCGGAATTGAAATCCGAGGTCTAGAACCCCGGTAAAAGAATTTTTCTGTTAAATTGTTTTCTGAAAATGTTTAAGGAAAATGAAACTGAATTTTGATTAAAAAGTACTGGTATCGGGCTCGTATTTTGGTTCCGACGCCCGTACAGGTCATATATATTGGTTAAGCGCTTCCTGTAAAGTTTGGTTGAAAACGGACGTCGTTTGACGTGTTTCGGCCTTAAATTGGAAAGTTTGGAAATTATGAAAATTTGAAGGGATTCTTGAGTTTTAAGGCTCAATTCATGGATTTTGATGTTATTTTAGCGATTTGATCGCGCGAGCAAGTTCGTATGATGTTTTTAAGTTAGTGTGCATATTTGGTTTGGAGCCCCGAGGGCTCGGAAGTGTTTCGGAGGTGGTTCGGGGTGTTTTTGAACTTAAGAAAAACTGCAGAAATCTGCAGCAGGCATTTCCTCATCGCGTTCGCGATGCTTTGGTCGCGTTCGCGAAGAACATTTCATTCCTTCTTCGCGTTCGCGTCATGTTGATCGCGTTCGCGATGCCCAGCATTTTCCTTCATCGCGATCGCGGACTCCTTCTCGCGTTCGCGCAAAGTAAATTGAACCAGTCATATTTTCCTTTACGCGTTCGCGTGTCTTAGCCCGCGTTCGCGTAGGCCAAATTTGAAGCCCAGTATTTTCTTCTTCGCGTTCGCGACTCACCCTACGCGAACGCGATGGCCTGATATTTTCCTTCATCGCGAACGCGACCGGGGTGTCGCGAACGCGTTGAACAAATTATTGCCCAGTGAATTTTAATCCCAAAAACAGAACAGAAACGGGATAACAAATCCCATTTCTGTTCAACCCCTTCTTCACAGCCCCTTGGACGATTTTTGAGCTATTCTTCACCAAACTTCTTGGGTAAGTGATTCTTAACTCGTTTTCTTCATTTTCCATCAATATTATTTGAATTCCTAAGCCTAAATAGGTGTAAATGGGTAGAAAAATTGAGAATTTAGTATAGTAAGGGTTTTCAATGAATTTACGATCTAGACTTCGTTTTGGAGTCGAATTTAAGAACAAATTGTATATTTGAACTCATGGAGGATTGGGTGAACTTATTTTGGTCCGAAACTTGAGTTTCGATTATGTGGGCCCGGGGTCGATTTTTACTATTCCGGGCAGAATGTTGTAAAAATCATATTTAGCGATATGAACTAGTTTGTTAAGTAGAATTGATGATATGAAATCAATTGTGTATAGATAGGGTTGGATTGAAGTCAAATTCGAAAGGAAAAGGCATTGCTACGGATTGAATCGTTCGTGAACTTTCGAGGTAAGTGTTTGTTCTATCCTAGTTTGTAGGAATATGAATTTAGTTATGAATAAAATGTTGAATAAGAATTATTGGTGTTATACCGGTAATGAAGGTAAATTGTTGAAATTATTATAAATTATTGGTTTAAAAACCGGTAATTATAAATATTGTTAATACAGAGATTATTGGCTAAATGCCGATAATATATATATATTTATGAAATGGGATCGTGTGGTACGCCGACCACTTATATAATAAGAAATGAGATCGTGTGGTACGCCGACCACGAAGTGATTTAAATCTTGGCATTGGCCATAGTTGCCGGTAGCCTATTGTTATATTTGGGAGCGGGTGGTACGCCTACCACAAGATATGATTGTTGATATATTTGGGAGCGGGTGGTACGCCTACCACAAGATATAACTATTGATATATTTGGGAGCGGGTGGTACGCCTACCACAAGATATAATTACTATGATATTTGGGAGCGGGTGGTACGCCTACCACAAGATATAATTACTGTGATAGTTGGGAGCGGGTGGTACGCCTACCACGAGACATGAAATGAAAGAGGAAATTGAGACATGAAAGTAAGATTATTTTGGACATCTTGAGTTATTGAATATTATTATATTATTTCAGAGCAGAGTATTTCTTCATAAATGTATTATATATATATATATATATCTATATTGCAACTGTACAAGTTTAGGTGGGTGACCGGCCTTAGCCTTGTCACTAGTTCGCTGGGATAGGCCAGGCACTTACCAGCACATGGGGTCGGTTGTGCTGATACTACACTCTGCGCTCTTTTTGCGCAGATACAGGTTACGGACAGCAGCAGCGACAGTAGCGACTTGTGGATTTTTCGACTACTGAGACTACGAGGTAGCCTTGCAGGCGTCCGCAGGACCCGTTGTCTCTCCTATCTATGCTTTTCATTCTGTTATCTCATGTAATCGAGATAAACAGCTTGTATTTTCTTTCAAACAATTATGTGTATTATTCTTAGAAGTTCGTGAGTATTGTGACACCAGTCTTGGGTAGTGTATCGGATTTGGATTTTTCTTTATCATATCTGACTAAGTCTTCCGCTAATTTTGATTATTCCGCTGTAATTTTTATGTTGTTAATAATAAATTGGTTATTAATGGAAATGTAATTAATATTTGGCTTGCCTAGCTTCTATTTAGTAGGCGCCATCATGACCCCGATGGTGGGAAATCTGGGTCGTGACAAAAGGTCATCGCGGACGAATCTACAGCCGGCTACAGGTGAGTAGTTTGTGTATATGGTAGCCTAAGGGTTCGAAACCCCTGCTTAGCACATCGTGACGCTTGTATGGCGTGGCTCGCACACCGTGGCAGGTGCGGAATTGATTGTGACTGGGGATTGAGACTTGGTCCATCCCGAATATGGATAAAAATGCTATTAGTGATAGAAATACATTGTGTTTGACATATTTGTGGGTTGTAAGCCTTGTTTGGGGCCTTGTGCCGACCTGTAGTATCCCTAGGGGATAGTATTTATGTGATAGATATATTTGCTTAATCACTGATCTCAGTCCTAGAATTTGAAATCACAGTTTTCGAAATGTTAAGTTACCGGTTTTTTTGCAAATTAAATAAAAGTTAAAGTATTTTTCATAAATTATGAACCGGAAACTCGAATTAAGAAAAATGAATAGTTTTGTGACTTATTTGCTTATTGTGAACTGAGAATGTATAGGCATGCACGCCGTAGTAGTTGATATGAGGATCGGGTTGCACGCCGCAACAGTATTATGCTTGGGCTGTAGGAGCCCCTCCGGAGTCTGTACACACCCCCAGTGAGCGCCGTCGACGTTAAATGGATCGGGCTACGCGCCGTAGCGGTTATGTGAATTGCATTGCATCTTTATTTGTTAAATTATTCTGTGGTAGCTATATTGTGCTGTTGATGCAAGTTCGTAGGAGATTCGGACTGTAGTTTAGCTTCATATTGTGGTATTCTGTGGATTTCCTACTTTCACCTGCTTTTATATATTTATTACTCACTGAGTACTTAGTACTCACCTCTACTCCCTGCACCTTTGTGTGCTGATTCAGGTACACAGGAGGGATAGACGAGCACTCCAGCTTTTATCAGTATTTATCCGAGTTGCTGAGGTAGCTGCTGGCGTTCGCAGGACCTGGCTTCTCTTATTATTCTATTTTTCCTTTGTATATAAATTATTTAGACTTTAGTATTTGGATTAGATATTGTTATCCGATCTTGTTTAGAGGCTTCAGACTCGTGACCCTAGATCTTTGGGGTGGATATTTAGTTTAGCTTTATTATTGATATTAATGTTCAGGTTATTGATTTGAGCTTCATGCTCGGGATGAGAGTGTAAATGGTCGGGCTTGCCTAGCAGTTGTATTGGGCGCCATCACGACCGGAATTGGGGTCGTGACAGGCGTGCAGCCCGATCAATCCTCAGTCCACACAAATCAGATAAGTCACAAAACAGTTCATTTATCTTAATTCCAGTTTTCAGTTCATAATTTATGAAAAATACTTTAGCTTTATTAAATTTGCAAAAGCCGGTGACTTAGCATATCAATAATGTGATTACAACTTCCAGGACTGAGATCAGTGATTTAAGCAAATATAGCTATCACATAAATATTGTCCTCTAAGGACGCTACAGGTAGGCACAAGGCCCCAAACAAGGCTTACAACCCACAAATAATTCAAATATAGTGTATTTCCAACACTAATAACATATTATTCATTTCCGGGATGGACCAAGTCTCAATCCCCAGTCACAATCAATCCCGCACCTGCCACGGTGTGCGAGCCACGCTCTACTAGCGTCACAATGTGCTAAGCCGGGGTTTCGAACCCTCAGGGCTACCATATACACAAACTACTCACCTCTAGCCGGTCGTAAACTCGTCCGCGATGCCTTTTCCTTTGAATTTAGCTCCCTCGTGCGTAGAATCTAGTCAACCACAATAATTATATCAAATACGGGTCAAAGAATCATAACCCATTTCAATTTACATGAAATTCGTATAAAAACACTAAGTTGGTAAAACCCGACCCCGGGCCCACTGCTCGCAAAGTTTCGAAATTAGTACCAACGCGACCCTCGTCTAGCCAAGAGTCCGTGCATATAAAATTTATCAAAATCAGAGTTCAAATGGCCTTCCAAAACTCAAAATCCCGTTTTTAATACCTAGGCCACAATTCTTCAAGATTTCTACCCAAATTCATGAAGATTGATGTTAATTCTACCATAAATTGATGTTTTTGAGTCAAGAATCTTACCTCCGATGAATACCCGATAATTTCCCAGTGATTTCCTCGAGTTGTCTTCTCTCTAGGGCTCAAAATTGTATTTTGGGGGTGTAAACCCGTAAGCCCTCTGTTCTGTGATATAAATTCACTGCCAGACCCGTTTTCTCTACGCGTTCGCGTCAGCTCCCACGCGTTTGCGATGCCCAGTTCCCTTTTACTCTTCGCGAACGCGACGCCTACCACGCGTTCGCGATGCTCAACTTTAGCTTACCCTATGCGAACGCGAACTCCACCACGCGTCCGCGATGAACAAAAATTCCCAGCGCCTATTTTCCTTCTACGCGTTCGTGGCACCCCCTCACGCGAACGCGAAGCTTAACTCCCTATGACCTACGCGAACGCGACGCCCTTGTCGCGAACGCGATGCTTTAGCCCACCTGGGACCTTCGCGAACGCGACCCATGTCACGCGAACGCGAAGGTCTAAATGACTGGGCAGAAACCTGTAGTTTTCTGCAGATTTTGCCAAGTCCCATATGCCCGGTTGATGGTCTGAAATCATCCCGAGGCCCCCGGAACCCCAACGAAAACCACCAACATACTCCAAACACATGATACGGACTTGTTCCAATCACAAAAACACCATCCTAAACATCAAAATCACCATTTACACACGGATTCAAGCCTAAGTTTCTTCATAACTTTCAAAACTAACATTCGATCCAAACCCCGATCAAACGATGTCCGAATGACCTGAAATTTGCAGACATATCCAAAATCACATAATGAAGCTACAGAAATTGTCGGAATTCCATTCCGACCCCCGAATCAAAATCTCACCTACCATCCGGTTTTCGCCAAAATTCAACCTTCGCCAATTCAGGCCAAAATCTACACCGGACATCCGAATTCAATTCCGATTGCTCTCCTAAGTCATAAATGATCCCCCGAAACTAGTCGAATCATCGGAATCCGGTTCCGAGCACTCTAACTCAATAGTCAACTCTTGGTTGACTTCCCATATTCAAGCTTCCTTCAAACATGCTATTTGCTTCATTTTTAACCCAAATCACTCCTAACTCACCTGATATATTCTAATACTGATTTAAAAGCATAAGATATATAAATGCAAGGTAACGGAGTGGTAATTCCTATAACGACGGGCCGGGTCGTTACATTCTCCCCAACTTAAACAAACGCTCGTCCGCAAGCGGGTTAAGAAACATACCTGGAGCATCAAACAAGTGTGGATATCTGCTTCGCATCTCCTGCTCGGTCTCCCAAGTTGCTTCCTCCACGGGACGACCTCTCCACTGCACTTTCACTGAAGCTATGTCCTTGGATCTCAACTTACGAACCTGTCGACCCAAAATGGCTATTGGCTCCACATCCTAAGTCAAGTCCTCATCTAGCTGTATCGTGCTGAAGTCTAACACATGAGACGGGTCTCCGACATACTTCCGGAGCATAGATACATGGAACACAGGGTGAACCCCCGACAAACTGGGTGGCAAAGCAAGCATATAGGCCACCTCCCTAACTTTTCTAAGCACCTCAAAAGGTCCAATAAACCTTGGGCTCAACTTCCCTTTCTTTCCAAACCTCATAACGCCCTTCATAGGCGAAACTTTCAGCAACACCTTCTCACCCACTGAATAGGACACATCTCGGACCTTGCGGTCCGCATAACTCTTCTGACGCGACTGAGCTGTGCGTAGTCTCTCCCGAATTACCTTCACCTTGTCTAAGGCATCCTGAACTAACTCTGTCCCCAACAACCTAGCCTCATCGGGCTCAAACCAACCGACTGGAGACCTACACCGCCTCCCATATAAAGCTTCATACGGCGCCATCTGAATGCTGGACTGATAGATATTATTATAAGCAAACTCCGCCATAGGCAAATAATCAGCCCACGAACCACCGAAATCAATGACACAAGCACGCAACATGTCCTCCAATATCTGAATAGTAAGCTCAGACTGCCCATCCGTCTGTGGATGAAATGCTGTGCTCAGCTCTACTTGTGAACCCAACTCTCGCTGAAATGTCCTCCAGAACTGAGAAGTGAACTGGGTACCTCTATCTGATATAATAGAAATGGAAACTCCATGCAATCGCACTATCTCACGGATGAATATCTCTGCCAACCGCTCTGAGGAATAAGTAGTACACACTGGGATGAAGTGAGCTGACTTGGTCAACCTATCCACCACCACCTAGACCGAATCAAACTTCCTCGCTGTCCGGGGGAGTACACTAACAAAGTCCATAGTAATCCTTTCCCACTTCCACTCAGGAATATCAATACGCTGGAATACCCCACCAGGTCTCTGATGCTCATACTTGACCTGCTGACAGTTTAAACACCGAGCCACATGGCTTACAATATCTTTCTTGATCTTTCTCCACCAGTAATGCTGCTTCAAATCCTGGTACATCTCCGCGGCTCCTGGATGAATAGAATACCGCGAGCCGTGGGCTTCCTCCAATATCAACTCACGAAGGCCATCAACATTGGGCACGCATATCCGGCCCTACATCCACAATACACCATCACTATCAATAGTGACATCTCTGGCATCATCATGCTGAACTCTGTCCTTAAGGACAAGTAAGTGTGGATCATCATACCGGCGCTCTCGAATACGATCATATAAAGAAGAACGAGCTACTACACAAGCCATCACCCGACCGGGCTCAGAAATATCCAGCCTCACCATCTGATTAGCTAACGCCTGAACATCAACTGCTAGGGGTCTCTCCCCAACTGGAATATATGCCAAACTACCCATACTAATAGCATTCCGGCTCAATGCATCAGCCACTACATTGGCTTTCCCAAGATGGTAGAAGATAGTAATATCATAGTCTTTAAGCAATTCAAGCCATCTCCGCCTGCCTCAAATTTAGATCTTTCTGCTTAAACAAATGCTGAAGGCTGCGGTGGTCCGTATATACATCACAAGATACACCATATAGGTAATGCCTCCAAATCTTCAAGGCGTGAACAATAGCACCTAACTCCAAAATAATGAACAGGTAGTTCTTCTCGTGGGGCTTTAGCTGACGAGAAGCATATGCGATAACTCTACCCTCCTGCATCAACACACATCCGAGCCCAACTCTAGAAGCATCACAATACACCGTATATGACCTTGAGGCTGATGGCAACACAAGTACTGGAGCTGTGGTCAAAGCCTCCTTGAGCTTCTGGAAGCTCTCCTCACATTAATCAGACCATACAAATGGAGCATTCTTCTGTGTCAACTTAGTCAACGGTGAAGCAATAGATGAGAAACCCTGAACAAACCGGCGATAATAGCCTGCCAAGCCGAGAAAACTCCGAATCTCTGTAGCTGAGGAAGGTCTGGGCCAATTCTGCACTGCCTCGACCTTCTGTGGATCAACCCGAATACCATCACTGGACACTATATGTCCCAGAAAACCGATAGTATCAAGCCAGAACTCACACTTAGTGAATTTTGCATAAAGCTTCTCTTCTCTCAACCTCTGCAATACCAGCCTCAAGTGCTGTGCATGCTCCTCCTAGCTGCGTGAATACACCAAAATATCATCAATAAACATAATCACAAAGGAATCAAGATACGGCTGAAATATACTATTCATCAAGTGCATGAATGCAGCTGGGGCATTAGTCAACCCGAAAGACATCACCAGGAACTCGTAGTGCCTATATCGCGTTCTGAACGCTGTCTTCATAATATCCGAGTCCCTGATCTTCAACTGATGATAGTCCGATCGAAGATCGATCTTAGAAAATACACTAGCTCCTTGGAGCTGATCAAATAGGTCCTCAATACGGGGTAATGAGTACTTATTCTTCACTGTTACCTTGTCCAGCTACTTGTAATCAATGCACATTCTCATTGTGCCATCTTTCTTCTTCACGAACAACACCGGTGCACCCCAAGGTGACACACTCGGACGAATGAAACCCTTATCTAAGAGTTCCTAAAGCTGTTCTTTCAATTCTTATAACTCTGCTGGTTCCATGCGATGGGGAGGAATAGAAATGGGCTGAGTGCCCGGCACCAAGTCAACACCAAAGTCAATATCTCTGTCGGGTGGCATGCCCGGCAGGTCTGCTGGAAATACATCCGGAAACTCCCTCACAATGGGGACCGAATCAAGACTGGGTGTCTCACCCTTAACATCTCTAATGAAGGCCAAATAAGATAAACAACCCTTGCCAATCATTCGTTGGGCCTTTATATAAGAAATCACCCTGTCAGACACATAATCAGTCAAGCCACGCCACTCGATCTTCGGATTACCTGGAATAGCTAGTGTGACTGTCTTGGCATGACAGTCCAGAATCGCATGGTAAGGAGATAGCCAATCCATGCCTAGAATTACATCGAAATCTACCATGCCCAGTAGTAATAGATCAACTCGGGTCTCCAGACCCCCAATAATAATAAGACAAGATCGATATACCTGATCCACAACAACAGTATCCCCCACTGGGGTAGACACATGTACGGGCAAAGCAAGAATACCACGGGTCATCCCCAAATGATGTGCAAAATAAGTAGAGACATAAGAATAGGTGGATCCGGGATCAAATAAGACGGAAGCATCCCTGTGGCAGACTGAGATAATACCTGAAATGACCGCATCTGAAGCACTAGCATCCTTCCTATCCGGAAGAGCATAGAAACGAGCCTGGCCTCCACCAGTACGATCCTCACCCCTAGGGCGACCTCTGGATACCTGGCCACCAGTCCTAGCCGACTGTGCTGGCGCCGAAGAAACATGAGTAGAAGACGAGGGCTGATCCCTCTGCTGAGACCGCTTACGAAGCCACTGAGGACACTCTCTCCTGATATGGCCCAAATCACCGCACTCAAAACAACAGCCTGAAGATGGAAGAAGGGGCTGCTGAGGACCCCTCGCTACCGATGAACCCTGTGCTGAGGAAGCAGGAGCAGAGCTCTGAGCTGGAAGAGCACTCAGTGCAGGCTGACTCTGCTGACGGCTCTGCTGACCCCGATAACCCTGATGGCCCTGACGACCACGATCTGATGAAACCCCACTGGACTCTGCACGTCCAGACTGATGAGACCTGAAGGAACGACCTCTGCTATGCTGAGGTTGACCCCTAGACGGAGTACCACTGTAGCTACCAGTACCACGAGGCCTCTTAGCCTCTCTCTCCTCTCGCTCTCTGCGGCGATCCGTCTCAATATGACGGGCAGCATCAACCACCTCCTCAAAGGTAACTGCCGAAACTCTCTCCCTGGTCATCAATATGCGGATGGGATAAATAAGACCATCGATAAATCTCCGAATCCTCTCTCTGTCTGTAGGAACCATCCACATGGCATGACGGGCCAGCTGTGTGAATCTCATCTCATACTAATTAACCATCATGTCTCGCTGCTTCAACCACTCGAACTGACGTCGCAGCTCCTCTCTCTGAGACTGAGGCACGTACTTCTCCAAGAATACCGTGGAGAACTGCTGCCAAGTGAGGGGCACTGCCCCAGCGGGCCTACGCCTCTCAAAATCCTCCCACCACGGAAATGCTGCACCTGTGAACTGAAAAGTGGTGAATGAAACACCGCCGGACTCTAGAATACCCGCGGTGCGAAGCATGCGCCGACATCTGTCAAGAAAACCCCGGGCGTCCTCGCCCTCAGCACCGCTTGAATGTCGGAGGCCGTAGCCTCTCAAATCTCTCCAAACGACGCTGCTCATTGTTGGGCATAGCCGGAACCATGTAAGGCAGGAGTCGGTGGAACGGCGCAATTGGCTGAACTGGCTAGGGTGTGTGAGCCACGGGGTCTGATTTCCTCCCCCGCCCGTGAAGAAGATACCGCAGCAGTAGCCGCAACTACCCGAGCCAAGCCTCGTGCACACCGATAAGATCCGAGCCAAGGTCTCCCGAAGACCCGGTATCACAACGGGCACCGCCGGTGCTCGAACCCGAGTTGTTGGAGCATCCGCCGCCGGAATCCGGTCCCGAGCCCGGGCCATTGGTGCAGAATCCGACCCCGAGTCCGGTCACTCGGTGGGTCGGCAGAGTGCTCGGCATCGCTGCCCTACCTCTACCACGACCACGGCCTCTCGGGTGCCAACGGTGGTCGTCCGCCACGTCCGTTCGCTCGTGTTCTCGCCATCCGCGAGAGAATAGAATATGGAAAAATTTAATTTCATGGTAACACAAATAGCACGATATGAATCCAAGAAAATGAGTTTTTCCTAAAGTTTCGTAGCCCTCCGAGGATAGATACGGACGTCTACGTACCGATCCACGAAAGCCTACTAAACCGGCTCATGACTCGCGAGTCCTAGTAACCTAGGCTCGATACCAACTTGTCACGACCCAAATCCGGTCGTGATGGCGCCCAACAATCAAGCTAGGCCAGCCGGACCAACAATTTCTGATTACATCGAATACCCAGTCCCAAATGGACAACCCAAGAAGAATATATGAGTTTAAGAACTCCAATAATAATAATAATAATCAAAATACCGACACTCCCAAAGATCCGAAGTCACAAGTCTAGTGCCTCTAACAAAACCCAACAGGAATAGAGAGTACTGTATAGAAATACTCAAGTCTGAATACAGAATACAAATAACAACTGGAAAGGAGAGGAGAAGCTAGGTTCTGCGAACGTAGGCAGCTACCTCAGCAACTCGATATAACACTGCAACCGCGGGAAATGCCTGTCTACTGCTCCTGAGTACCTGAGTCTGCACACAAAAGGTGCAGGGAGTAGGGGTGAGTACTAAGTACTCAGTGAGTAATAAATATATAAAAGTAGCTGAAAGTAAGAAATCCACAAAATACCACAATATGAAGCTACACTACAATCCGAATCTCCTACGAACTAGCATCAACAGTACAATTCAGCTACCACGGAGTAATTCAACAAATAAAGATGCAATGCAATGCACATAACCGCTACGGCGTGTAGCCCGATCCAATTTAACGTCGACGGCGCTCACTGGGGGTGTGTACAGACTCCGGAGGGGCTCCTACAGCCCAAGCGCAATACTGCTGCGGCGTGCAGCCCGTTAACTCTACGCGGTTGCGACTGGTTCTCCTGCGATCGCATTGGTCTAGCCCCTAACCCTACACGATCGCGTCCCCCGCCTCGCGATCGCGGAGAGCAAATTCCTGCTGCATTTATGACAGTAACCAGCCTTCTTATTTTTCCCAAAAATGGTCCGTTTGGACCCCCGGATTCATCCCGAGACCCCCGGGACCCCAACGAAAACCACCAACATACTCCAAAACACGATACGAACTTGTTCCAATCATAAAAACACCATACTAAACATCAAAATCACCATTTACACACGGATTCAAGCCTAAATTTTCTTTAAAACCTTCAAAACTAACATTCAATCCAAAACCCGATCAAACGATGTCCGAATGACCTGAAAATTTGCAGACATATCCAAAATCACATAACGAAGCTACAAAAATTGTCGGAATTCCATTCCGACCCCCGGATCAAAATAATCACCTACCATCCGGTTTTCGCCAAAATTCAACCTTCGCCAATTCAAGCCTAAAACTACACCGGACCTCCGAATTCAATTCCGATTGTTCTCCTAAGTCATAAATGATCCCCCGAAACTAGTCGAATCATCAGAATCCGGTTCCGAGCACTCTAACTCAATAGTCAACTCTTGGTTGACTTCCCATATTCAAGCTTCCTTCAAACATACTATTTGCTTCATTTTCAATCCAAATCACTCCTAACTCACCCGATATACTCTAATACTGATATAAAAGCATAAGATATGTAAATTCAAGGTAACGGGGTGGTAATTCCCGTAACGACGGGCCGGGTCGTTACATTCTCCCTAACTTAAACAAACGCTCGTCCGCGAGCGGGTTAAGAAACATACCTAGAGCATCAAACAAGTGAGGATATCTGCTCCGCATCTCCTGCTCGGTCTCCCAAGTTGCTTCCTCCACGGGACAACCTCTCCACTGCACTTTCACTGAAGCTATGTCCTTGGATCTCAGCTTACGAACCTGTCGACCCAAAATGGCTACTGGTTCCACATCATAAGTCAAATCCTCATCTAGCCGTATCGTGCTGAAGTCTAACACATGAGACGGGTCTCCGACATACTTCCGGAGCATAGATACATGGAACACCGGGTGAACTCCCGATAAACTGGGTGGCAAAGCAAGCATATAGGCCACCTCCCCAACTTTCCTAAGCACCTCAAAAGGTCCAATGAACCTTGGGCTCAACTTCCCTTTCTTTCCAAACCTCATAACGCCCTTTATAGGCGAAACCTTCAGCAACACCTTCTCACCTACTGAATAAGACACATCTCGGACCTTCCGGTCTCCATAACTCTTCTGACGCGACTGAGCTGTGCGTAGTGTCTCTTGAATCACCTTCACCTTGTCTAAGGCATCTTGGACTAACTCTGTCCCCAACAACCTAGCCTTGCCGAGCTCAAACCAGCCGACTGGAAACCTACACCGCCTCCCCTATAAAGCTTCATACGGTGCCATCTGAATGCTGGACTGATAGCTATTATTATAAGCAAACTCCGCAAGAGGTAAGTAATCAGCCCACGAACCACCGAAATCAATGACACAAGCACGCAACATGTCCTCCAATATCTAAATAGTACGCTCAGACTGTCCATCCGTATGTGGATGAAATGTTGTGCTCAGCTCTACCTATGAACCCAACTCTCGCTGAAATGTCCTCCAGAACTGAGAAGTGAACTGGGTACCTCTATCTGATATAATAGAAATGGGAACTCCATGCAATCTCACTATCTCACGGATGAATATCTCCGCCAACCGCTCTAAGGAATAAGTAGTACACACTGGGATGAAGTGAGCTGACTTGGTCAACCTATCCACTACCACCCAAACTGAATCAAACTTCCTCGCTGTCCGATGGAGTCCACTGACAAAGTCCATAGTAATCCTTTCCCACTTCCACTCAGGAATATCAATATGCTGGAATACACCACCAGGTCTCTGATGCTCATACTTGACCTGCTGACAGTTTAGACACCGAGCCACATAGCTCACAATATCTTTCTTCATCTTTCTCCACCAGTAATGTTGCTTCAAATCCTGATACATCTTCGCGGCTCCTGGATGAATAGAATACCGCGAACTGTGGGACTCCTCCAATATCAACTCACGAAGGCCATCAACATTGGGCACGGATATCCGTCCCTGCATCCGCAATACACCATCACTATCAATAGTGACATCTCTGGCATCATCATGCTGAACTCTGTCCTTAAGGACAAGTAGGTGTGGATCATCATACTGGCGCTCTCGAATACGATCATACAAGGAAGAACGAGCCACTACACAAGCCATCACCCGACTGGGCTCAGAAATATCCAGCCTCACCATCTGATTAGCTAACGCCTGAACATCAACTGCTAGGGGTCTCTCCCCAACTGGAATATACGCCAAACTGCCCATACTAATAGCCTTCCATCTTAATGTATCAGCCACTACATTGGCTTTCCCGGGATGGTACAAGATAGTAATATCATAGTCTTTAAGCAATTCAAGCCATCTCCGCTGCCTCAAATTTAGATCTTTCTGCTTAAACAAATGCTGAAGGCTGCGGTGGTCCGTATATACATCACAAGATACACCATATAAGTAATGCCTCCAAATCTTCAAGGCATGAACAATAGCAGCTAACTCCAAATCATGAACAGGGTAGTTCTTCTCGTGGGGCTTTAGCTGACGAGAAGCATATGTAATAACTCTACCCTCCTGCATCAACACACAACCGAGCCCAACTCTAGAAGCATCATAATACACCGTATATGACCCCGAGGCTGATGGCAACACAAGTACTGGAGCTGTGGTCAAAGCCTCCTTGAGCTGTCTGGAAGCTCTCCTCACATTCATCAGACCACACAAATGGAGCATTCTTCCGTGTCAACTTAGTCAACGGTGAAGCAATAGATGAGAAACCCTGAACAAACCGGCGATAATAGCCTGCCAAGCCGAGAAAACTCCGAATCTCTGTAGCTGAGGAAGGTCTGGGCCAATTCTGCACTGCCTCGACCTTCTGTGGATCAACCCGAATACCATCACTGAACACTACATGTCCCAGAAAACCCACAGTATCAAACCGAAACTTTACACTTAGTGAATTTCGCATAGAGCGTCTCTTCTCTCAACCTCTGCAATACCACCCCCAAGTGTTGTGCATGCTCCTCCTGGCTGCGTGAATACACCAGAATATCATCAATAAACACAATCACAAAAGCATCAAGGTACGGCCGAAATACACTATTCATCAAGTGCATGAATGCAGCTGGGGCATTAGTCAGCCCGAAAGACATCACCAGGAACTCGTAGTGCCCGTATCGCGTCCTGAACGCTGTCTTCATAATATCCGAGTCCCTGATCTTTAAACTGATGATAGCCCGATCGAAGATCAATCTTAGAAAATACACTAGCTCCCCGGAGCTGATCAAATAGGTCCTCAATACGAGGCAATAGGTATTTATTCTTCACTGTTACCTTGTTCAGCTGCCTGTAATCAATGCACATTCTCATTGTGCCATCTTTCTTCTTCACGAACAACACCGGTGCACCCCAAGGTGACACACTCGGACGAATGAGTTCTTGAAGCTGTTCTTTCAATTCTTTTAACTCTGCTGGTGCCATACGATAGGGAGGAATAGAAATGGGCTGAGTGCCCGGCACCAAGTCAATACCAAAATCAATATCTCTGTCGGGTGGCATGCCCGGCAGGTCCGCTGGAAATACATCCGGAAACTCCCTCACAATGGGGACCGAATCAAGACTGGGTGTCTCAGCCTCAACATCTCTAATGAAGGCCAAATAAGATAAACAACCCTTGCCAATCATTCGTTGGGCCTTTATATAAGAAATCACCCCGTCGGACACATAATCAGTCAAGCCACGCCACTCGATCCTCGGATTACCTGGAATAGCTAGTGTGACTGTCTTGGCATGACAGTCCATAATCGCATGGTAAGGAGATAGCCAATCCATGCCTAGAATTACATCGAAATCTACCATGCCCAGTAGTAATAAATCAACTCGGGTCTCCAGACCCCCAATGGTAATAATACAGGATCGATATACCTGATCCACAACAACAGTATCCCCCACTGGGGTAGACACATGTACGGGCAAAGCAAGAATACCACGGGTCATACCCAAATGATGTGCAAAATCAGTAGAGACATAAGAATAGGTGGATCCGGGATCAAATAAGACAGAAGCATCCCTGTGGCAGACTGAGATAATACCTGAAATGACCGCATCTGAAGCACTAGCATCCTTCCTATCCGGAAGAGCATAGAAACGAGCCTGGCCTCCACTAGTACGATCCTCGCCCCTGGGGCGACCTCTGGATACCTGGCCACCAGTCCTAGCTGACTGTGCTGGCGCTGAAGAAACAGGAGTAGAAGACGAAGGCCGATCCCTCTGCTGAGACCGCTTACGCAGCCACTGAGGACACTCTCTCCTGATATGGCCCAAATCACCGCACTCGAAACAACGGCCTGAAGATGGAAGAAGGGGCTGCTGAGGACCCCTCGCTACAGATGAACCCTGTGCTGAGGAAACAGGAGCAGAGCTCTAAGCTGGAAGAGCACTCAGTGCAGGCTGACTCTGCTGACGGCTCTGCTGACCCTGATAACCCTGATGGCCCTGACGACCACGATCTGATGAAACCCCACTGGACTCTGCACGTCCGGACTGATGAGACCTGAAAGAACGACCCCTGCTATACTGGGGTTGGCCCCTAGACGGAGCACCACTGAAACTGCCAGAACCACAAGGCCTCTTAGCCTCTCTCTCCTCCCGCTCTCTGCGGCGATCTGTCTCAATATGACGGGCAGCATCAACCACCTCCTCAAAGGTGACTGCCGAAACTCTCTCCCCGGTCATCAATATGCGGATGGGATAAATTAGGCCATCGATAAATCTCTGAATCCTCTCTCTGTCTGTAGGAACCATCCACATGGCATGACGGGCCAACTGTGTGAATCTCATCTCGTACTAATTAACCGTCATCTCTCCCTGCTTCAACCACTCGAACTGACGTCGCAGCTCCTCTCTCCGAGACCGAGGCACGTACTTCTCCAAAAATACCATGGAGAACTGCTGCCAAGTGAGGGGCACTGCCCCAGCGGGCCTACGCCTCTCGAAATCCTCCCACCACTGAAATGCTGCACCTGTGAACTGAAAAGTGGTGAATGAAACACCGCCGGACTCTAGAATACCCGCGGTGCGAAGCATGCGCTGACATCTGTCAAGAAAACCCTGGGCGTCCTCGCCCTCAGCACCACTGAATGTCGGAGGTTGTAGCCTCTCAAATCTCTCCAAACGACGTTGCTCATCGTCGGGCATAACCGGAACCATATAAGCAGGAGCTGGTGCAACGGGCGCAACTGGCTGAACTGGCTCGGGTGTGTGAGCCACGGGGGTCTGATTTCCTCCCCCTGCCTGTGAAGAAGATACTGCAGCAGTAGCTGCAACTACCTAAGCCAAGCCTTTGCACACTGATAAGATCTGAGCCAAGGTCTCCTGAAGACCCGGTATCACAATGGGCACTGCCGGTGCCTGAACCTGAGTTGCCAGAGCGTCTGCCGCTGGAGTCTGGTCCTGAGCCTGGGCCACTGGTGCAGGAATCTGACCCTGAGTCTGGTCAGCTGGTGGGTCAGCAGGTGCTGGTACTGCTGCCCTACCTCTACCACGACCACGGCCTCTGGGTGCCAATGGTGGTCGTCCGC
Organism: Nicotiana noctiflora; assembly: GCA_032618575.1. Lineage (NCBI taxonomy): Eukaryota > Viridiplantae > Streptophyta > Magnoliopsida > Solanales > Solanaceae > Nicotiana > Nicotiana noctiflora. The sequence goes on from JASVEL010005337.1 coordinate 67,222, forward strand.
CACGTCCGCTAGTACGTGTTCTCGCCATCTGCGAGAGAATAGAATATGGAAAAATTTAATTTCATGATAACACAAATCACACGATGTGAATCCAAGAAAATGAGGTTTTTCCTAAAGTTTCTGTAGCCCTCGGAGGATAGATACGGACGTCTACGTACCGATCCGCGAAAGCCTACTAAACCGGCTCATGACTCGCGAATCCTAGTAACCTAGGCTCTGATACCAACTTGTCACGACCCAAATCCGGTCGTGATGGCGCCCAACAATCAAGCTAGGCCAGCCAGACTAACAATTTCGGATTTTCATCGAATACCAGTCCCAAATGGACAACCCAAGAAGAATATATGATTTTAAGAACTCCAATAATAATAATAATAATTAAAATACTGACACTCCCAAAGATCCGGAGTCACAAGTCTAGAGCCTCTAACAAAACCCAACAGGAATAGAGAGTACTGTATAGAAATACTCAAGTCTGAATACAAAATACAAATAACAACTGGAAAGGAGAGAAGAAGCTAGGTTCTGCGAACGTAGGCAGCTACCTCAGCAACTCGATATGATACTGCAAACGCTAGAAATGCTTGTCTACTGCTCCTGAGTACCTGAGTCTGCACACAAAAGGTGCAGGGAGTAGAGTGAGTACTAAGTACTCAGTGAGTACCAAATATATATAAGTAGCTGACAGTAAGAAATCCACAAAATACCACAATATGAAGGTACACTACAGTCCGAATCTCCTACGAACTAGCATCAACAGTACAATTCAGCTACCACAGAGTAATTCAACAAATAAAGATGCAATGCAATGCACATAACCGCTACGGCGTGTAGCCCGATCCAATTTAACGTCGACGGCGCTGACTGGGGGTGTGTACAGACTCCGGAGGGGCTCCTACAGCCCAAGCGCAAATACTGTTGCGGCGTGCAGCCCGATCCATCCGCAGTCCACATAAATCAGATAAGTCACAAAACAGTTCATTTATCTTAATTCCAGTTTCCAGTTCATAATTTTTGAGAAATACTTTAACTTTATTAAATTTTGCAAAAGCCGGTGACTTAGCATTTCAAAAAGGTGATTTTAATTTCCAGAACTGAGATCAGTGATTTAAGAAAATATAGCTATCACATAAATATTGTCCTCTAAGGATGCTACAGATCGGCACAAGGCCCCAAACAAGGCTTATCGCCCACAAATATATCAAATACAGTGTATTTCCAACACTAATAACATATTATTCATTTCCGGGATGGACCAAGTCTCAATCCCCAGTCACAATCAATCCCGCACCTGCCACGGTGTGCGAGCCATGCCCTACTAGCGTCACAATGTGCTAAGCCGGGGTTTCGAACCCTCAGGCTACCATATACACAAACTACTCACCTCTAGCCGGTCGTAGACTCGTCCGTGATGCCTTTTCCTTTGAATTTAACTCCCTCGTGCGTAGAATCTAGTCAAACCACAATAATTATATCAAATATGGGTCAAAGAATCATAACCCATTTCAATTTACATGAAATTCGCATAAATACACTAAGTTGGTAAAACCCTTCCCCGGGCCCACTGCTCGGAAAGTTTCGAAATTAGAACCAATGCGACCCTCGTCTCGCCACGAGTCCGTGCATATAAAATTTATCAAAATCGGAGTTCAAATGGCCTTCCAAAAGTCAAAATCCCGTTTTTAATACCTAGGCCACAATTCTTCAAGATTTCTACCCAAATTCATGAAGATTGATGTTAATTCTACCATAAAATGATGTTTTTGAGTCAAGAATCTTACCTCCGACGTATACCCGATGATTTCTCAGTGTTTTCCTCGAGTTTTCTTCTCTCTAGGGCTCAAAATTGTGTTTTGGGGGTGTAAACCCGTGAGCCTTCTGTTCTGTGATATAAATTCACTGCCAGAGCAGTTTGCTCTACGCGATCGCGACTCGCCTCACGCGATCGCGATGCTCAAAAATCCGGACTCACGCGATCGCGTCTCTCTTCCTGCGATCGCGTAGCACAAATTCCCTGGACCCCAATTCTCTCATACGCGATCGCGTAGATGCTCATGCGATCGCGATGGCCACCCGGTTAACTCTACGCGATCGCGACTGGTTCTCCTACGATCGCATTGGTCTAGCCCCTAACCCTACGCGATCGCGTCCCCCGCCCCGCGATCGCGGAGAGCAAATTCCTCCTGCATTTATGACAGCAACCAGCCTTCTCATTTTTCCCAAAAATGGTCCGTTTGGACCCCCGGATTCATCCCGAGACCCCCGGACCCCAACGAAAACCACCAACATACTCCAAAACACGATACGAACTTGTTCCAATCATAAAAACACCATACTAAACATCAAAATCACCATTTACACACGGATTCAAGCCTAAATTTTCTTTAAAACCTTCAAAACTAACATTCAATCCAAAACCCGATCAAACGATGTCCGAATGACCTGAAAATTTGCAGACATATCCAAAATCACATAACGAAGCTACAGAAATTGTCGGAATTCCATTCCGACCCCCGGATCAAAATAATCACCTACCATCCCGTTTTCGCCAAAATTCAACCTTCGCCAATTCAAGCCTAAAACTACACCGGACCTCCGAATTCAATTACGATTGTTCTCCTAAGTCATAAATGACCCCCCGAAACTAGTCGAATCATCATAATCCGGTTCCGAGCACTCTAACTCAATAGTCAACTCTTGGTTGACTTCCCATATTCAAGCTTCCTTCAAACATACTATTTGTTTCATTTTCAATCCAAATCACTCCTAACTCACCCGATATACTCTACTACTGATTTAATAGCATAAAATGTGTAAATGCAAGGTAACGGGGTGGTAATTCCCGTAACGACGGGCCGGGTCATTACATTTATATCAACCACTGCGCGTGCAGCCCGATCCATCCTCAGTTCACATAAATCAGATAAGTCACAAAACAGTTCATTTATCTTAATTCTAGTTTTCAGTTCATAATTTATGAAAAATACTTTAGCTTTATTAAATTTGCAAAAGCCGGTGACTTAGCATATCAATAATGTGATTACAACTTCCAGGACTGAGATCAGTGATTTAAGCAAATATAGCTATCACATAAATATTGTCCTCTAAGGACGCTACAGGTCGGCACAAGGCCCCAAACAAGGCTTACAGCCCACAAATAATTCAAATACGGTGTATTTCCAACACTAATAACATATTATTCATTTCCGGGATGGACCAAGTCTCAATCCCCAGTCACAATCAATCCCGCACCTGCCACGGTGTGCGAGCCACGCCTACTAGCGTCACAATGTGCTAAGCCAGGGTTTCGAACCCTCAGGCTACCATATACACAAACTACTCACCTCTAGCCGGTCGTAGACTCGTCCGCGATTCCTTTTCCTTTGAATTTAGCTCCCTCGTGCGTAGAATCTAGTCAAACCACAATAATTATATTAAATACGGGTCAAAGAATCATAACCCATTTCAATTTACATGAAATTCGCATAAATACATTAAGTTGGTAAAACCCGACCCCGGGCCCACTACTCGGAAAGTTTCAAAATTAGTACCAACACGACCCTCGTCTCGCCACGAGTCCGTGCATATAAAATTTATCAAAATCGGAGTTCAAATGGCCTTCCAAAACTCAAAATCCCGTTTTTAATACCTAGGCCACAATTTTTCAAGATTTCTACCAAAATTCATGAAGATTGATGTTAATTCTACCATAAAATGATGTTTTTGAGTGAAGAATCTTACCTCCGATGAATACCCGATGATTTCCCAGTGATTTCCTCGAGTTTTCTTCTCTCTAGGGCTCAAAATTGTATTTTGGGGGTGTAAACCCGTAAGCCCTCTGTTTTGTGATATAAATTCACTGCCAGACCCGTTTGCTCTACGCGTTCGTGTGAGCTCCCACGCGTTCGCGATGCCCAGTTCCCTTTTACTCTTCGCGAACGCGACGCCTACCACGTGTTCGCGATGCTCAACTTTGGCTAACCCTACGCGAACGCGAACTCCACCACGCGTTCGCGATGAACAAAAATTCCCAGCGCCTATTTTCCTTCTACGCGTTCGCGGCACCCCCTCACGCGAACGCGAAGCTTAACTCCCTCTGACCTATGCGAACGCGACGCCCTTGTCGCGAACGCGATGCTTTAGCCCACCTGGCCTTCGCGAACGCGACCCATGTCACGCGAACGCGAAGGTCTAAATGACTGGGCAGAAACCTGCAATTTTCTGCAGATTTTGCCAAGTCCCATATGCCCGGTTGATGGTCCGAAATCATCCCGAGTCCCCCGGAACCCCAACGAAAACCACCAACATACTCCAAATCATGATACGGACTTGTTCCAATCACAAAAACACCATCCTAAATATCAAAATCACCATTTACACATGGATTCAAGCCTAAGTTTCTTCAAAACTTTCAATACTAACATTCGATCCAAAACCCGATCAAACGATGTCCGAATGACCTGAAAATTTGCAGACATATCCAAAGTCACATAACAAAGCTACAAAAATTGTCGGAATTCTATTCCGACCCCCAGATCAAAATCTCACCAATCCGGTTTTCGCCAAAATTCAACCTTCGCCAATTCAAGCCTAAATCTACACCGGACCTCCGAATTCAATTCCGATTGCTCTCCTAAGTCATAAATGATCCCCCGAAACTAGTCGAATCATCGGAATCCGGTTCCGAGCACTCTAACTCAATAGTCAAATCTTGGTTGACTTCCCATATTCAAGCTTCCTTCAAACATGCTATTTGCTTCATTTTTAACCCAAATCACTCCTAACTCACCCGATATATTCTAATACTGATTTAAAAGCATAAGATATATAAATGCAAGGTAACGGGGTGGTAATTCCCGTAACGACGGGCCGGGTCGTTACATTTGTTCACTATGTTTATTTACTATAAATGCTGGACTTGTATGTTTACTATTGCTCTCCTGTATATAACCTTGTTCTAGTAATTCGTCAATGTGTATTTTAAATTCATTTAAATCTTTGAAATTGTATTTTAAGGGTTTTTGTGTTATTATACTATTTTTATCAATTAGCTCTATTTTTACCTTTGTTTTATGTTTTTCTCAACCTTGTAATGGGTTTTCACTATTATTTTAACTGTATTTATTGAAAAAATAATTAATTCTATTTTATTATCATCTTCTTTTTCATTTTCTAATTTTTGTGTTATTTTCTCACTTCCTTTTATCCAATCAGTTGTTTTTCTTTTCTTTTTTAGAACTCTTTTTGCTCCTATTTTTTGTTTGCATGGTGTTGTAAACCACCAATGTGTTTTAATTATTACGTGTGGGTATAGTTTATCTAAGAATGGTATTCCTAGTAAAATATCTCTTGTGGGTAATTCAAAATTGTATATTTCTTCTATAATAAGTATTTTATCCCATATTTGTATTTTTATATTTTTTGATTTGTGAGTAATTATACTTCCTTCATTATTAAATCCTGTTACTGGTAAGGGTGTTCTAAGTTTTTCCCATTTCTCCTTCTGGTAGGCAATTATATCTACATAAATTTACTTCTGATCCTGTGTCTATCATCGGTGTGTAGTATCTATTGTAATATCCTTCTACTATTATTTTTACTAGTATATGTATTTTCATATTTATAATATAGTTCTTTTTATTGTTACTTTCTTATTTTCATAATGTATGATTAGTTGTTCATTATCTAAGTTGTATGGCTTAACTTTTTCTAACCATTTTATTCCTAATATAATATTTTTATCTCCCTGATATATTTTAAATCTTATTATCATAATTATTCCTCCTATAATTATTTCTTTTTCCGCTATTTCTTCACTAATTATCATTCCTTTAGGTAATTCGGGGTATAATTTTTCATTTGTTAGTATCTCATCTTCAGTGATTAATTCTCTTATTATATAGTTTTCTTCTTGTCCTGTATTTATTAGTATTAAGTATTTTCTTTCATTCATTATTCCTGTTATGTAATAATGATGATGTTTTATTTCTTTTGGTAATTGCTCTATAAGTTTAGGTATTTTGTATCCTACCTTATCTAATGTGCTTGTTTTAGTTGATGTTGTTTGTCCTACTTCAAAACTTAATCTTTTTGATGTACTTAGTCTTTCTTTTACTATGTCTAAATCTTCTTCTATGTCTAATTCATCATAACTGTACTCATTGTTATCTATAACTGTAACTATTCTTTCAAAAGGATTTTCTATCTTTATTTTGTTTATTTTATTTCTTGCCATTATCTTATGTTTGGTTGTTTATATATATAAGTTTTTACATCTTGCTGTAAATATCTTACTACCTGGGGTTAATTCTATTCCTGACATTTCCAGTATAATACAAGTGATTTATCAATATTTTTATCATTTATCGCTACTGAATAGTTAGCACTAATTATAAACTTAAATTTTTGGTATATCAAATTTCCTCGTACCGCACTTATTATACTTTTTTCTATAGGTTGTATAATTCTATCATCTGCTAGGTAAATTTCTATTAGTGTATCTATTCCTTCTCTAAAACATGCCTTTATTAATATTTCTGTTCCTCCTAGATGTACGTATTTAATTGTGTTTTTTGCCCTTATGTCCTGTATTTCTTTATTTATTAACGTTTATTTATTATTGGTATTTTAGCTTTTCCTTTGGTGTATTTACAGTCTATTATGTGCTCTCTTTGGCTAATTATATAGTATTCTTCTTTACTTCTTTTGAACCAATTTTTCATTTTTGGTATATCTAATATTTTTTCTACACTTAAGTCTAATTCTTTTCCTTTTATTTGTTCAAATATATTTTCATCAAATATTACTTTTTGTTCCGTAGATTCTTCATCTTGGTATTCTTCTTGGGTTATTATATTTATTTCTTTTTCAAGTCATCTGTTAATTCATTGTCTTCATTATCTGATTCTAATATTGATTCTAATTCATTTTCCGATAATTCATATATACTATCATTACTTTCTAATTCATAGTCTATGTATTCCATTTGTACGTATTCTTCGTCGTTTATTATTATTTCTGATACTTGCTTAGCTCTTTGATTTTTAGGTATTTTGCAATCTTTTTGCTAAATGTCCTAATTTTCCACAATTATAACATTTACATTCTGATAATTTTTTCTTAGGTCGGTATTGTCTTTTGTTATTAAATTTCTTTACATAATATCTTCGTCTAGGTTTTTTATACTTAAATTTTGACTTATACTTTTTGTATTTCTTAATTTTATTATGATTTTTATTATAGTATCTTTTATTACAACCAAACTGAGGTGTTGTTTTATCTTTACAACATGCTAAGTTTTTTATTAACTTCCATTTTAATTTCTTCTTTATGTTTTTCACATAATTCCGCAAACCAATTTTGTAAGTATTTAATTCTTGCTCCTAAAGTATCTTGTAATGCTGCATTATTCCAATCTTTTAATATTTTTGAACTAAATGGTTCTGGTAATTTTGAAAAATATAATTTTCTTATTTCTTTACTTTCCTCTATACTATATATTCCTTTATAGTAAAATTCTTTAAATGCACATGTATATTCGTCTATGTAACACATATTACATATTGCTAATTTTGACATTAGATTTCTATTTAATATTTTTTCTCTATGTTGTTCTACTTGTTCTGTTTCTGCACTACTAAATTCATTTCTTATAGTTGTTTCATATTTATGTAAAATTTCTATAGCTGTTGTAGCTTTTTCACCATCAAGTTTTTTATCATTTCTTAATACTCCTAAGGCATCTTTATATATATATTGTAACCATAACTTAGTCGTTCCTATTAATGTTCTTTCTATGTATTCTGGTACATCTGATATTCCTATTTTATTGTCTATAATCTGTTTTGTCATGTATCCTACCCATAACTTGTAACGACCCGACCGGTCTTTTTAGAAAATTATGCCCCAATCCCTAATTTAACTGTTCCCCTAAGTTCATTTCTGCTATTGTGGTTTGCCGGGAGAGTCGGTTCTGAAATTTGGAGCATTTTGGGACACTTAGTCCCTTGAATGAGAGCTTTAAAGCTAGAAAATGGTCCGTAGCCGGAACAGTATTAAGACGATCTCGGAACGGAAATCCGATGGTTCCATTAGCTCCGTTGGGTGATTTCGGGGTTGGGAGCGCGTTCGGAATGTATTTTGGAGGTCCGTAGCTCAATTAGGCTTGAAATGCCGAAGGTTGAAATTTTGGCGAATCCGATCGATAGGTGAGATTTTGATCCGGGGGTCGGAATGGAATTCCGACAATTTCCGTAGCTTCGTTATGTGAATTTGGATATGTCCGCAAAGTTTCAGGTCATTCGGACGTCGTTTGGTCGGGTTTTAGATCGAATGTGCAATTCGGAAAGTTTTAAGAAATTTAGGCTTGAATTCGATGTGAATTATGGGTTTTGATGTTGTTAGACGTGTTTTGAGGATTGGAACAAGTTCGAATAAGGTATTAGGATGTGTTGGTGTGTTTGGATGAGGTCCCGGGGGCCTCGGGGTGGTTTCGGATGGTTAAACGGGAGAAAACATGAAAAACAATGCAGGTTTGGGGTTCTGTTCTGTTGTTTTCGCTCATGTGGAAAAGGGAGCGCAGGAGCGTGTCCGCAGGAGCAGACAAGTGAATGCAGGAGCGGAAGTGATCGCTGAAGCGGATCCTGGTCCGCAGAAGCGGCATCGCTGATGCGGAAAGAGGATCGCAGAAGCGGTCCGGAGTTGCAAAGGGGAGTTCCGCAGAAGCGGAATATTGACCGCTTAAGCGAGTCCGCAGGAGCGGACTCTGAGGCGCGGAAGCGGAATGTTCCGCAGGAGCGGAGGATGATTCGCAGAAGCGGTCTCGCGGAAGCGGCCCTAGGCTCGCAGAAGCGGAATGGGCCAGCCAGGCCTGGGGTTCGCAGAAGCGACCACGTGGTCGTAGAAGCGGTTCCGCAGAGGCGGAAATGGTCCGCAGAAGCGGAAATCGCAGAGAGTTAATTGTATTAGAAGTTAGAAAATTTCAGAAACATTCCAACATTTGGGGTCTCGGCTTAAGAGGCGATTTGGGCAATTTTTGAGGGAGATTCAAGGGAAATCATCAGGTAATCAACTATGGACTCATCTTATGATTAGTATTGGTAATATTATGCAATTATATCACGAAAATGGAGGAATTTGGGGTAATTTATGGAGGATTTAGCCCTAGGCTTGAACTTTAGAAAATCAAGGTTTTGAATGGGCAAATGGAGTCCGAATTTGGTAAATCTTATATGCATAGACTCGTATTGAGATAAAGAACCCGAATATATAATTTTCGTGATTTTTCGATAAGCGTACCGAAAGTCGAGTTTTGGCAACTTGTGGGTTTTGGCGTATTTTGAGTTGTTTTGATTGGGTAATGCCCAATTGACCTATTTTGATATGATTCTATTGATTTTTATCGGATACTACACCTGTGGAGGCCGACATTCGCGGCAAGAGAGTTGTTTCATAGCGGTTTTGTACCGGAGTCGAGGTAAGTGGCTTGTCTAACCTCGTGTGGGGAAATTTTCACCCCTAGGATATTATGTGATAGTATAAATGCCTTGTACGCGAGGTGACGGGCGTGTACATGCGCTGGTTGTTGAACATGTACTTTATTTAAAATGTTCGATGAGCAATATTCCTATCTTTGGCTGTTAATTTGATATTTTTACCCGGTAGTGGTTAAAAAAGCATGATTAGGTAGCACTTAACTGTTTAGTTGCCTAATTGCCTTATTTGAACTCCTTGATAATTATTGGCACTATTTTTTGGTGAAGTTATAGTTAAGCATAATTATTCTCTCTGTGAATTCCTTTATTGGTTGTGCTTGTGGACTGCGGGTTCGATTCCCGGAGACCCAGGGCTGTGGGTTCGGTTCCCAGAGACCCGGCGTGATATTGGTAGGGACTACGGGTTCAATTCCCGAGATCCTGAGTTATTGGTAGGGACTACGGGTTCGATTCCCGAGATCCTGAGTTATTGGTAGGGACTACGGGTTCGATTCCCGAGATCCTGAGATTATTGAAATATGGACTACGGGTTCGATTCCCGAGATCCTGAGATTTATTGAAATGTGGACTACGGGTTCGATTCCCGAGATCCCGAGTTATTGGTAGGGACTACGGGTTCGATTCCCGGAGATCCTGAGTTATTGATTATTTATTGAGACATGGGCTGCGGGTTCGATTCCCGGAGACCCAGAGGTACTGTCAAGGGGACTGTGGGTTCGATTCCCATAGGTCCTGGACTTGTTTTATTGAGTTGGTTATTTGTTGTTAGCTTAAATTGTAGACGATTGCAGTAATCATCTTATTGTTGTTATTTCGGAAATTATTATTCATTTAAACTGCTTATTATTGTTATTACCATTGTATTATTGTTTCTCAGTAGGTCCCTGACCTTCCTCGTCACTACTCCATCGAGGTTAGGCTTGGCACTTACTGAGTACCGCTGTGGTGTACTCATGCTACTCTTCTGCACACTTTTGTTGTGCAGATCCAGGTACATCAGAGCAGGCTCGAGCTAGGTGATTTTTCCGCCGCATTTGGGAGACCTCGAGGTATGATCCGCTACGTCCGCGGATCCGGAGGCTTTCCTTCTATTCTAATAGTACTAGTTGATATTTCTCTTCATTTCGTTGTTAGATACTCTTTACATATAGAGCCACAGTTGTATTTCTCTTTTAGTCTGTGTTACCGTGGGGTTCCGGATCTTGGTAGTGTTCTATTTATTGTGTGATGGATGTATGTGCCAAGCGGCACGGATTACATACCTTTTTGTGTTATTTTCCGCTAATTCTTATTAAATATTCATAAACTGGTATATTCCGCAACGTGTTAGGCTTACCTAGTCGTTGGGGACTGGGTGCCATCACGACATGTTCACGATTGGTGAACTAGGGTCGTGACATAACTGGATTGTCTTATTTATATCTTTTACACAGTCTAGATCTAAGAAATTATGTTGTATTGTTGTTGGTATTTGTGTTGGAATCCATTTTGTATATCTTGGTTCTCTATCATTTCTATATGTTTTCTTATAATTATTTTCGTAATTTATATAACTTTTTTGCTCTATTTGTGTATCTTTTGTTCCTGATGTACTAGGTTTTTCATCTATTATCGCACTTATTTCTATACGATCATTTCTACCTTCTTCATTTTGTTCGACTTGTGCTATATTTTCTAAAATTTCCGTATATGTTTCGCTTGTTTCTGAATAATTTTCTAAATCACTATTATTATTTGGTTCATTTATTTCTTCTGTTCTAATTATTTCTAATTTTTCTTCTTGTAATTGTTCTTTGAATCTATTTATCTCAAGTTGTAATTTATTTTCTTGTTCTTTTTCTTTTTGTCTGGTTGCATATAGTTCTTTTAACATGTTTAATTCTTTTTCTAATTCTGTTAGTTTAGCATTTTTTGTTTCTTCTATCTGTTTTATTTCTATTTTTGATTGTTGTTTAATTTTTTCTATCTCATATTTTCGGTCTATTTCTTCATTTTCTCTTGTTATTCTTACTAAAGCAGTTAAGCTGTCTTCTAATTTTAGTGATTCTTTTTCTAACATTAGATATAAGTTGTCTCCTATTTTCTTATATTTTCTTCCTATATTAGAAAATACAATTTTTATTTTTAGTCCTTCCGGGTTTTCATATGTTTTTTCGTCTACTGCAAATTCCTCTTTATTCATTTTTTAAGTTGTATAATTAGTTTTCATTCTAAATCCGGTCGTGATGGCGCCCAGCACATTGCTAAGCCAGCCTGACCAATCAATAACAAGAACGGAGCTAGAAGCTCGTTTTATCCCATTTAAGCATATCAAATCACGAAGCAACAGCGATACATATAACAAAAACGGGGAACCAAGTCCCACAATGTACCAACTCCCATAGACCGAAGGGTCAAGAGTCATGAGTGTCACGACCCCAATCCCGGTCGTGATGGCGTCCAACACAACTGCTAGGCAAGCCCGACCATTTACACTCTCATCCCGAGCATGAAGCTCAAATCAATAACCTGACCATTAATATCAACAATAAAGCTAAACCGAATATCCACCCCAAAGATCTAGGGTCAATAGTCTGGAGCCTCTAAACAAGATCGGATAACAATATCTGATCCAAATACTAAAGTCCGAATAATTTATATACAAAGGAAAAATAGAATAAGAAGAGAAGTCAGGTCCTGCAAACGCCAGCAGCTACCTCAGCAACTCGGATAAATACTGATAAAAGCTGGTGTCACGACCCCAAATCCGGTCGTGATGGCGCCCAGCACACTGCTAGGCCAGCCCGACCAAGCAACAACAATCATAGAGCTATGAGCTCGCCTTATCCCATTTAAGCATATCAAATGTAAAATAACAGTGATGGATATATCAAAACAGGGGAACCAAGTCCCACGCATACCAACTCCCATGGACCGAAGGGTCAAGAGTCATGAGCCTCTACAGAGTATACAAAGTGTAAATAGTGAATATAACTGTGCACAAGTGTGGGATTATCAGAGCAAAATATAGACAAACTGGAGAATCAGGTCCTGCGAACGCTGGCAGCTACCTCGACTGTCCAAAAGCACTCCGGAGCCGCAATAGAATCAGCCCTGCTGTGATGTACCTGGATCTTGCCACAAGGTGCAGGGAGTCAGGTGTGAGTACTTCCAACTCAGCAGTAATAAAAGTAAATAATGCTAAAGGGAAGAAAACCACGATAGGCACTATCTCATGCTACACAATAAAGAACTATCTTTTTATTCCTTTCCCGCATATGTGAGTAGATTATTAAAAATCTCAATTTTTAGCTACTTTCTTTCATAATAATATACCAATACCTGGATACAATCTCAAGCAGTGCAAGTCCGCACTCAAATCAGCCCATCGGGCTCAGCACTCCTTATCAATTTACAACAGGAGATCTGGTCAATAAGGCAACTAATGCATGTGTGCCAGTAATGTATGAGTGCTGAATGTTATGCCACGTAGTACACGTAAACCAATGTATGTATGCCATGCAATGCATATGACTGCTACGGCGTGTAGCCCGATCCAATTTGGGTACCCGTGCTCACTATGGGGGTTTAGACTCCGGAGGGGGTCCTACAGCCCAAGCACAATATTAATATCACACCTGCTGCGGCGCGCAGCCCGATCTGTATACCACTACGGCGTGCAATCCGATTCATGCATGTGTATGCATATGCTCACATAAAATGTCATGCCCTAACATATGGCCCGCGGCCCCACTCAGTATAACAAATAATCAAGAAAGCCCTACAGCAACAATATCATATTAGCTCACAACTAAAAATGTTATTAAGACCTTGTTCAAGTTTTTCATAACCTTATAAAAATGCTAAATAGCAAAAATACCATTTTAAAACTTAAATTTAGAATAAAATAAGCACAGTGTTATCAAAACAGTGATACCAATCTGTAACGACCCGACCCGTCGTTACGGGAGTTATCGCCTCGTTTTCTTCATTTAACACTTCAATATACTTATTTATATGTGTTCGGAAAGTTAGAAGTAAATCGGAAGGAATCTAGATAGAAATGAGGTCATGAACCTCTTTAAGAAAAAGGATAGTTTGGAAAAGTCAACCAAATGTTGACCGATGAGTTAGACAGCTCGGAATTGAATTATGATGATTCGACTAGTTTCAGGAGATCATTTATGACTTAGGAGAGCAATCGGAATCGAATTCGGAGGTCCGGTGTAGTTTTAGGCTTGAGTTGGCTAAGGTTGAATTTTGATGAAATCCGAACGATAGGTGAGATTTTGATCCGGGGATCGGAATGAAATTCCATGAGTTGCAGTAGCTCCGTTAGGTGATTTTGGATATGCGTTCAAAGTTTCAAGTCATTCGGAGGTGTTTAGGTCGGGGTTTAGATCAAATGCAAGTTTCGAAAGTTTTAGAAGAACTTAGGCTTGAATCCGATGTAAATTTGGTGTTTTGATGTTAGTTTTGGTGTTTTGAGAGTAAAACTAAGTTTGCATGATCATATGTGGCATGTTAGTATGTTCGTATGCAGTCCCGAGGAGCTCGAGTGAGTTTCAGATAGGTTTGGGTTGCGTTATGCTCGTTTTTCTTATGCTTCGACATCGTTTCTTCAAGCATAAATGATATCATATTGAACAAATGAGCTTGGATTACTGTTTTGAATGAAAAAGTAGATCCGTATCATAGTTACGGACCTGTAGCAAAAATAATCATCGAATTTGGACATCGTATGAGGATTTTATGGCCATTTTACTAAAGTTGCTCAGATTTTCAGGTTAATGACGAAACTGCCCCTGACGGCGTATTAAAAACCTGCACTATTTGCAAATCTTAAAACCTACATATCTCCTTCATTATAAGGTCAAATTGAGTGATTCAAAAGACGAAATTCATTAGAATTTCATAAAGAATCTATTGGGAGTGGTAAAACGCGTGAAAAATATACCTATAATGAGCAGACCGAGTTTTCTTCCAATTTTGGAACGGGAAGAAGCTTCTGAGGCGATTTTTAAGAGAGAAATCAATGGGTAATCGCTGGAGGTAAGTTTTCTGAATCAAAAACATTATTTTATGCTAGAATCAACACCAAAATTTCTGAAATTAGGTAGAATTTGTGAAGAATTAGGGCCTAAATCATAAAAACGAAATTTTGGGTTTTGAAAGGTCATTCGAACTCCGATTTCGATAAATTTTATATGCACGGACTCGTGGCGAGATGAGGAATCTGTTGGTATGAATTTCGGAATTTTTCAAGAAGCGGGCCCGGGGTCCGGGTTTTACCAACTTGGTGTATTATTGCGTATTTCGTATAAATTGAAATGGTTATGTTTCTTTGACCCGTATTTGATATAATTGTTGTGTTTGACTAGATTCTACGCATGAGGCGGCAAATTTGAAGGGAAAAGGTATCGCGGACGAGTCTACGGCCGGCTAGAGGTGAGTAGTTTGTGTATATGGTAGCCCGAGGGTTCGAAACCCCGGCTTAGCACATTGTGACGCTAGTAGAGCGTGGCTCGCACCCCGTGGCAGGTGCGGGACTGATTGTGACTAGGGATTGAGACTTGGTCCATCTAGGATATGGAAATTATGCTATTAGTGATGGAAATACGCTGTGTTTGACATATTTGTGGGCTGTAAGCCTTGTTTGGGGCCTTGTGCCGACCTGTAGTATCCCTAGGGGATAGTGTTTATGTGATAGCTATACTTGCTTAATCATTGATCTCAGTCCTGGAATTTGAAATCACACTATTGAAATGTTAAGTCACCGGTTTTTGCAAATTAAATAAAAGTTAAAGTACTTTTCATAAATTATGAACTGGGAACCTGGAATTAAGAAAAATGAACTGTTTTTGTGACTTATCGAATTATGTGGACTGAGGATGGGTCGGGCTACACGCCGCAGCAGTTTATATGAGGATCGGGCTGCAAGCCGCAGCGGTTGATATGAGGATCGGGCTGCACGCCGCAGCAGTATTGCGCTTGGGCTGTAGGAGCCCCTCCGGAGTCTGTACACACCCCCAGTGAGCGCCGTCGACGTTAAATGGATCGGGCTACACGCCGTAGCGGTTATGTGCATTGCATTGCATCTTTATTTGTTAAATTATTCCGTGGTAGCTGTATTGTACTGTTGATGCTAGTTCGTAGGAGATTCGGACTGTAGTTAGCTTCATACTGTGGTATTCTGTGGATTTCCTTCTTTCAGCTACTTTTATATCTTTATTACTCACTGAGTACTTAGTACTCACCCCTACTCCCTGCACCCTTGTGTGCAGATTCAGGTACACAGGAGAGATAGACGAGCACTCCGACTTTTATTAGTGTTTATCCGAGTTGCTGAGGTAGCTGCCGGCGTTCACAGGACCTGGCTTCTATTCTTATTCCAGTTTTTCTTTTATATATACATTTTTCAGATTTGAGTATTTGGTTTAGATATTGTGATCCGATCTTGTTTAGAGGCTCCAGACTCGTGACCCTAGATCTTTGGGGTTGTTATACAATTATGCTTTATTGTTGACATAAATGTTCGGGTAATTGATTTGAGCTTCATGCTCGGGATGAGAATGTAAATGGTCGGGCTTGCCTAGCAGTTGTGTTGGGCGCCATCACGACCGGGATTGGGGTCGTGACAAGTTGGTATCAGAGCCTAGGTTACTAGGCCCACGAGTCTTGAGCCGGTTGGTAGAGTCTTGTGGATCGGTACGGGGACGCCTGTACTTATCCTCGGGAAGCTGCAAACCTTTAGGAAACACTTCACATTTCTTGGAATTCTTATCGTGCGTACTTGATTCAACTTGAGATATAATCTTTGAAATTCCTTCCACACGCTTGTGTACGCATCGAGCGCTCAGTAATATAATTGCCTTGATGGCTTGTGATTCCCTGGTCGAGGGGCGAGATATAATCTATGCGAGTTCATGTTGGGCCAGTCGGGAGGACTTGAGGCCAGATCTTTGTCTATGACATGAGCACCAAGGTGCGGATTTTGTGAGCTAGTATTATGAAACTTATATGACCGGTATTGTCCCTAACTGTGGAAATGGTGGCTTAATAATGTACGAGCTGTCAGGTTTTAGATCCTTATTGTAATCTATTATGTAGCCCTGAGCTATGTGCGTGGTGAATATTTTTCATATCTCTTAGTTGGAAGGTAAAGTGTCTTACGTGTAGTAAAACGAGTTTAGACTCTGGAAGACTAAAGTGATTATGCTATGTATATCCTGGTGGAAGGTGTTGTACTGAAATACTAGATTTAGGCAAAGTAGGTGTAATTGCATGGTATCTGATATGTGTTATGATGCGAGCAGGTGTAGCGTTGTTTCAGGTATAAATTGTGATAATATGATTCGTATAGTATTGAGATTTAATGTTGTTGAAATGCATTGGGATGTCTTGTTGAGTTGTGGATGTATTGTTAGAATGGTTTCGTGATTCTCTGGCAGGTGGATAGGCCAATTTACAAAGGAAACTCTGTCGAATATTTTTTTTAAAATTTGGGGCTTAGAAAAGATTTCTATCACCTAAAGAGAGTAGGCTTAACTGTAGTGTGTGTATAAATGCAAGAGTTGTAGAAGAGTTAAGGTCTCTGATGATTCGAGTCATTGTCAAGCTTGTAAATGACTTGAGATTAATCTCACTATAACATTGTGGCATCATTTGAGTAAGAATGCTATAAGTGGCTAAAAGTTCTTTGATGTATGGCTCCGAGCCAAGTTGGGGAGGTTGTTGTTGATTAACTGATTGCATTGTTGTGTGCTATGTTGGTTCTGTCTCTAAGTATGTTGGGAAAATTCTGATAAAGGTTATGGTATTTCGTAGATGTGAAGAAATCCTAGGATGATTTGAACTGTTGTTGGTCAAGAATGTTCGGTGTATAGAAAAGAAAGATAGCTAAGTGCATATATGTGTAATCATGTTCTGCAGTGTCAGAGTTCTAACAAGGCACGAGTGGTTCTGTTCAATAAGACAGTTGAATTATAATTGAATAAGAGTGAATGACGCCCGAGAATGGTTTTGCGGTGTTCAAGATTTTTGCGGTGTATTAAGATTGTGTATATGGCTAAAGACGGTGGTTTCGTTAGAAGGGGTCAAGACTTGTGTAATGATATGTGAATGATGTGATTCTATGTATCTGTATTGGAAGGTAATGATACGAATTCAAAAATCGCAGGAAGTTCTTCAAAATAAAGCATTGTAGAATGTGGTACTTCTGGGAAACATTGAGAAAGTATCCAGTGGCCTATGGGTTTTAGACCGTGTGGTCTTGTGTACGAGTCTCGTGTGGTAACATGAGTTGAGTTATTGTAGTACTACAATAAAGGCTAATACTAAGTTAAAGATGGTTCAGAAAGGAAATTGAGTGAATGGAGCAACTTGTTGATAAGCTTAAACGGTATGAAAAGGATACGACTAACTCTTGGTATGTGTTCGAAGTAATGAGTCTTACAACTATGGTGCAACCAAGCTCTTGAGTGCTGGCAGTTGCGTAGCTCGATGTGGGTAAAAGGACTCAGTCCCGGTAGTCAAACTTACGCAATGAATTGGGAGAAAGAGTTTCCGATGTGTTCTACCGTGCTTTGAAAGTGAGTATATTCCTGTTGGTATGCGAAGCTGGGAATGTGTAGTGATTTTTCTTCTATATAGGATCATGAAGGTCCTTGACTAGTTAAGTGCATCGATGTTGCGGCGTAGGAAAGGGATAGAAGTTTCCATGTTATCTTAGTGTGGTATGGTATATACGATGTGTCATGGGAAGTTGATAATGGCATGTTCAAGGTTTTGAGATCAGTTCATAGTATATGGGAAGTCATTAAAAATTATTGAGCAGCGCGAGCACCTGTAGGTGATTTAAGAATCGATCTTTCTGGTGATTAAGGGAAAAATGGTACTGCTATTATAGTGATTTGGCAGGGTATATGGTCAAAAAGGGGCAAGGTACTGTAAACTGATAATATCTAGTGGTATGGTGGTATTCTCTTGTTGGATCGAATGTGATGATTGAGTTGATGATGGCATAGGGAATTTTCTGAATGACTTTCGTGGTATGAATGAATGCTTGATGTGTGTTATGTATTCGTACAGTGGAGTGTGGGATCAGGCAATGTGATTCATGTGTTATATAGGTAATGGAGACTAGAATTTCTCGTAATTCATCTATGCAGTGGTTGTATATCGAGTGTATCAGCATCGTTTGGCGATTAATGGAAATTGGAAGCCCTAATGGATCTCTCTTAGTTTGATATGATGAATTTGGGGTAATGTAACGACCCGGCCCGTCGTTACGGGAATTACCACCCCGTTACCTTGCATTTACATATATTATGCTTTTAAATCAGTATTAGAATATATCGGGTGAATTAGGAGTGATTTGGATTGAAAATGAAGCAAATAGCATGTTTGAAGAAAGCTTGAATATGGAAAGTCAACCAAGAGTTGACTATTGAGTTAGATTGCTCGGAATCGGATTCTGATGATTCGACTAGTTCCGGGGGATCATTTATGACTTAGGAGAGCAATCGAAATTGAATTCGGAGGTCCGGTGTAGTTTTAGGCTTGAATTGGCGAAGGTTGATTTTTGGCGAAAACCGGATGGTAGGTGATATTTTGATCCGGGGGTCGGAATGGAATTCCGACAATTTATGTAGCTTCGTTATGTGATTTTGGATATGTCCGCAAATTTTCAGGTCATTCGGACATCGTTTGATCGGGTTTTGGATTGAATGTTAGTTTTGAAAGTTTTGAAGAAACTTAGGCTTGAATCCGTGAGTAAATGGAGATTTTGATGTTTAGTATGGTGTTTTTATGATTGGAACAAGTTCGTGCCATGTTTTGGAGTATGTTGGTGATTTTCGTTGGGGTCCCGGGGGTCTCGGGATGAATCTGGGGGTCCAAGCGGACCATTTTTGGAAGAAATGAGAAGGCTGGTTGCTGTCATAAACGCAGCAGGTTTTTGCTCTCCGCGATCGGGGGGAGGGGGACGCGATCGCGTAGGGCTGGGGGCTAGGCCATCGCGATAGCAGGATCACCAGTCGCGATCGCGTAGAGTTAACCGGGTGGCCATCGCGATCGCATGAGCATCTACGCGATCGCGTAGAAGAGAAATGGGGTCCAGGGAAAAATGTGCTACGCGATCGCAGGAAGAGGGACGCGATCGCGTGAAGCCGGATGTTTGAACATCGCGATCGCGTGAGGAGAGTCGCGATCGCGTGAGGCCGAAATTTTTGAACATCGCGATCGCGTGAGTAGAGTCGCGATCGCGTAGAGCAAATGGGTCTGGCAGAGAATTTAATCACAGAATAGAGGGGTTACGGGTTCATTAACCCAAAACTCAATTTTGAGCCCTAGAGAGAAGAAAACTCGAGGAAATCACCGAGGAATCATCGGGTATTCGTCGGAGGTAAGATTCTTGACTCAAAAACATCATTTTATGGTAGAATTAACATCAATCTTCATGAAATTGGGTTGAAATCTTGAAGAAATGTGGCCTAAATATTGAAAATGGGATTTTTGGATTTGGAAGGCCATTTGAACCCCGATTTCGATAAATTTTATATGCACGGACTCGTAGCGAGATGAGGGTCGCGTTGGTACTAATTTCGGAATTTTCCGAGCAGTGGGGCCCGGGGTCGGGTTTTACCAACTTAGTGTAATTATGCGAATTTCATGTAAATTGAAGTGGGTTATGATTCTTTGACCCGTATTTGATATAATTATTGTTATTTGACTAGATTCTACACACGAGGCAGCGAAATTCAAAGGAAAAGGCATCGCGGACGAGTCTACGACCAGCTAGAGGTGAGTAGTTTGTGTATATGGTAGCCTGAGGGTTCGAAACCCCGGCTTAGCACATTGTGACGCTAATAGGGCGTGGCTCGCACACCGTGGCAGGTGCGGGATTGATTGTGATCGGGGATTGAGACTTGGTCCATCCCGGAAATGAATAATATGTGGTTAGTGTTGGAAATACACTGTATTTGCTATATTTGTGGGCTGTAAGCCTTGTTTGGGGCCTTGTGCCGATCTGTAGCGTCCTTAGAGGACAATATTTATGTGATAGCTATAATTGCTTAAATCACTGATCTCAGTCCTGGAAATTGAAATCACATTTTTGAAATGCTAAGTCACCGGCTTTTGCAAATCTAATAAAGTTAAAGTATTTTTCATAAAGTATGAATTGAGAACTGGAATTAAGGAAAATGAATTGTTTTGTGACTTAATTGCTTATTGTGGACTGAGTATGGGATCGGGCTGCACGCCGCAGCAGTATTGCGCTTGGGCTGTAGGAGCCCCTCCGGAGTCTGTACACACCCCGAGTGAGCGCCGTCGACGTTAAATTGGATCGGGCTACACGCCGTAGCGGTTATGTGCATTGCATTGCATCTTTATTTGTTGAATTACTTTGTGGTAGCTGAATTGTACTGTTGATGCTAGTTCGTAGGAGATTCGAACTGTAGTGTAGCTTCATATTGTGGTAATATGTGGATTTCTTATTTTCAGCTGCTGATATATATTTATTACTCACCTGAGTACTTAGTACTCACCCCTACTCCCTGCACCTTTTGTGTGCAGACTCAGGTACTCAGGAGCAGTAGACGGGCATTTCCAGCGTTTGCAGTGTCATATCGAGTTGCTGAGGTAGCTGCCTACGTTCGCAGAACCTAGCTTCTCCTCTCCTTTCCAGTTGTTATTCTGTATTTTGTATTCAGACTTGAGTGTTTCTATACAGTACTCTCTATTCCTGTTGGGTTTGTTAGAGGCTCTAGACTTGTGACTCCGGATCTTTGGGAGTGTCAGTATTTTGGTCATTATTATTATTATTGGAGTTCTTAAACTCATATATTCTTCTTGGGTTGTCCATTTGGGGACTGGTATTTTGTGATAATTAAATTGTTGGTCTGGCTGGCCTAGCTTGATTGTTGGGCGCCATCACGACCGGATTTGGGTCGTGACAGATATGACTGCAGACTACCTATCGACATAAATCAGGTCGTCTAGACTAATGTGATATGGACTATGTTGGAAAATGGTACAAATTGCATAGCAGAGAGCATCAGAGTATGCTCCAACAAGGTAGTTGTATCCAGGACCAGCGGACGGTTGGTAGGCATTGCTTTGTCAGTTGGACCTTGGTGGCGGATGTCAGTGTAGAGGTATCTACCATTGATTCTGTTCCGGTATTGAGGAACTGTAACGACCCGACCCGTCGTTATGGGAGTTATCGCCCCATTTTCTTCACTTAACACTTTAATATGCTAATTTATATGTGTTTGGAGAGTTGGAAGCAAATCGGTGAGAATTTAGATAGAAATAAGACCATAAATCTCTTTATGAGAAGAACAAGTTGGAAAAGTCAACCGAATATTGACCGATGAGTTAGACAGCACGAAATGGAAATTTGATGATTTGACTAGTTTTGGGGGATCATTTATGACTTAGGAGAGCAATCGGAATCGAATTCGGAGGTCCGGTGAAGTTTTAGGCTTGAATTGGCTAAGGTCGAATTTTGATGAAATCTGAACGGTAAGTGAGATTTTGATCCGGGAGTCGGAATGGAATTCTGATAGTTGCAGTAGCTCCGTTAGGTGATTTGGGATATGCGTGCAAAATTTTAGATCATTCGGAGGTGTTTAGGTCGAGTTTTAGATCAAATGCAAGTTTCGGAAGTTTTGGAAGAACTTAGGCTTGAATCCGATGTAAATTTGGTGTTTTGATATTAGTTTTGGTGTTTTGAGAGTGAAACTAAGTTTGTATGATCATATGTGGCATGTTAGCATGTTCGTATGCAGTCCCAAGGAGCTCGGGTGAGTTTCAGATAGGTTTGGGTTGCGTTATGCTCGTTTTTCTTATGCTTCGACATCGTTTCTTCAAGCATAAATGATATCATATTGAACAAATGAGCTTGGATTATTGTTTTGAATGAAGAACTAGATCCGTATCGTAATTACAGACCCGTAGCAAAAAGAATCATCGAATTTGGACATCGTATGAGGATTTTACGGCCATTTTACTAAGGCTGGCCAGATTTTCAGGTTAATGACGAAACTGCTCCTGACGGCGTATTAAAAACCTGCACTATTTGCAAACCTTAAAACCTACATATCTCCTTCATTATAAGGTCAAATTGAGTGATTCAAAAGCCTAAATTCATTAGAATTTCACAAGGAATCCATTGGGAGTGGTAAAACGCGTGAACAGTATACCTAGAACGAGCAGGTCGAGTTTTCTTCCAATTTTGGAACGGGAAGAAGCTTCTGAGGTGATTTTTAAGAGAGAAATCAATGGGTAATTGCTGGAGGTAAGTTTCTTGACTCAAAAACATGATTTTATGCTAGAATAAACACCAAAATTCCTGAAATTGGTAGAATTTCTGAAGAACTAGGGCCTAAATCATGAAAACGAATTTTTGGGTTTTGAAAGGCCATTCGAACTCCGATTTCGATAAATTTTATATGCACGGACTCGTGGAGAGACGAGGAATCTGTTGGTATGAATTTCGGAATTTTTCAAGAAGCGGGCCCGGGGTCCGGGTTTTACCAACTTGGTGTATTATTGTGTATTTCGTATAGATTGAATTGGGTTATGTTTCTTTGACCCGTATTTGATATAATTGTTGTGTTTGACTAGATTCTACGCACGAGGCGGCAAATTTGAAGGGAAAAGGTATCGCGGACGAGTCTACGGCCGGCTAGAGGTGAGTAGTTTGTGTATATGGTAGCCTGAGGGTTCGAAACCCCGGCTTAGCACATTGTGACGCTAGTAGGGCGTGGCTCGCACCCCGTGGCAAGTGCGGGACTGATTGTGACTGGGGATTGAGACTTGGTCCATCCCGGATATGGAAAATATGCTATTAGTGATGGAAATACGCCGTGTTTGACATATTTGTGGGCTGTAAGCCTTGTTTGGGGCCTTGTGCCGACCTGTAGTATCCCTAGGGGATAGTATTTATGTGATAGCTATACTTGCTTAATCATTGATCTCAGTCCTGGAATTTGAAATCACACTATTGAAATGTTAAGTCACCGGTTTTTGCAAATTAAATAAAAGTTAAAGTACTTTTCATAAATTATGAATTGGGAACTGGAATTAAGAAAAATGAACTGTTTTTGTGACTTATCTGACTTATGTGGACTGAGGATGGATCGGGCTGCACGCCGCAGCGGTTTGGCTGCACGCCGCAGCAGTATTGCGCTTGGGCTCCTAGGATCGGGCTGCACGCCGCAACAGTATTGCGCTTGGGCTGTAGGAGCCCCTCCGGAGTCTGTACACACCCCCAGTGAGCACCGTTGATGTTAAATGGATCGGGCTACATGCCGTAGCGGTTATATGCATTGCATTGCATCTTTATTTGTTAAATTATTCTCTGGTAGCTGTATTGTACTTTTGATGCTAGTTCGTAGGAGATTCAGACTGTAGTTAGCTTCATACTATGGTATTTTGTGGATTTCTTACCTTCAGACATTTTATATACTTTTTACTCACTGAGTACTTAGTACTCACCCCTACTCCCCGCACCTTTGTGTGCGGATTCATGTACGCTGGAGGTTTAGCTGAGGAGTCTCGTTTTACAGAGTTATCAGACTTGTTGAGGTAGCTGCTGACATTCGCAGGACCTGGCTACTCTTTATCCCAGTTTTATTTATATATATATATACTTTGAGACTTGAGTATTTCGTTCAGATATTATTATTATCAAGTTTAGAGGCTCTAGACTCGTGACCCTAGATCTTTGGGTTATTATTCAGTTTAGTTTTATTGTTGATAATGATATCCAGGTAAATGATTTGAGCTTCATGCTCGGGATGAGAGTGTAAATGGTCGGGCTTGCCTAGCGGTTGTGTTGGGCGCCATCACGACCGGGATTGGGGTCGTGACAAGTTGGTATCAGAGCCTAGGTTACTAGGCCTCATGAGTCTTGAGCCGGTTGGTAGAGTCTTGTGGATCGGTACGGGGACGCCTGTACTTATCCTCGGGAGGCTGCAAACCTTTAGGAAACACTTCACATTTCTTGGAATTCTTATCGTGCGTACTTGATTCTGCTTGAGATATAATTCTTTGAAATTCCTTCCATACGCCTGTACGCGCACTCGAACGCTCAGTAATATAATTGCCTTGATGGCTTGTGATTCCCTGGTCGAGGGGCGAGATATAGATATAATCGAGTTCATGTTGGGCCAGTCGGGAGGACTTGAGGCCAGATCTTTGTCTATGACATGAGCACCAAAGTGCTGATTTTACAAACCGGTATTATGAAATTTCGTGTGATCGGTATTGTTCCTAACTGTGGAAATGGCAACTTAATAATGTACGAGTTTCTGATGATTCAAGTCTCCGCCAAAGCTTGTAAATGACTTGAGTTTAATCTCACTATAACATTGTGGCATCATTTGAGTAAGAATGCTTTGAGTGGCTAAAAGTGCTTTGATGTATGGCTCCGAGCCAAGTTGGGGAGGTTGTTATTGATTAACTGATTGCAGTGTTGTGTGCTATGTTGATTCTATCTCTAAGTATGTTGGGAAATTATGATAAAGGTTATGGTGCTTCGTACATATGAAGAAATAATATGATGGTTTGAACTGCTGCTGGTAAAGAATGTTCGGTGTACAGGAAAGAAAGATAGCTAAATGCATCTGTATGTAATCATGTTCTGCGGTGCCAGAGTTCTAACAAGGCACGAGTGGTTCTATTTAATAAGACAGTTGAATTATAATTGAATAAGGGTGAATGACGCCCGAGAATGGTTTTGCGGTGTTCAAGATTTTGCTTGTAACAGTCAGGTGTATTAATATTGTGTATATGGTTAAAGACGGTGGTTTCGTTAGAAGGAATCAAGACTTGTGTTATGTTATGTGAATGATGGGATTCTATGTATCCGTATTGGGAGGTAATGATAACGAATTCAAAATCGCAGGAAGTTCTTCAAAATAAAGTATCGTAGAATGTGGTACTTCTGGGAAATATTGAGATAGTATTCAGCGGTCTGTGAGCCTGAGACCGTGTAGTCTTGTATATGAGTCTCGTGTGGTAACATGAGTTGAGATATTGTAGTGCTACAGTAAAGGCTAATATTAAATTAAAGATGAATCGGAAAGGAAATTGGGTAAATGGAGCAACTTGTTAATAAACCGGAACTGTATGATAAGGATATGATTAATTCCTGGTATGTGTTTGAAGTAATGAGTCTTGCAGATATTGTGCAGCAAAGCTCTTGAGTGCTGACAGTTGTGTAACTTGATATGGGTATAAGGACTGAGTCCTGGCAGTTCATCTTGTGCAATAAATTAGGAGAAAGAGTTTGTGATGTGTTCTATCGTGGTTTGAAAGGGAGTATATTTTGGTCGGTATGCGAAACATGGAATGTGTAATGACTTTTCTTCTATATGGGATCATGAAGGTCCTTGACTAGTTGAGTGCGTCGATGTATGCGGCGTAGGAGAGGGATGGAAATTTTCCATGTTATCTTAGTGTGGTATGGTATATGCGATGTGTTATGGGAAGTTGATAATGGCATGTTCAAGGTCTTGAGATCAGTTCATAATATATGGGAAGTCATTAAAAATTATTGGGTAGTGCGGGTAGCTGCAGGTGATTTAAGAATCGATCAATGGTACTGCTATTCTAGTGGTTTGCGGGATATGTGGTCAAAAAGGACAAGGTAATGTAAACTGATAATACCTAGTGGTATGGTGGTATTCTCTTGTTGGATCGACTGTGATGATTGAGTTGTTGATGGCATAGGGAAATTTTTGAATGACTTTTGTGGTATGAATGGATGATTGATGTGTGTTAAGTATTCGTACAGTGGAATGTGGGATCAGGCATAGTGAATCATGTGTTATATAGGTAATGGAGACTAGAAGTTCTCGTAATCCGTCTATGCACCGGTTGTATATCGGGGTATCGGCATCGTTTAGCGATTATTGGAAATTGGAAGCCCTAGTGGCTCTCTCTTAGTTTGATATGATGAATTTGGGGTTATGATACTCTATTTCGGACTGGTTGTCATAAGTCAGGTCGTATAGACTAATGTGATATGGACTATGTCGGAAATGGCACAAATTGCTTAACAGAGTGCATCAGAGTATGCTCCAACAGGGTAGTTGTACCCAGGACCAGCGGACGGCGGGTAGGTATTGCTTTGTCAGTGGGGCCTTCGTGGCGGATATCAGTGCAAAGGTTTCTACTATTGATCCAGTTTCGGTATTGGGGAGACTTTGTCGGATGCATATCTTGCGGCCGAGCTTGAGGCTATATATGTTTGTTGTAATGAGAAATCTGACTCGGTGTGCATTTTTTTTTTGCGAGAGTTTTGCGTGGATCGGGTGGCACGCCGCCACGGGTTATTTGGATCGGGTGGCACGCCGCCACAGGTATGGTATCTGGATCGGGTGGCACGCCACCACGGGTATGTCATTTTGAGCAAGTTGCACGCCGCAACCGTGTAATATGGATCATAGTTTTTTTTATTTCTATAGGTTACCTTGCATACTATACTTCCTAGTCTCTGAGGAAAGTCAGTGTTGGGTGTCGCTCGGCGACTGGCGCATCGGTTGTGTCCTTACAAGATTTGATGGCGTATATTTAATTGTTTCACCGTGGGTGAGATTGATTGCTTGAGTTCAGACCTAAATCTGTGCGTGGCTGACTGTTTTGAGCATGGTGACTTGAGGTGCTTCAGGAGTAATAGTGTTTGGATGGAATCATGAGCCGTGGCAAGGCCACGTAAAGTTATGACCTTTCGAGGAGGATTCAAGTACTCTAATTCTATGATGTGAGACAAGATCTCAGTTATGTGATGTGACGGTATTGAGGAATTTGAATTACAGCTCCTTGTTTGAGGTAGTTGTCATGATTTGAGTATGTTCAAGCGTTTCTTATTGGAGCCTGTCTTGTGCTCATTATGGCTTAGGCCGGTGTTGAGGTGTCATATCACCAGTGCGGTGTGTCATAATCGGAATGATCGTTGGAGCCATTAATGAGTGTGGGCATATATGATTTCAGCTGGTTAGAAAGGAATACATCGAGGTTTGGCTCCGAAATATATTGTAATGTTGGTCAAAAAGGGAAATGGATTCATGAATGGATGACCTGAGAGATGGATTCGATATATCGTGTGTTTGGTTGCCTTGGGCAACATACATGAATGTGTTGGAATAAGACTTTAGCTAACGAGAAAGGTTTTTCGATAATATTTGGTTATCGTGGGAAATTGTTGTGATTAGAGGGCATCATCTCGAGTGATTGAGTTGTTTGGTACACCATAAGATCTCACCCGGAGTGGCGAGTATGGGCTATTACAGTTGGTTCGAGTGTATTCTGAATATAGACGTGGGATTCAAATTTGGCATATGATTTCGGAGGTGCAATGTGGTCTATGTTTCAGATGGACTGTGAAAGTTCAGCTATATTGTGTTAGCAGACTTATGATGGATAGGGTGACGTGGTACCACCCCGCATATATGCTTGGTAAGGTCACTCAGCTATTGGGTTGCTTCTAGTACAACTCTGGGTACACTCGAGGACGAGCGTATGTTTAAGTTGGGGAGAATGTAACGACCCGACCCGTCGTTATGGGAGTTATCGCCCCATTTTCTTCACTTAACACTTTAATATGCTAATTTATATGTGTTTGGAGAGTTGGAAGCAAATCGGTGAGAATTTAGATAGAAATAAGACCATAAATCTCTTTATGAGAAGAACAACTTGGAAAAGTCAACCGAATATTGACCGATGAGTTAGACAGCACGAAATGGAAATTTGATGATTTGACTAGTTTTGGGGGATCATTTATGACTTAGGAGAGCAATCGGAATCGAATTCGGAGGTCCGGTGAAGTTTTAGGCTTGAATTGGCTAAGGTCGAATTTTGATGAAATCTGAACGGTAAGTGAGATTTTGATCCGGGAGTCGGAATGGAATTCTGATAGTTGCAGTAGCTCTGTTAGGTGATTTGGGATATGCGTGCAAAATTTTAGGTCATTCAGAGGTGTTTAGGTCGAGTTTTAGATCAAATGCAAGTTTCGGAAGTTTTGGAAGAACTTAGGCTTGAATCCGATGTAAATTTGGTGTTTTGATATTAGTTTTGGTGTTTTGAGAGTGAAACTAAGTTTGTATGATCATATGTGGCATGTTAGTATGTTCGTATGCAGTCCCAAGGAGCTCGGGTGAGTTTCAGATAGGTTTGGGTTGCGTTATGCTCGTTTTTCTTATGCTTCGACATCGTTTCTTCAAGCATAAATGATATCATATTGAACAAATGAGCTTGGATTATTGTTTTGAATGAAGAACTAGATCCGTATCGTAATTACGGACCCGTAGCAAAAAGAATCATCGAATTTGGACATCGTATGAGGATTTTACGGCCATTTTACTAAGGCTGGCCAGATTTTCAGGTTAATGACGGAATTGCCCCTGACGGCGTATTAAAAACCTGCACTATTTGCAAACCTTAAAACCTACATATCTCCTTCATTATAAGGTCAAATTGAGTGATTCAAAAGCCTAAATTCATTAGAATTTCACAAGGAATCCATTGGGAGTGGTAAAACGCGTGAACAGTATACCTAGAACGAGCAGGTCGAGTTTTCTTCCAATTTTGGAACGGGAAGAAGCTTCGGAGGTGATTTTTAAGAGAGAAATCAATGGGTAATTGCTGGAGGTAAGTTTCTTGACTCAAAAACATGATTTTATGCTAGAATAAACACCAAAATTCCTGAAATTGGTAGAATTTGTGAAGAACTAGGGCCTAAATCATGAAAACGAATTTTTGGGTTTTGAAAGGCCATTCGAACTCCGATTTCGATAAATTTTATATGCACGGACTCGTGGAGAGACGAGGAATCTGTTGGTATGAATTTCGGAATTTTTCAAGAAGCGGGCCCGGGGTCCGGGTTTTACCAACTTGGTGTATTATTGTGTATTTCGTATAGATTGAATTGGGTTATGTTTCTTTGACCCGTATTTGATATAATTGTTGTGTTTGACTAGATTCTACGCACGAGGCGGCAAATTTGAAGGGAAAAGGTATCGCGGACGAGTCTACGGCCGGCTAGAGGTGAGTAGTTTGTGTATATGGTAGCCTGAGGGTTCGAAACCCCGGCTTAGCACATTGTGACGCTAGTAGGGCGTGGCTCGCACCCCGTGGCAGGTGCGGGACTGATTGTGACTGGGGATTGAGACTTGGTCCATCCTGGATATGGAAAATATGCTATTAGTGATGGAAATACGCTGTGTTTCACATATTTGTGGGCTGTAAGCCTTGTTTGGGGCCTTGTGCCGACCTGTAGTATCCCTAGGGGATAATATTTACGTGATAGCTACACTTGCTTAATCATTGATCTCAGTCCTGGAATTTGAAATCACACTATTGAAATGTTAAGTCACCGGTTTTTGCAAATTAAATAAAAGTTAAAGTACTTTTCATAAATTATGAACTGGGAACTGGAATTAAGAAAAATGAACTGGAATTAAGAAAAAAATGAACTGTTTGTGACTTATCTGATTATTGTGGACTGAGGATGGATCGGGCTGCACGCCGCAGCGGTTATTATGATATGAGGATCGGGCTGCACGCCGCAGCGGTATTTGCGCTTGGGCTGTAGGAGCCCCTCCGGAGTCTGTACACACCCCAGTGAGCGCCGTCGACGTTAAATGGATCGGGCTACACGCCGTAGCGGTTATGTGCATTGCATTGCATCTTTATTTGTTAAATTATTCTGTGGTAGCTATATTGTACTGTTGATGCTAGTTCGTAGGAGATTCGGACTATAGTTTAGCTTCATATTGTGGTATTCCGTGGATTTCCTACTTTCAACTGCTTTTATATATTTATTACTCACTGAGTACTAAGTACTCACCCCTACTCCCTGCACCTTTTGTGTGCAGACTCAGGTACTCAGGAGTAGTAGACAGGCATTTCCAGCTTTTATCAGTATCTATCCGAGTTGCTGAGGTAGCTGCTGGAGTTCGCAGAACCTGGCTTCTCTTCTTATTCTATTTTTCTTTTGTATATAAATTATTCGGACTTTAGTATTTGGTCTAGATGTTGTTATCCGATCTTGTTTAGAGGCTCCAGACTCGTGACCCTAGATCTCTGGGGTGGTTATACAGTTATACTTTATTGTTGACATAAATGTTCAGGTAATTGATTTGAGCTTCATGCTCGGGATGCTTTGTAAATTGGGCCTTCGTGGCGGATGTCAGTGTAGAGGTATCTACCATTGATTCAGTTTCGGTATTGAGGAACTTTGTCGGATGAGTTTCATGTGACCGAGCTCGAGGCCATATATACATGTTTGTTGCAATGAGCAACTTGAGTCGATGTGCATTCCCTTTTGCTAGATTTATGCGTGGATCGGGTGGCACGCCGCCACATGTATAGTATCTGGATCGGGTGGCACGCCGCCACATGTATGGTATCTGGATCGGGTGGCACGCCGCCACAGGTATGCTATTGGAACGGGTTGCGCGCCGCAATAGTGTGATGTGGGAAATATAGCTTCCTATATGTACCTTATATACAATACTTCCTCTCTTCTGAGGAATAGTCAGTGTTAGATATCGCTCGGCGAATGGCGCATCGGTTATGTCCATACAAGATTCGATGGCGTATATTAATTGTTTCACTGTGGGTGAGATTGATTGTTAGAGTTCAGACCTAGATCGGTGCGTGGCCGTCTGTTTTTAGCACTATGAGATGACTTGAGGTGCTCCATGGGTAATAGTGTTTGGATGGAATCATAAGTTGTGGCAAGGCCATATGATGTTATGACCTTTCGAGGAGAATTCAGGTACTCTATTTCTGTAATGTGAGACGGGATCTCAGTCCTATGTTATGATGGTACGGAGGAATTGAATTATAGCTCTTGTGTTTGAGTAGTTGTCATGAGTTGAATATGTTCAGTCGTTTTCTATTTGAGCATGTGTTGTGCTCGTCGTGGCTTAGGCCGGTGTTGAGGTGTCGTATCACCAATGCGGTGTGTTATAATCGAAATGATCGTTGGAGCCATTAATGAGTGCGGGCATATGTGGTTTAAGCTGATTAGAAAGGTAACATCGAGGTTTGTCTCCGAAATCTATTGTGGTATCAGTTAAAAGGGAAATGGATTCGCGAATGGATGACCTGAGATATGGATTCGATATATCGCGTGTTCGGTAGCCGTGGGTAATATGAAGGTGTTGGAATAAGACTTTAGCTAATGGAAAAAGGGTTTTTCAGTAATATTTGGTAATTGTGAGAAATTGTGGTGATTAGAGGGCATCGTCTCGAGTGATTGGTTTGTTTGGTACACCATAAGATCTCACCCGGAGTGGCGAGTATGGGCTATTATAGTTGGTTTGGTGTATTCTGAGTATAGACGTGGGAGTCAGATTTGGTATATGATTTCAGAAAGTGCAATGTGGTCTATGGTTCAGATGGACTGCAGAAGTTCAACTATATTGTGCTATCGGACTTATGATAGATAGGGTGACGTGGTACCACCCCGAATATATGCTTGGCAAGGTCATTCAGCTATTGGGTTGCTTCTAGTACAACTTTGGGTACGCTCGAGGACGAGCGTTTGTTTAAGTTGGGGAGAATGTAACGACCCGACCCGTCGTTATGGGAGTTATTGCCCCGTTTTCTTCATTTAACACTTCAATATACGTTTTTATATGTGTTCGGAAAGTTAGAAGTAAATCGGAAGGAATCTAGATAGAAATGAGGTCATGAACCTCTTTAAGAAAAAGGATAGTTTGGCAAAAGTCAACCAAATGTTGACCGATGAGTTAGACAGCTCGAAATTGAATTATGATGATTCGACTAGTTTCAAGGGATCATTTATGACTTAGGAGAGCAATCGGAATCGAATTCGGAGGTCCGGTGTAGTTTTAGGCTTGAATTGGCTAAGGTTGAATTTTGATGAAATCCGAACGATAGGTGAGATTTTGATTCGGGGATCGGAATGAAATTCTGTGAGTTGCAGTAGCTCCGTTAGGTGATTTTGGATATGCGTGCAAAGTTTCAAGTCATTCGGAGGTGTTTAGGTCGGGTTTTAGATCAAATGCAAGTTTCGAAAGTTTTAGAAGAACTTAGGCTTGAATCCGATGTAAATTTGGTGTTTTGATGTTAGTTTTGGTGTTTTGAGAGTAAAACTAAGTTTGCATGATCATATGTGGCATGTTAGTATGTTCGTATGCAGTCCCGAGGAGCTCGGGTGACTTTCAGATAGGTTTGGGTTGCGTTATGCTCGTTTTTCTTATGCTTCAACATCGTTTCTTCAAGCATAAATGATATCATATTGAACAAATGAGCTTGGATTACTGTTTTGAATGAAAAAGTAGATCCGTATCATAATTACGGACCTGTAGCAAAAATAATCATCGAATTTGGACATCGTATGAGGATTTTATGGCCATTTTACTAAAGTTGCTCAGATTTTCAGGTTAATGACGAAACTGCCCCTGACGGCGTATTAAAAACCTGCACTATTTGCAAATCTTAAAACCTACATATCTCCTTCATTATAAGGTCAAATTGAGTGATTCAAAAGCCTAAATTCATTAGAATTTCATAAGGAATCTATTGGGAGTGGCAAAACGCGTGAAAAATATATCTATAATGAGCAGACCGAGTTTTCTTCCAATTTTGGAACGGGAAGAAGCTTCTGAGGCGATTTTTAAGAGAGAAATCAATGGGTAATCGCTGGAGGTAAGTTTTCTGAATCAAAAACATGATTTTATGCTAGAATCAACACCAAAATTTCTGAAATTAGGTAGAATTTGTGAAGAATTAGGGCCTAAAGCATAAAAACGAATTTTTGGGTTTTGAAAGGTCATTCGAACTTCGATTTCGATAAATTTTATATGCACGGACTCGTAGCGAGACGAGGAATCTGTTGGTATGAATTTCGGAATTTTTCAAGAAGCGGGCCCGGGGTCCGGGTTTTACCAACTTGGTGTATTATTGCGTATTTCGTATAAATTGAATTGGGTTATGTTTCTTTGACCCGTATTTGATATAATTGTTGTGTTTGACTAGATTCTACGCATGAGGTGGCAAATTTGAAGGAAAAAGGTATCGCGGACGAGTCTATGGCCGGCTAGAGGTGAGTAGTTTGTGTATATGGTAGCCTGAGGGTTCGAAACCCCGGCTTAGCACATTGTGACGCTAGTAGGGCGTGGCTCGCACACCGTGGCAGGTGCGGGATTGATTGTGTCTGGGGATTGAGACTTGGTCCATCCCGGAAATGAATAATATGTTGTTAGTGTTGGAAATACACTGTATTTGATATATTTGTGGGTTGTAAGCCTTGTTTGGGGCCTTGTGCCGACCTGTAGTATCCCTAGGGGATAGTATTTATGTGATAGCTATACTTGCTTAATCATTGATCTCAGTCCTGGAATTTGAAATCACACTATTGAAATGTTAAGTCACCGGTTTTTGCAAATTAAATAAAAGTTAAAGTACTTTTCATAAATTATGAACTGGGAACTGGAATTAAGAAAAATGAACTGTTTTTGTGACTTATCTGATTTATGTGGACTGAGGATGGATCGGGCTGCACGCCGCAGCGGTTTATATGAGGATCGGGCTGCACGTCGCAGCGGTTGATATGAGGATCGGGCTGCACGCCGCAGCGGTATTGCGCTTGGGCTGTAGGAGCCCCTCCGGAGTCTGTACACACCCCTAGTGAGCGCCGTCGACGTTAAATGGATCGGGCTACACGCCGTAGCGGTTATGTGCATTGCATTGCATCTTTATTTGTTAAATTATTCTGTGGTAGCTGTATTGTACTGTTGATGCTAGTTCGTAGGAGATTCGGACTGTAGTTAGCTTCATACTGTGGTATTATGTGGATTTCCTTCTTTCAGCTGCTTTTATATATTTATTACTCACTGAGTACTTAGTACTCACCCCTACTCCCTGCACCTTTGTGTGCAGATTCAGGTACACATGAGGGATAGACGAGCACTCCAGCTTTTATCAGTATCTATCCGAGTTGCTGAGGTAGCTGCTGGCGTTCGCAGAACCTAGCTTCTCTTCTTATTCTATTTTTTCCTTTGTATATCAATTATTCAGACTTTAGTATTTGGATTATATATTGTTATCCGATCTTGTTTAGAAGCTCCAGACTCGTGACCCTAGATCTTTGGGTGGTTATACAGTTATGCTTTATTGTTGACATAAATGTTCAGGTAATTGATTTGAGCTTCATGCTCGGGATGAGAGTGTAAATGGTCGGGCTTGCCTAGCAGTTGCGTTGGGCGCCATCACGACCGGGATTGGGGTCGTGACACAATCCCTGAAGGACTCAAATAATTGGCACGAAGCCCAAACATGATAATTAGTCCAATTCACTTCAACAATTAGGTGCTATTATTTATTACGCGGGACGGACCAAGTCACAATCCCCAATGGTGCTCTACCCCACGCCCGTTATTCAGCGTGCAAGTCACCTCAACACAGCACTAACATGTGCAAGTCCGGGGTTTACTAACCCTCGGGACATCATTTACAAGTATTACCCACCTCGAACCGACGAAAACTCATGCCCGCGACGCCTTAGCTCCTCGAACCGGCATCCACGCACGTCAAAACTAGCACAAATCAGCACAAATATGTCAAAATAGGCTAATGGAACATCACCCAATCGAAAGAACTCGAAAAATTTCAAAAATCACGAAATTTGCAAAACCCGAGCCCCGGGCCCACATCTCGAAAAATTTCGAAACTCATATTTCCAGAATCATCGTCTCGCCACGAGTCCATACATATAAAATTTACCAAAATCGGAGTTCGATTGGCCTTTCAAAACCCAAATTTTCGTTTTTAATATCTAGGCCACAATCCTTCACAATTTCTACCCAAATTCATGAAGATTGATGTTAATTCTACCATAAAATGATGTTTTTGAGTCAAGAAACTTACCTCCGATGAATACCCGATGATTTCCCAGCGTTTTCCCGTGATTTCTTCTCTCTAGGGCTCAAAAATGGGGGTTTATGAAATGAAACCCGTATGTGAAATGTTTCTGGTTTTAATTCACTGCTTGGGACTTTTCTTCTACGCGTTCGCGTTCCTTGCCACGCGTTCGCGATGCCCAGCTCCGGATTGAACGCGACCTCCCCAACGCGTTCGCGATGCACTAGCTCCCAGCCGTCTGATTTTCCTTCTACGCGTTCGCGATAACCCTCACGCGAACGCGATGCACACCCTGACAAACCTACGCGAACGCGACATCCTGAACGCGATCGCGAAGCTCAAGAATCCTGGCCTACGCGAACGCGATACCCTGTCTCACGATCGCGATGCTTGACTCGCTTGGCCTTCGCGAACGCGGCCCATGCCACGCGAACGCGAAGGCTTGGATTTTTTGCCCAGTGATCTGCAATTTTTCTGCAGATTTTTAAGTTCCAAAAATATCGGATGATGGTCCGGATTCACCCCGAGGCCCCCGGGACCCCAACGAAAACCACTAACAAACTCCAAAACACGATACGAATTTGTTCCAATCATAAAAACGCCATCCTAAACATCAAAATCACCAATTACACACGGATTCAAGCCTAAGTTTCTTCAAAACTTCCAAATTACACATTCCATCAAAAACCCGACCAAACGATGTCCGAATGACCAGAAAATTTGCAGGCATATCCAAAATCACCTAACGGAGCTACTGCAACTGTCGGAATTCCATTCCGACCCCCGGATCAAAATCTCACCTACCGATTCGGATTTCGCCAAAATTCAACCTTAGCCAATTCAAGCCTATTTCTACACCGGGCCTCCAAATTCAATTCCGATCGCTCCCCTAAGCCACAAATCACCTCCCGAAACTAGTCGAATCATCAGAATCTGATTCCGAGCACTCTAACTCGATAGTCAACTCTAGGTTGACTTTCCATATTCAAACTTCCTTCAAACATGCTATTTGCTTCATTTTCAATTCAATTCACTCCTAACTAACCCGATAGGCTCTAACACTCATATAAAAGCATAAAACATATAATTGCAACATGACGGGGTGGTAAATTCCCGTAGCGACAGGCCGGGTCGTTACATTCTCCCCAACTTAGACAAACGCTCGTCCTCGAGCGTACCAGAGTGGTACTAGAAGCAACTCAATAGCTGAATGACCTTACCCAGCATATATTCGGGCGATCATACGTCACCCTATCTCACATAAGTCCGAAAACACCATATAGTCAAAATTTCACAGACCATCTGAACCATAAATCACATTGCACTTTCCGAAATCGTATGCCAAATGCAAATCCCATGCCTATGCTCAGGATACACTCGAATCCACTGCAATAACCCATATTCGCTACCCCGGGTGAGACCATATGATGTATCGACAACCCAATTACTCGAGACGATAGTCTCTAATCACAATAACTAGCTACAATAACCAAATACTAGATGATAACCTCTTTCATTAGATAGAGTCTGATTCCAACACCTCCATACCCTGCCCACGGCAGCTAAAGCACGAGATATACCGAACCCATCTCTCAGGTTAACCATTCGTGAATCCATTTCCCTTTTAAAACTGATACCACAATAGGTTTCGGAGCCAAACCTCGATTTTTACCTTTCTAACAAGCTAAGATCCAATATGCTCGTATTCATTAATAACTCCAATGGTCATTTCGATTATAACACACCACACTGGTGGTAAGACACCTCAACACCGGCCTAAGCCACGACGAGCACAACATAGGCTCCAATAGAAACGTCTGAACACACTCGAATCATGACAGCTCAAATCATGATAACTGTCTCCAGCAAAAGAGCTGCAATTCAATTCCTCTGTGACATCATAACATAGAACTAAGATTGCGTCTCGCATTATAGAATTAAAGTACCTGAATCCTCCTCGAGAGGTCATAATATCACGTGGCCTTGCCACGATTCGTGATTCTATCCCAACGTTATTACTCATGAAGCACCTCTAGCCACTAAGGTCAAAATGGTTAGCCACGCACGGATATAGGTCTTGAACCCACGCAATCAACCTCACCCACGGTGAAACAATTAACGTATGCTATCAAATCCTGAAAGGACACAACCGACATGCCATTTGCCAAGCGATACTCAATACGGACTTTTCCTCAGAAGTGAGGAAGTATTGTATACCAGGTAGCATATAACTAACTATATTTTCACAATATTCCGTTGCGGCGTGCAACCCGCTCCAATGACATACCCGTGGCAGCGTGCCACCCGATCTAGATACCATACCTGTGGCGGCGTGCCACCCGATCCAAGTAACCCTCTCCAAATAAATACACGTCGAGTCAAGTTGCTCATCATAATAAACATATATAGCCTCAAGTTTGGCCACAAGAAACGCATCCGACAAAGTTCCTCAATACCAGAACTAATCAATGGTAGATACCTCTACACTAACATCCGCCACTAAGGTCCAACTGACAAAGCAATGCCTACCAGCCGTCCGCTGGTCCTGTGTATAACTACTTTGTTGGAGCATACTCTGATGCTCTCTGCTACGCAATTTGTTCCATTTTCCGACATAGTCCATAGCTCAATTGTCTAGACGACCTGTCTTATGTCAACCAGTCTGAAATAAGGTATCATAACACAAATTCATCATATCAAGCTAAGAGAGAGCCATTAGGGCTTCCGATTTCCAATAACCACAAAACGGTGTTGGTACACACGACGTACCACCGCTGCGTAGGCGGGTTACGAGAACTTCTAGTCTCCAACACACATATAACACATGAATCACCATGCTTGATTCCGTACTTCACCATACAAATACATAACGCACATCAAGCGTCCATTCATAGCACGAAAGCCATTCAGAAATTTCACTATGCCATCAACGACTCAATTATTATAGTCGATCCAATAAGAGAATACCACCATACCACTGGATATTATCAGTTTACATTACCTTGTCCTTTTTGGATCATATTCCCTGCCAAGTTAATAGAATAGCAGTACCATTTTCTTAAATCACCTACAGCTGTCCGCGCTGCTCAATAATTTTATTGACTTCCCATATATTATGAACTGATCTCAAAACCTAGAATATACCGTTATCAACTTTCCATAACACATCGTGTATACCATATCACACTAAGACAACATGGAAATTCATATCCCTTTCCTCCGCCTCAACATCGGCGCACTCCACTAGTCGAGGACTTTCGTGATCCCATATAGAAGAAAACTCATTACACATTCCACGCTTCGCATACCGACAGGAGTATACTCATTTTCAAACCATGATAAAAGACATCACAAACTGTTTCTTCCCATTCGTTGCATAAGTTTAACTGCCAGGACCGAGTCCTTATACCCATATCAAGTTACACAACTACCAGCACTCAAGAGCTTTGCTGCAATGTCTGCAGGACTCATTACTTCAACCACACACCAGGAATCAATCGTATTCCTTTTTATACCATTCTGGTTTATTAAAAAGTCGTTCCATTTACCCAGTTTCCTTTCTGATTCATCTTTAATTTCATATCAGTGTTTACTATAGTACCATAATACATCAACTCATGTTACCACACGAGACTCGTACACAAGACCACACGGTCTAAGACCCATAGGCCACTGAATACTCTATCAATGTTTCCCAAAAGTACCACATTCTACCATACTTTATTTTGATGAACTTCCCACGATTTTTTTTTAAATTGTTATCATTACTTCCCAATACGGATACCTAGAATCCCATCATTCACATGATATAACACAAGTCTTGATCTTCTCTAACGAATCCGCCTTCTTTAGCCACATACACAAATCTTAAGGCACCTGACTGTTACAAGCAAAATCTTGAACACCGCAAAACCATTTTCGGGCATCATTCACCCTTATTCAATTATAATTCAACTATCTTATTAAACAGAACCACTCGTGCCTTGTTAGAACTCTGACACTGCAGAACATGATTACATACAGATGCAATTAGCTATCTTTCTTTCTATACACCGAACATTCTTTACCAACATAAGTTCAGAACATCCTAGTATTTCTTCACATCTACGTAGCACCATAACCCTTATCGAAATTTCCCAACATACCTAGAGACAGAGCCAACACAACACACAACAGTGCAATTAGTTAATCAATAACAACCTCCCCAACTTAGCTCGGAGCCATACATCAAGGCACTTCTAGCTACTCATAGCATTCTTACTCAAATGATGCCACAAAGTTCTAGTTAGATTAAACTCAAGTCATTTACAAGCCTTGACAGAGACTCGAATCATCAGAGACCTTAGCTCTTCTGCAATTCTTGCAGATATACATGCACCACCAATAAGCCCACTCTCTTTGGGTGACAGAAATCTTTCTAAGTCCCAAATTTTTCCAAAATTTTCGGCAGAGTTTCCTATGTAAATTGGCCTATTCACCTGCCAGAGAATCACCAAACCATTCTAACAATACATCCACAACTCAACAAGATATCACAATGTATTTCAACAACATTAAGTCTCAATACTATACGAATCATATTATCAAAGTTTATACATGAACATGCGTTGTACCTGCTCGAATCATAACACATATCAACTACCTTTCAATTACACATGAGAACCAATCCACCTATCTCGCCTCAATTTGGCATTTCAGCAGAATACCTTCCACCAGGATACACATAGCATAATCATTTTAGTCTTCCTGAGTTTGAACTCGTTCCACTACGCATAAGGCACTTATATTACTGAGCGCTCGATGCGTACATAGACGTGCGGAAGGAATTTCAAAAGCATATCTCAAGCTGAATCAAGTACGCACGATAAGAATTTCAAGAAATGTGAAGTGTTTCCTAAAGGTTCGCAACCTCCCGAGGATAAGTACAGGCGTCCCCGTACCGATCCACAAGACTCTACTAACCGGCTCAAGACTCATGAGGCCTAGTAAACCTAGGCTCTGATACCAACTTGTCACGACCCCAAATCCGGTCGTGATGGCGCCTAGCACACTGCTAGGCCAGCCCGACCAAGCAACAACAATCATAGAGCTATGAGGTCGCCTTATCCCATTTAAGCATATCAAATGGAAAATAACAGTGATGGATATATCAAAATAGGGGAACCAAGTCCCACGCATACCAACTCCCATGGACCGAAGGGTCAAGAGTCATGAGCCCCTACAGAGTATACAAAGTGTAAATAGTGAATATAACTGTGCACAAGTGTGGGATGATCAGAACAAAATATAGACAAACTGGAGAATCAGGTCCTGCGAACGCCGGCAGCTACCTCGACTGTCCAAAAGCACTCCCGAGCCGCAATAGAATCAGCCCTGCTGTGATGTACATGAATCTGCACACAAGGTGCAGGGAGTCGGGTGTGAGTACTTCCAACTCAGCAGTAATATAAGTAAATAATGTTGAAGGGACAAAAACCACGATAAGCACTATCTCATGCTACACAATACAGAACTATTTTTTTAATTCATTTCCTGCATATGTGAGTAGATTATTAAAAATCTCAATTGTTAGCTACTTTCTTTCATAATAATATACCAATACCTCGATACAATCTCAAGCAGTGCAAGTCCGCACTCAAATCAGCCCCTCGGGCTCAGCACTCCTTATCAATTTACACCAGGAGATCCGGTCAATAAGGCAACTAATGCATGTGTGCCAATAATGTATGAGTGCTGAATGTTATGACACGTAGTGCACGCAAACCAATGTATGTATGCCATGCAATTCATATGACTGCTACGGCGTGTAGCCCGATCCAATTTGGGTACCCGTGCTCACTGTGGGGGTTCGGACTCCGGAGGGGCTCCTACAGCCCAAGCACAATATTAATATCACACCTGCTGCGGCGCGCAGCCCGATCCGTATACCACTGCGGCGTGCAGTCCGATCCATGCATGTGTATGCATATGCTCACATAAAATGTCATGCCCTAACATATGGCCCTCGGCCCCAATCAGTCTAACAAATAATCAAGAAAGCCCTACGGCAACAATATCATATTAGCTCACAGCTAAAAATGTTATTAAGACCTTGTTCAAGTTTTTCATAACCTTATAAAAATGCTTAATAGCAAAAATACCATTTTAAAACTTAAATTTAGAATAAAATAAGCACAGTGTTATCAAAACAGTGATACCAATCCCTAAAGGACTCAAATAATTGGCACGAAGCCCAAACATGATAATTAGTCCATTCACTTCAACAATTAGGTGTTATTATTTATTACGCGGGACGGACCAAGTCACAATCCCCAATGGTGCTCTACCCCACGTCCGTTATCCGGCGTGCAAGTCACCTCAACACAGCACTAAGATGTGCAAGTCCGGGGTTTACTAACCCTCGGGACATCATTTACAAGTATTACCCACCTCGAACCGACGAAAACTCATGCCCGCGACGCCTTAGCTCCTCGAACCGGCATCCACGCACGTCAAAACTAGCACAAATCAGCACAAATATGTCAAAATAGGCTAATGGAACATCACCCAATCGAAAGAACTCGAAAAATATCAAAAATCACGAAATTTGCAAAACCCGAGCCCCGATCCCACATCTCGAAAAATTTCGAAACTCATATTTCTAGAATCCTCGTCTCGCCACGAGTCCATACATATAAAATTTACCAAAATCGGAGTTCGATTGGCCTTTCAAAACCCAAATTTTCGTTTTCAATATCTAGGCCACAATCCTTCACAATTTCTACCCAAATTCATGAAGATTGATGTTAATTCTACCATAAAATGATGTTTTTGAGTCAAGAAACTTACCTCCGATTAATACCCGATGATTTCCCAGCGTTTTCCCGTGATTTCTTCTCTCTAGGACTCAAAAATGGGGGTTTATGAAATGAAACCCGTATGTGAAATGTTTCTGGTTTTAATTCACTGC
Source organism: Nicotiana noctiflora (assembly GCA_032618575.1). Lineage (NCBI taxonomy): Eukaryota > Viridiplantae > Streptophyta > Magnoliopsida > Solanales > Solanaceae > Nicotiana > Nicotiana noctiflora. The sequence goes on from JASVEL010005337.1 coordinate 109,552, forward strand.
CTGGGACTTTTCTTCTATGCGTTCGCGTTCCTTGCCACGCGTTCGCGATGCCCAGCTCCGGATTGACCTTCGCGAATGCAACCTCCCCAACGCGTTCGCGATACACTAGCTCCCAGCCGTCTGATTTTCCTTCTACGCGTTCGCGATAACCCTCATGCGAACGCGATGCACACCCCGACAAACCTACGCGAATGCGATCGCGAAGCTCAAGAATCCTGGCCTACGCGAACGCGATACCCTGTCTCGCGATCGCGATGCTTGACTCGCCTGGCCTTTGCGAACGCGACCCATGCCACGCGAACGCGAAGGCTTGGATTTTTTGCATAGTGATCTGCAATTTTTCTGCAGATTTTTAAGTTCCAAAAATGTCGGATGATGGTCCGAATTCACCCCGAGGCCCCTGGGACCCCAACGAAAACCACTAACAAACTCCAAAACACGATACGAATTTGTTCCAATCATAAAAACACCATCCTAAACATCAAAATCACCAATTACACACGGATTCAGGCCTAAGTTTCTTCAAAACTTCGAAAATACACATTCCATCAAAAACCCGACCAAACGATGTCCGAATGACCTGAAAATTTGCAGGCATATCCAAAATCACCTAACGGAGCTACTGCAACTGTCGGAATTCCATTTCGACCCTCGGATCAAAATCTCACCTTCCGTTCGGATTTCGCCAAAATTCAACCTTAGCCAATTCAAGCCTATTTCTACACCGGGCCTCCAAATTCAATTCCGATTGCTCTCCTAAGTCATAAATGATCGCCCGAAACTAGTCGAATCATCAGAATCTGATTTCGAGCACTCTAACTCGATAGTCAACTCTAGGTTGACTTTCCATATTCAAACTTCCTTCAAACATGCTATTTGCTTCATTTTCAATTCAATTCACGCCTAACTCACCCGATAGGCTCTAACACTGATATAAAAGCATAAAACATATAATTGCAACATGACGGGGTGGTAAATTCCCGTAACGACGGGCCGGGTCGTTACGCAAGATGAAGAATCTACGGAACAAAAAGTAATATTTGATGAAAATATATTTGAACAAATAAAAGGAAGAGAATTAGACTTAAGTGTCTGAAAATAAGAAATCCACAGAATACCACATAATGAAGCTAAACTACAGTTCGAATCTCCTACGAACTAGAATCAACAATACAATACAGCTACCACAGAGTAATTCAACAAATAAAGATGCAGTGCAATACACATAACCGCTACGGCGTGTAGTCCGATCCATTTAATGTCGACGGCGCTCACTGGGGTGTGTACAGACTCCGGAGGGGCTCCTACAGCCCAAGCGCAATACTGTTGCGGCGTGCAGCCCGATCCTCATATCAACCACTACGGCGTGCACCCCGATCCATGCTCAGTCCACAATAAGCAAATAAGTCACAAAACAGTTCATTTTTCTTAATTCCAGTTTCCAGTTCATAATTTAGGAAAAATACTTTAACTTTATTAAAGTTGCAAAAGCCGGTGACTTAGCATTTCAAAAAGGTGATTTCAATTTCCAGGACTGAGATCAGTGATTTAAGCAAATATAGCTATCACATAAATATTGTCCTCTAAGGACGCTACAGGTCGGCACAAGGCCCCAAACAAGGCTTACAACCCACAAATATATCAAATACAGTGTATTTCCAACACTAATAACATATTATTCATTTCCGGGATGGACCAAGTCTCAATCCCCAATCACAATCAATCCCATACCTGCCACGGTGTGCGAGCCATGCCCTACTAGCGTCACAATGTGCTAAGCCGAGGTTTCGAAACCTCAGGCTACCATATACACAAACTACTCACCTCTAGCCGGTCGTAGATTCGCCCGCGATGCCTTTTCCTTTGAAATTAACTCCCTCGTGCGTAGAATCTAGTCAAACCACAATAAATATATCAAATACGGATCAAAGAATCATAACCCATTTCAATTTACATGAAATTAGCATAAATACACTAAGTTGGTAAAACCCGACCCCGGGCCCACTGCTCGGAAAATTCCGAAATTAGTACCAACGCGATCCTCATCTCGCCACGAGTCCGTGCATATAAAATTTATCGAAATCGGAGTTCAAATGTCCTCCCAAAACTCAAAATCCCGTTTTCAATATCTAGGCCACATTTCTTCAAGATTTCAACCCAATTTCATGAAGATTGATGTTAATTCTACCATAAAATGATGTTTTTGAGTCAAGAATCTTACCTCCGATGTTACCCAATTTCATGAATATTGATGTTAATTCTACCATAAAATGATGTTTTTGAGTCAAGAATCTTACCTCCGATGTTACCCAGTCAATTCCTCTCTTCACAACTCCCAAAACCCTCTCTTCACGAAGTGAAATTTGTGAAATAATGATTAGGGCCGCGACTGGTTTTTAATTAATTTGTTTCTGCACGGACGTCCCTTCTATGCGATCGCAATGGCCCTATGCGATCGCATAGAGTTAAATTTTCCTGCCAATTTCCCCTTCTATGCGATCGCAATGCATCTCCGCGATCGCATAGCACAATCTTCCAGGCCTCTTCTTTTCTTCTCTGCGATCGCAGCACTGGGTATGCGATCGCAATGTGCAATCTGATAGGCCTATGCGATCGCACCCCTTGCTATGCGATCGCATAGCACATTTTCTCATACCCTACAGGCCCTTCTATTCGATCGCAATGACGCTATGCGATCGCATAGAGCAATCATTGTGTGCAATTTTTCTGCAGAAAGTTTAAGATCAAAACTTGCCCGTTGGGCATCCGAAATGATCCCGAGACCTCAATCAAAGCCACCAATACATCACATTACCTCATTCAAACTTGCGCATAACATAAAAACACCATCGTAAACATCAAAATCACCATTTACACACGGATTCAAGCCTAAGTTTCTTCAAAACTTCCGAAACTAACATTCATTCCAAAACCCGATCAAACGACGTCCGAATGACCTAAAAATTCGCAGACATATCCAAAATCACATAACGAAGCTACAGGAACTGTCAGAATTCCATTCCGACCCCCGGATCAAAATCTCACCTATTGTCCGGTTTTCGCCAAAATTCAACCTTAGCCAATTCAAGCCTAAAACTACACCGGACCTCCGAATTCGATTCCGATTGCTCTCCTAAGTCATAAATGATCCCCCGAAACTAGTCGAATCATTAGAATCCGATTCCGAGTACTCTAACTCGATAGTCAACTCTAGGTTGACTTCCCATATTCAAGCTTCCTTCAAACATGCTATTTGTTTCATTTTCAACCCGAATCACTCCTAACTCACCCGATATACTCTAATACTGATATAAAAGCATAAGATATGTAAATGCAAGGTAACGGGGTGGTAATTCCCGTAACGACGACAGGCCAGGTCGTTACATTCTCCCCAACTTAAACAAAAGCTCGTCCTCGAGCGTACCCAAAGTTGTACTAGAAGCAACCCAATAGCTGAATGACCTTGCCAAGCATATATTCGGGGTGGTACCACATCACCTTATCTATCATAAGTCCGATAACACAATATAGTTGACTTTCGCGGTCCATCTGAACCATAGACCACATTGCACTTTCCGAAATCATATACCAAATCCGACTCCCACGTCTATACTCAGAATACACCCGAACCAATTGTAATAGCTCGTACTCGCCACTCCGAGTGAGACCTTATGGTGTACCAAACAAACCAATCACTCGAGACGATGCCCACAATCACAATGATTTCCCACGATAACCAAATACTAACTGAAAACCCTTTTTCATTATCTAAAGTCTTATTCCAACACCTTCATATATTGCCCACGGCAACCGAACACGAGATATATCGAATATATCTCTCACGTCATCCATTCATGAATCCATTTCCCTTTTAACTAATACCACAATAGATTTCGGAGCCAAACCTCGATATCACCTTCATAACCAGTTGAAACCACATATGCCCGCACTCATTAATGGCTCCAACGATCATTCCGATTAGAACATACCGCACCGGTGATATGACACCTCGAAAGGTCATAACTTCACGTGGCCTTGCCACGGCTCATGATCCTATCCAAACACTCTTACTCATGGAGCATCTCAAGTCACCATGCTCAAAACAGTCAGCCACGTACCGATCTAGGTCTGAACTCAAACAATAAATCTCACCCACGGTGAAACAATTAATATACGCCATCAAATCTTGTAAGGACACAACCGATGCGCCATTTGTCGAGCGACATCCAACACTAATTTTTCCTCAGAGACTAGGAAGTATAGTACACAAGGTAGTCTATAGAAAAGCTATGTTCCATATCAGACGGTGGTGACGCGCAACCTGCTCAAAATGACATACCGTGGCGGCGTGCCACCCGATCCAGATACCATACATGTGGCGGCGTGCCACCCGATCCAGATACCATACCTCTGGCGGCGTGCCACCCGATCCAAATAACCCGTGGCGGCGTGCCACCCGATCCAAGCATAAATCTCGCAAAAGGAAATGCACACCGAGTCAAATTGCTCATTATAATAGACATAAATATAGCCTCAAGCTCGGCCACAAGAAACGCATCCGACAAGGTTCCCCAATACCGGAACTGAATCAATAGTAGAAACCTCTGTACTGATACGCCACGAAGGCCCAACTGACAAAACCATACCTACCAGCCGTCCGCTGGTCCTGGGTACAACTACCCTGCTGGAGCATACTCTGATGCACTCTGCTAAGCAATTTGTGCTATTTCCGACATAGTCCATATCACATTAGTCTAGACGACCTGACTTATAACAACCAGTCTGCACTCAAGTCTCATAACCCAAATTCATCATATCAAGCCGAGGGAGAGCCACTCGGGCTTCTAATTTCCGATAATCGCTAAACGATGCCGATACCCCGATATACAACCACTGCATAGGCGGATTACGAGAACTTCTAGTCTCCATTACCTATATAACACATGATTCACTATGCTTGATCCCACATTCCACTGTACGAATACTTAACACACATCAATCATCCATTCATACCACGAAAGTCATTCAGAAATTTTCCCTATGCCATCAACAATTCAATCATCACCATCGATCCAACAAGAGATTACCCCCATACCACTAGATATTATCAGTTTGCAGTACCTTGTCCCTTTTTTTTGACCATATACCCTGCCAAATCACTAGAACAGCAGTATTATTTTTCCTTAATCACCAGAAAGATCGATTCTTAAATTACCTGCAGCTGCACGCGCTGCTCATTAGTTAATTTTTTTAATGACTCCCCGTATATTATGAACTGATCTCAAAGCCTTGAACATGCCATTATCAACTTTCCATAACACATCGCATATACCATACCACAATAAGATAACATGTAAGTTCTATCCCTTTTCAACGCCACAAACATCGACGCACTCAACTAGTCAAGGACTTTCATGATCCCATATAGAGAAAACTTATTACACATTCCAAGCTTTACATCCCAACAGGAAACACACTCATTTTCAAACCACGTTAAAACACATCACAACTCTCTCTTCCAATTACATTGCATAAGTTAAACTGCCAGGACTGAGTCCTTATACCCATATCGAGTTACACAACTGCTAGAACTCAAGAGCTTTATTGCACAATATCCGCAAGACTCATTACTTCAAACACATACCAGGGATTAATCGTATTCCTTATCACACCATCTCGGTTTATTAACAAGTTGTTCCATTTACCCAATTTCCTTTCTGATTCATCTTTAATTTAATTTTAGCCATTACTATATCACCATGTATTATAATACATCCACTCATGTTATCACACAAGGCTCGTACGTAAGACCAGGCGGTCTAAAACACATAGGCCACTGAATACTCTCTCAATGTTCCCCATAAGTACCACATTCTACAATACATCGTTTGAAGAACTTCCTGCGATTTGAATTCGTTATCATTACCTTCCAATACGGATTACATAGAATCCCATCATTCACATAATATAACACAAGTCTTGATCCCTTCTAAAGAAACCATCGTCTTTAGTCATACACACAATCTTAAGACACCTTACCGTTACAAGGAAAGCCTTGAACACCGCACTGCTATTTTCGGGCATCATTCACCCTTATTCAATCAAAATTTAGCTGCACTTCAACTGTCTTATTGAATAGAACCACTCGTGCCTTGCTAGAACCCTGACACCGCAGAACATGATTACATACGGACACAATTAGCTATCTTAACTTTCTATACACCGAACATTCCTTACCAACATCATTTCAAAAAATCCTAGTATTTCTTCACATCTACGAAGCACCATAACCTTTATCAGGATTTTCCCCAACATTCTTAGAGATAGAACCAACATAGCACACACCAATGCAATCGGTTGATTAACAACAAACTCCCCAACTTGGCTCGAAGCCAATACATTAAAGCACTTTTAGCCACCTATGTCATTCTTACTCAGATGATGCCACAATGTTATCGTGAGATTAAACTCAAGTCATTTACAAGCTCTGACTGTCACGACCCAAATCCGGTCGTGATGGCGCCCAACAATCAAACTAGGCGAGCCAGACCAACAATTTAATTATCACCACAATATCAGTCCCAAATGGACATTCCAAGAAAAATATATGAGTCAAAGAACTCCAATAATAATAATAATGAACAAAATACTAACACTCCCAAAGATCTGGAGTCACCAGTCTAGAGCCTCTAACAAAACCCAACGAGAATAGAGAGTACTGTATAGAAATACTCAAGTCTGAATACAAAATACAAAATAACAACTGGAAAGGAGAGGAGAAGCTAGGTTCTGCGAACGTAGGCAGCTACCTCAGCAACTCGATATGACACCGCAAACGCTGGAAATGCCTGTCTACTGCTCCTGAGTACCTGAGTCTGCACACAAAAGGTGCAGGGAGTAGGGTGAGTACTAAGTACTCAGTGAGTAATAAATATATACAAGTAGCTGAAAATAAGAAATCCGCAGAATACCACAATATGAAGCTACACTACAGTCCGAATCTCCTACGAACTAGCATCAGCAGTACAATTCAGCTACCACAGAGTAATTTAACAAATAAAGATGCAATGCAATGCACATAACCGCTACGGAGTGTAGCCCGATCCAATTTAACGTCGACGGCGCTCACTGGGGTGTGTACAGACTCCGGAGGGGCTCCTACAGCACAAGCGCAATACTGCTACGGCGTGCAGCCTGATCCTCATATCAACTACTGCGGCGTGCAGCCCAATCCCATGCTCAGTCTACAATAAGCAAATAAGTCAGAAAACAGTTCATTTTTCTTAATTCCAGTTTCCAATTCATAATTTATGAAAGATACTTTAACTTTATTAAATTTGCAAAAGCCGGTGACTTAGCATTTCAAGAGGTGATTTCTATTTCTAGGACTGAGATCCGTGATTTAAGCAAATATAGCTATCACATAAATATTTGTCCTCTAAGGACGCTACAGATCGGCAGAAGGCCCCAAACAAGGCTTACCGCCCACAAATATATCAAATACAGTGTATTTCCAACACTAACAACATATTATTCACATCCGGGATGGACCAAGTCTCAATCCCTAGTCACAATCAATCCCGCACCTGCCACGGTGTGCGAGCCACACCCTACTAGCGTCACAATGTGCTAAGCCGGGGTTTCGAACCCTCAGGCTACCATATACACAAACTACTCATCTCTAGCCGGTCGTAGACTCGTCCGCGATGCCTTTTCCTTTGAATTTAGCTCCCTCGTGCGTAGAATCTAGTCAAATCACAATAATTATATCAAATACGGGTCAAGGAACCATAACCCATTTCAATTTACATGAAATTCGCATAAATACACTAAGTTGGTAAAACCCGACTTTCGGTACGCTTCTCGAAAAATTACAAAAGTCACATATTCGGAACCCTCATCTCAATACGAGTCTAAGCATATCAATTTTACCAAATTCGGACTCCATTTGCTCATTCAAAACCTTGATTTTCTAAAGTTCAAGCCTAGGGTTAAATCTTCCATGAATCACCCCAAATTCTTCCATTTTCATGATATAATTGCATAATAATACCAATACTAATCATAGTTTAAGTCCATAGTTTCTTACCTGATGATTTCCCTTGAGTTTCTCTTCAAAATCGCCCAAATCGCCTCTAAAGCCGAGACCCAAATGTGTGAAATGTTTCTGAAATTTTCTAACTTCTGATACACTTAACTCACTGCGATTTTCGCTTCTGCGATACACGGACCGCTCCTGCGGATCCGCTTCTACGGAAAGTCTTCCGCTCCTGCGGAATGTTCCGCTTCTGCGACCAAGAGTACGCTCCTGCGGACTCGCCTATGCGGCCAACCACCCGCTTCTGCGGACTTCTCCAGTTCGCCTCTTGACCGCTTCTGCGGTCTACCCTTCGCTCCTGCGACGCCGCCTCAGCGGACATATTTCCGCTTCTGCCAAAACAAGCGCTCCTGCGCCTCCTCGTCCGCTTCTGCGGACTCGCTCCTGCGCCCCTATTTCCACAGGAGCGAAAACAACAGAACCAGAACACTTCCCTGCAATTTTCCACATTTTCTCCCGTTTGGCCATCCGAAAACACCCCGAGGCCCCCGGGACCTCATCCAAACACACCAACACATCCTAATTCCTTATTTGAACTTGTTCCAATCATAAAAACACCATCCTAAACATCAAAATCACCAATTACCCACGGATTCAAGCCTAAATTTCTTAAAACTTTCCGAATTACACATTCGATCAAAAACCCGATCAAACGACGCCCGAATGACCTGAAATTTTGCAGGCACATCCAAAATCACCTAACGGAGCTACAGCAACTGTCGGAATTCCATTCCGACTCCCGGATCAAAATCTCACCCACCGTTCGGATTTCGCCAAAATTCATCCTTAGCCAATTCAAGCCTATTTCTACACCGGACCTCCAAATTCAATTCCGATTGTTCTCCTAAGTCATAAATGATCCCCCGGAACTAGTCGAATCATCAGAATCCGGTTCCGAGCACTCTAACTCAATAGTCAACTCTTGGTTGACTTCCCATATTCAAGCTTCCTTCAAAACATATTATTTGCTTCATTTTCAATCCAAATCACTCCTAACTCACCCGATATACTCTAATACTGATATAAAAGCATAAGATATGTAATTGCAAGGTAACGGGGTGGAAATCCCGCAACGACGGGCCGGGTCGTTACATTCTTCCCAACTTAAACAAATGCTCGTCCGCGAGCGGGTTAAGAAACATACCTGGAGCATCAAACAAGTGAGGATATCTGCTCCGCATCTCCTGCTCCGTCTCCCAAATTGCTTCATCCACGGGACGACCTCTCCACTTCACTTTCACTGAAGCTATGTCCTTGGATCTCAGCTTACGAACCTGGCGGCCCAAAATGGCTACTGGCTCCACATCATAAGTCAAGTCCTCATCTAGCTGTATCGTGCTGAAATCTAACACATGAGACGAGTCTCCGACATACTTCCGGAGCATAGATACATGGAACACCGGGTGAACTCCCGACAAACTGGGTGGCAAAGCAAGCATATAAGCCATCTCCCCAACTTTCCTAAGCACCTCAAAAGGTCCAATAAACCTGGGGCTCAACTTCCCTTTCTTTCCAAACCTCATAACACCCTTCATAGGTGAAACCTTCAGCAACACCTTCTCACCCACTGAATAGGACACATCTCGGACCTTTCGGTCCGCATAACTCTTCTGACGCGACTGAGCTGTGCGAAGTCTCTCCTGAATCACCTTCACCTTGTCTAAGGCATCTTGGACTAACTCTGTCCCCAACAACCTAGCCTCGCCGGGCTCGAACCAACCGACTGGAGACCTACACCGCCTCCCATATAAAGCTTCATACGGTGCCATCTGAATACTGGACCGATAGCTATTATTATAAGCAAACTCCGCCAAAGGCAAATAATCAGCCCACGAACCACCGAAATCAATGACACAAGCACGCAACATGTCCTCTAATATCTGAATAGTACGCTCAGACTGCCCATCCGTCTGTGGATGAAATGCTGTGCTCAGCTCTACCTGTGAACCCAACTCTTACTGAAATGTCCTCCAGAACTGAGAAGTGAACTTGGTACCTCTGCCTGATATAATAAAAATGGGAACTCCATGCAATCTCACTATCTCACGGATGAATATCTCTGCCAACCGCTCTGAGGAATAAGTAGTACACACTGGGATGAAGTGAGCTGACTTAGTCAACCTATCCACCACCACCCAAACCGAATCAAACTTCCTCGCTGTCCGAGGGAGTCCACTAACAAAGTCCATAATTATTCTTTCCCACTTCCACTCCGGAATATCAATACGCTGGAATACACCACCAGGTCTCTGATGCTCATACTTGACCTGCTGACAGTTTAGACACCGAGCCACATGGCTCACAATATCTTTCTTCATCTTTCTCCACCAGTAATGCTGCTTCAAATCCCGATACATCTTCGCGGCTCCTGGATGAATAGAATACCGCGAGCTGTGGGCCTCCTCCAATATCAACTCACGAAGGTCATCAACATTGGGCACGCATATCCGGCCCTGCATCTGCAATACACCATCACCATCAATAGTGACATCTCTGGCATCATCATGTTGAACTCTGTCCTTAAGGACAAGTAAGTGTGGATCATCATACTGGGGCTCTCGAATACGATCATATAAAGAAGAACGAGCTACTACACAAGCCACACCCGACTGGGCTCAGAAATATCCAGCCTCACCATCTGATTAGCTAACGCCTGAACATCAACTGCTAAGGGTCTCTCCCCAACTGGAATATACGCCAAACTACCCATACTAATAGCCTTCCGGCTCAACGCATCAGCCACTACATTGGCTTTCCCGGGATAATACAAAATAGTAATATCATAGTCTTTAAGCAACTCAAGCCATCTCCGCTGCCTCAAATTTAGATCCTTCTGCTTAAACAAATGCTGAAGGCTGCGGTGGTCTATATATACATCACAAGACACACCATATAGGTAATGCCTCCAAATCTTCAAGGCATGAACAATAGCAGCTAACTCCAAATCATGAACAGGGTAGTTCTTCTCGTGGGGCCTTTAGCTGACGAGAAGCATAGGTAATAACTCTGCCCTCCTACATCAACACACAACCGAGTCCAACTCTAGAAGCATCACAATACACCGTATATGACCATGAGGCTGATGGTAACACAAGTACTGGAGCGGTGGTCAAAGCCTCCTTGAGCTTCTGGAAGCTCTCCTCACATTCATCGGACCACACAAATGGAGCATTCTTCTGTGTCAACTTAGTCAACGGTGAAGCAATAGATGAGAAACCCTAAACAAACCGACGATAATAGCCTGCCAAGCCGAGAAAACTCCGAATCTTTGTAGCTGAGGAAGGTCTGGGCCAATTCTGCACTGCCTCAACCTTCTGTGGATGCCTTTTCCTTTGAATGTAGCTCCCTCGTGCGTAGAATCTAGTCAAATCACAATAATTATATCAAATACGGGTCAAAGAACCATAACCCATTTCAATTTATATGAAATTTGCATAAATACACTAAGTTGGCAAAATCCGACTTTCGGTACGCTTCTCGAAAAATTACGAAAGTCACATATTCGGAACCCTCATCTCAATACGAGTCTAAGCATATCAATTTTACCAAATTCGGACTCCATTTGCTCATTCAAAACCTTGATTTTCTAAAGTTCAAGCCTAGGGTTAAATCTTCCATGAATCATCCCAAATTCTTCCATTTTCATGATATAATTGCATAATAATACCAATACTAATCATAGTTTAAGTCCATAGTTGCTTACCTGATGATTTCCCTTGAGTTTCTCTTCAAAATCGCCCAAATCGCCTCTAAAGCCGAGACCCAAATGTGTGAAATGTTTCTGAAATTTTCTAACTTCCGATACACTTAACTCACTGCGATTTTTCGCTTCTGCAGACCATTTTCCGCCCCTGCGGAACCGCTTCTGCGACCAACTGGTCGCTTCTCTGCGGAATGTTCCGCTTCTGCGACCAAGAGTACGCTCCTGCGGACTCGCCTATGCGGCCAACCACCCGCTTCTGCGGACTTCTCCATTTCGCCTCTTGACCGCTTCTGCGGTCTACCCTTCGCTCCTGCGACGCCGCCTCAGTGGACATATTTCCGCTTCTGTGAAAACAAGCGCTCCTGCGCCTCCTCGTCCGCTTCTGCGGACTCTCTCCTGCGCCCCCATTTCCGTAGGGGCGAAAATAACAGAACCAGAACACTTCCCCGCAATTTTTCCACATTTTCTCCCGTTTGGCCATCCGAAAACACCCCGAGGCCCCCGGGACCTCATCCAAACACACCAACACATCCTAATTCCTTATTCGAACTTGTTCCAATCATAAAAACACCATCCTAAACATCAAAATCACCAATTACCCACGGATTCAAGCCTAAATTTCTTAAAACTTTCCGAATTACACATTCGATCAAAAACCCGATCAAACGATGCTCGAATGACCTGAAATTTTGCAGGCACATCCAAAATCACCTAACGGAGCTACTGCAACTATCGGAATTCCATTCCGACTCCCGGATCAAAATCTCACCCACCGTTCGGATTTTGCCAAAATTCATCCTTAGCCAATTCAAGCCTATTTCTACACCGGACCTCCGAATTCAATTCCGATTGTTCTCCTAAGTCATAAATGATCCCCCGGAACTAGTCGAATCATCAGAATCTGGTTCTGAGCGCTCTAACTCAATAGTCAATGCTTGGTTGACTTCCCATATTCAAGCTTCCTTCAAACATATTATTTGCTTCATTTTCAATCCAAATCACTCCTAACTCACCCGATATACTCTAATACTGATATAAAAGCAAAAGATATGTAATTGCAAGGTAACGGGGTGGTAATTCCCGTAACGACGGGCCGGGTCGTTACACTGACATAGACTCGAATCATTAGAGACCTTAACTCTTCTGCAACTCTTTCATTTATACACACACTACAGTTAAGCCTACTCTCTTTAGGTGACAGAAATCTTTTCTAAGTCCCAAATTTTTCAAAAATTTTGGCAGAGTTTCCTTTGTAAATTCGCCTATCCACCTGCTAGAGAATCACCAAACCATTCTAACAATACATCCACAACTCAACAAGACATCACAATGTATTTCAACAACATTAAATCTCAATACTATATGAATCATATTATCACAATTTATACCTGAACATGCGCTACACCTGCTCGAATCATAACACTTATCAAATACCTTTCAATTACACCTACTTTGCCTCAATCTAGTAATTCAGTACAATACCTTCCACCAGGATATATATAGCATAATCACTTTAGTCTTCCTGAGTCTAAACTTGTTTTACTACACATAAGGCACTTTACCATCCAACTAAGTGATATGATAAATATTCACCACGCCCATAGCTTGGGGCTACACAATAGATTACAATAAGGATCTAACACCTGACAGCTCGTACATTATTAAGTTGCCATTTCCACAGTTAGGAAAAAAAATACCGATCACACGAATTTTCATAATACCAGTTTGTAAAATCAGCACTTTGGTGCTCATGTCATAGACAAAGATCTGGCCTCAAGTCCTCCCGACTAGCCCTACATGAACTCGCAGAGATTATATCTCGCCCCTCGACCAGGGAGTCACAATCCATCAAGGCAATTATATTACTGAGCGCTCGAGTGCGCGTACAAGCGTATGGAAGGAATTTCCAAGAATTATATCTGAAGCTGAATCAAGTACGCACGATAAGAATTCCAAGAAATGTGAAGTGTTTCCTAAAGGTTTGCAGCCTCCCGAGGATAAGTACAGGCGTCCCCGTACCGATCCAAAAGACTCTACCAACCGGCTCAAGACTCATGGGCCTAGTAACCTAGGCTCTGATACCAACTTGTCACGACCCCAATCCCGGTCGTGATGGCGCCCAACACAACTGCTAGGCAAGCCCGACCATTTACACTCTCATCCCGAGCATGCAGCTCAAATCAATAACCTGAACATTAATATCAACAATAAAACTAAACTGAATATCCACCCCAAAAATCTAGGGTCACGAGTCTGGAGCCTCTAAACAAGACCGGATAACAATATCTAATCCAAATACTAAAGTCTGAATAATTTATATACAAAGGAAAAATAGAATAAGAAGAGAAGTCAGGTCCTGCAAACGCCAGCAGCTACCTCAGCAACTCGAATAAATACTGATAAAAGCTGGAGTGCTCGTCTATCTCTCCTGTGTACCTGAATCTGCACACAAAGGTGCAGGGAGTACGGGTGAGTACTAAGTACTCAGTGAGTAGTAAATATATACAAGTAGCTGAAAATAAGAAATCCACAGAATACCACATAATGAAGCTAAACTACAGTTCGAATCTCCTACGAACTAGCATCAACAATACAATACAGCTACCACAGAGTAATTCAACAAATAAAGATGCAATGCAATACACATAACCGCTACGGCGTGTAGCCCGATCCATTTAACGTCGACGACGCTCACTAGGGTGTGTACAGACTCCGGAGGGGCTCCTACAGCCCAAGCGCAATACTGCTGCGGCGTGCAGCCCGATCCTCATATCAACCACTGCGGCATGCAGCCCGATCCATGCTCAGTCCACAATAAGAAAATAAGTCACAAAACAGTTCATTTTTCTTAATTCCAGTTTCCAGTTCATAATTTAGGAAAAATACTTTAACTTTATTAAAGTTGCAAAAGCCGGTGACTTAGCATTTCAAAAAGGTGATTTCAATTTCCAGGACTGAGATCAGTGATTTAAGCAAATATAGCTATCACATAAATATTGTCCTCTAAGGACACTACAGGTCGGCACAAGGCCCCAAACAAGGCTTACAGCCCACAAATATATTAAATACAGTGTATTTCCAACACTAATAACATATTATTCATTTCCGGGATGGACCAAGTCTCAACCCCCAATCACAATCAATCCCGCACATGCCACGGTGTGCGAGCCATGCCCTACTAGCGTCACAATGTGCAAAGTCGGGGTTTCGAACCCTCAGGCTACCATATACACAAACTACTCACTTCTAGCCGGTCGTAGATTCGCCCGCGATGCCTTTTCCTTTGAAATTCAATCCCTCGTGCATAGAATCTAGTCAAACCACAATAAATATATCAAATACGGGTCAAAGAATCATAACCCATTTCAATTTACATGAAATTCGCATAAATACACTAAGTTGGTAAAACCCGACCCCGGGCCCACTGCTCGGAAAATTCCGAAATTAGTACCAACGCGATACTCATCTCTCCACGAGTCCGTGCATATAAAATTTATCAAAATCGGAGTTCAAATGGCCTCCCAAAACTCAAAATCCCATTTTCAATATCTAGGCCACATTTCTTCAAGATTTCAACCCAATTTCATGAAGATTGATGTTAATTCTACCATAAAATGATGTTTTTGAGTCAAGAATCTTACCTCCGATGTTACCCAGTCAATTCCTCTCTTCACAGCACCCAAAACCCTCTCTTCACGAAGTGAAATTTGTGAAATAATGATTAGGGCCGCGACTGGTTTTTAATTAATCTGTTTCTGCACAGACGTCCCTTCTATGCGATCGCAATGGCCCTATGCGATCGCATAGAGTTAAATTTCCTGCCAATTTCCCCTTCTATGCGATCGCAATGCATCTCCACGATCGCATAGCACAATCTTCCAGGCCTCTTCTTTTCTTCTCTGCGATCGCAGCACTGGGTATGCGATCGCAATGTGCAATCTGATAGGCCTATGCGATCGCACCCCTTGCTATGCAATCCCATAGCACATTTTCTCACACCCTATAGGCCCTTCTATGCGATCGCAATGACTCTATGCGATCGCATAGAGCAATCACTGTCTGCAATTTTTCTGCAGAAATTTTAAGATCAAAGCTTGCCCGTTGGGCATCCGAAATGATCCCGAGACCCCGGGACCTCAACCAAAGCCACCAATACATCACATTACCTCATTCAAACTTGCTCGTAACATAAAAACACCATCGTAAACATCAAAATCACCATTTACACACGGATTCATGCCTAAGTTTCTTCAAAACTTCCGAAACTAACATTCAATCCAAAACCCGATCAAACGACGTCCGAATGACCTGAAAATTCGTAAACATATCCAAAATCACATAACGAAGCTACAGGAACTGTCGGAATTCCATTCCGACCCCCGGATCAAAATCTCACCTATTGTCCGGTTTTCGCCAAAATTCAACCTTAGCCAATTCAAGCCTAAAACTACACCGGACCTCCGAATTCGATTCCGATTGCTCTCCTAAGTCATAAATGATCCCTCGAAACTAGTCGAATCATTAGAATCCGATTCCGAGTAATCTAACTCGATAGTCAACTCTAGGTTGACTTCACATATTCAAGCTTCCTTCAAACATGCTATTTGTTTCATTTTCAACCCGAATCACTCCTAACTCACCCGATATACTCTAATACTGATATAAAAGCATAAGATATATAAATGCAACGTAACGGGGTGGTAATTCCCGTAACGACAGGCCGGGTCGTTACAATGAGCCTCTACTGAACATGAGTGTATAAAAGTTTACAAGATTCCAAGTGCGGAAAGAAAAGTCAATACAAAATCAAGAGACAGTAAGAAGGAATATCGGGTCCTGCGGACTCTGCAGCTACCTCGAATATCCTATAGAAGTTGCCTCGAACAACTACCGGATCACTGTTGAGAGGTACCTGGATCTGCACAGAAGGTGCAGGGAGTAAAATGAGTACTGCCAGACTCAGTGGTAATAAACAGTGGTAAGACAGTGTAGATAAGAAATCCGCAATAAGCACTATGTAAAGATGTAATCAAATACCCTGTCACAAAATCAATATCAACTGTACTTGTACCAACAAGTACCAGCAAAACAGTATAACAGCTAGCAGATGTAGCTAAATGCAATGCAATGCATGATATGACCGCTACGGCGCGTAGCACGATCCAATTTGGGTACCCGTGCTCACTGTGGGGGTTCAGACTCCGGAGGGGCTCCTACAGCCCAATCACAATATCACTGCGGCGTGCAGTCCGATCTAACATATATACCGCTGCGGCGTGCAGCCCGATCCACTACCAGTCAGCTAATATGCAAATACAGCCTCGCAGGCTCAAAAGTAGTTTTTGAAAACATCTTTTATCATTTTTTAGTTGAAAACAATAATATCAAGTTCCAGAGATTGGAAATAGCATGATAACAGAAATAGCTACGGACAGGTAGTAACTAACATGTCAATATGATAAGACAATGATAACGATCCTCGCGGGATCCAATAACTGGCTCACGGCCCACAAGTATACTCAACCACCCAAGAAGGGGTTCAACGGCTCAAGAGTAGCCAATATCACAGTATAATATGCAACCATCCGAGAAGGAGGTTCGACGGCTCATGAATAGCCTAATATCATAACACAATATCAGCAAGTCGGACTAAGCCATAGTCCCCAATCACAATCGACCCCGCACTCACAAGAGAGTACGTGTCTCGCTGCTATACAGCGTCACAAAGTGGTATACCGGGGTTTCGAACCCGCCGGTCATCACTCACATCTATTACTCACCTCAATACGGCGCGACGACTACTCCGCAATGCCCTTGCCACGAGAATCAAGCTCCGCACGCGTAGAATCTGATCAAATACAGTAGAAACACAACAAATTAGGCCAATGGAACGACACCCAATCAATACAACTCAATTTACATCAAAATTCCCAAAGTTGTCAAAACTCGACTTTCGGTACGCTTCTCGAAAAATTACAGAAGTCACATATTCGGAACCCTCATCTCAATACGAGTCTAAGCATATCAATTTTACCAAATTCGGACTCCATTTGCCCATTCAAAACCTTGATTTTCTAAAGTTCAAGCCTAGGGTTAAATCTTCCATGAATCACCCCAAATTCCTCCATTTTCATGATATAATTGCATAATATTATCAATACTAATCATAGTTTAAGTCCATAGTTGATTACCCGATGATTTCCCTTGAGTTTCTCTTCAAAATCGCCCAAATCGCCTCTAAAGCCGAGACCCAAATGTGTGAAATGTTTCTGAAATTTTCTAACTTCTGATACACTTAACTCACTGCGATTTTCGCTTCTGCGATACACGGACCGCTCCTGTGGGTCCGCTTCTGCGGAAAGTCTTCCGCTCCTGCGGAATGATCAGCTTTTGCGACCAAGAGTCCGCTCCTGCGGACTCGCCTATGCGATCAATCACCCGCTTCTGCGATCTCCCCATTTCGCCTCTAGACCGCTTCTGCGGTCTACTTTTCGCTCCCGCGACGCCGCCTCAGCGGACATTTTTCCGCTTCTGCGAAGACAAGCGCTCCTACGCCCCCTCGTCCGCTTCTGCGGACTCGCTCCTGCGCCCCCATTTCCGCAGGAGCGAAAGCAACAGAACCAGAACACTCCCCTACAATTTTCCACATTTTCTCCCGTTTAGCCATCCGAAAACACCCCAAGGCCCCCGGGACCCCATCCAAACACACCAACACATCCTAATACCATATTCGAACTTGCTCCAATCCTCAAAACACGTCTAACAACATCAAAACCCATAATTCACATCGAATTCAAGCCTAAATTCCTTAAAACATTCCAAATTACACAATCAATCAAAAACCCGACCAAACGACATCCGAATGACCTGAAAATTTGCGGACATATCCAAAATCGCATAACGAAGCTACAGAAATTGTCGGAATTCCATTCCGACCCTCGGATCAAAATCTCACCTACCGTTCGGATTTCGCCAATTTAAGCCTATTTCTACATTCAAGCCTATTTCTACACCGGGCCTCCAAATTCAATTCCGAACGCTCCCCTAAGTCACAAATTACCTCCCGGAACTAACCGAATCATCAGAATCCGATTCCGAGCCCTCTAACCAAATAGTCAACTCCGGGTTGACTTTCCATATTCAAGTTTCCTTCAAAAAGGCTATATGCCTCATTTTCAATCCAAATTCACTCCTAACTCACCCGATAGACTCTAACACTGATATAAAAGCATAAAACATGTAATTACAACATAACAGGGTGGTAATTCCCGTGACGACGGGTCGGGTCGTTACATTCTCCCCCTCTTAAGCGAACGCTCGTCCTCGAGCGGGTCAAGAAACATACCTGAAGTCTCGAACAAGTGAGGATATCTGCTCCGTATCTCCCGCTCGATCTCCCAAGTGGCCTCCTCCACGGGTCGACCTCTCCACTGAACCTTAACTGATGCAATCTCCTTAGACCTCAATTTTCTCACCTGGCGACCCAAAATAGTAATAGGCTCCACCTCATAGGATAGATCACCATCGAGCTGAATGGTACTGAAGTCTAATACATGAGACGGATCTCCAATGTACTTCCGGAGCGTGGACACGTGGAATACTGGATGAACGCTGGATAAGCTGGGCGGCAAGGCCAACTCATATGCCACCTCTCCAACTCTCCTGAGTATCTCAAAAGGACCAATGTACCTGGGACTCAACTTCCCTTTCCTCCCGAACCTCATGACACCCTACATAGGTGAAACCTTCAACAATACTCTGTCACCAACCATGAAAGACAACTCTCGAACTCTACGGTCCGCATAACTCTTTTGGCGAGACTGTGCTGTGCGAAGCCTCTCCTGGATCAACTTTGCTCTATCCAGAGCATCCCGAACTAACTCAGTCCCTATCAATCTATCCTCACCAGGCTCAAACCATCCGACGGGAGATCTACACCGTCTGCCATACAATGCCTCATACGGGGCCATCTGAATACTCGACTGATAACTATTGTTGTAGGCAAACTTAGCAAGTGGTAAGAACTCATCCCACGAACCACCAAAGTCAATCACACATGCTCGCAACATATCCTCCAGAATCTGAATAGTACGCTCAGACTGCCCATCTGTCTGGGGGTGAAATGTCGTACTCAACTCAACCCGCGTACCCATCTCTCGCTGAAATGCTCTCCAAAACTGAGAAGTGAACTGAGTACCCCTGTCGGATATGATAGACACTGGCACTCCATGCAACCGGACAATCTCCCGAATAAAGATCGCTGCCAACCGCTCCGATGAGTAGGTAGTACTAACTGGGATGAAATGAGCTGACTTGGTCAGTCTATCCACAATCACCCATACAGAATCAAACTTCCTCGCCGTCCGAGGGAGTCTAGTAACAAAGTCCATAGTGATCCTCTCCCATTTCCACTCGGGAATATCAATGCGCTGAAATACACCACCGGGACTCTGATGCTCGTACTTAACCTACTGACAGTTGAGGCACCGTGATACATGACTAACAATGTCCATTTTCATCTTTCTCCACCAATAGTGCTATTTCAAATCTTGATACATCTTCGCGGCTCCTGGATGGATAGAATATCGCGAGCTATGGGCCTCCTCCAGAATTAACTCACGAAGGCCATCAACATTGGGCACACATATCCGGCCCTGCATCCTCAATATGCCGTCACTATCAATGGTGACATCCCTAGCATCATCATGCTGAACTCTATCCCTAAGGACAGCCAAATGTGGATCATCATACTGGCGCTCACGAATACGATCATATAGAGATGACCGAGATATAACACAAGCCAATACCCGTCTGGGCTCCGAAATATCTAACCTCACTAGCCGATTGGCTAGCACCTGAACATCATAAGCAAATGGCCTCTCCTCAGCTGGAATATATGCCAAGCTTCCCATACTGACCGCCTTCCGGCTCAAGGCATCGGCCACCACATTGGCCTTCCCCGGATGATATAAAATAGTAATGTCATAATCCTTAAGCAACTCAAGCCATCTTCGCTGTCTCAAATTAAGGCCCTTCTGTTTGAACAAATGCTGGAGACTATGATGGTCGGTATACACCTCGCAAGACACACCGTACAAATAGTGCCTCCAAATTTTCAAGGCATGAACAATGGCGGCTTGCTCCAAATCATGAACAGGATAGTTCTTCTCATGTGGCTTCAACTGCCGAGAAGCATAAGCAATCACCTTACCTTCCTGCATGAACACACAACCTATCCCCACTCTTGAGGCATCACAATAAATGGTATATGAACCTGAAGCTGATGGCAATACTAACACTGGAGCTGTGGTCAAAGCTGTCTTGAGCTTCTGAAAGCTCTCCTCGCACTCATCCAACCACACGAATGGTGCACTCTTCTGGGTCAATTTAGTCAATGAAGAAGCAATGGATGAAAATCCTTGAACAAACCGGCGATAATATCCCGCCAAACCAAGAAAGCTCCTAATCTCTGTAGCTGAGGACGGTCTAGGCTAACTCTGCACCGCCTCTATCTTCTTCGGATCAACCTGAATACCATCACGAGACACCACATGTCCCAGAAATGCTACGGACTCGAGCCAAAACTCGCACTTGGAAAATTTAGCATATATCTTCTCCTCCCTCAATCTCTGCAACACAATACTCAAATGCTGAGCATGCTCCTCCTGACTACGGAGTAGACTAGAATGTCATCAATGAACACAATCACAAATGAATCCAAATAGGGCCTGAACACACTGTTCATCAGATGCATAAATGCTGCTGGGGCGCTGGTCAGCCCAAACGACATCACAAGAAACTCATAATGATCATATCGGGTCCTGAATGCAGTCTTCATAATATCCGAGTCCCTGATCTTCAGCTGATGATAGCCTGAACGAAGATCAATCTTAGAAAACACCCTCGCACCCTGTAACTGATCAAACAAATCATCTATGCGCGGCAGAGGGTACTTGTTCTTCACTGTCACTTTGTTCAATTGCCTATAATCAATACACATTCGCATGGAACCATCTTTCTTTTTAACAAATAATACCGGCGCACCCCATGGGGACACACTAGGACGGATGAAACCCTTATCCTAAAGCTCTTGAAGCTGCTCTTTCAGTTCTTTCAACTCAGCTGGTGCCATCCGATAAGGAGGAACAGATATGGGCTGAGTGCCCGGCACCAAGTCAATGCCAAAATCAATATCCCCGTCCGGCGGCATGCCCGGCAGGTCTGAGGGGAATACATCTGGAAAGTCCCTCACAACAGGTACAGAATCAATGCTAGGAGACTCAGCTCCCACATCTCTCACAAAAGCCAAGTATGATAAACACCCTTTTTCAACCATCTTCTGAGCTTTTAAGAACGAAATGACACGGCTAGGGACGAAATCGGTCGAACCCCGCCACTCGATCTGAGAAATACCAGGAATGGCCAACGTAACTGTCTTAGCATGACAGTCCAATATAGCATGGTACGGAGACAACCAGTCCATACCCAATATAACATCAAAGTCCACCATCCCCAACAACAACAAATCTGCCTGGGTCTCCAGACCCCCAATAGATATAACACAGGATCTATAGACATGATCCACAACAATCGTATCACCCACGGGGGTGGATACATGAACAAGTAAATCAAGACTACCACGAGTCGCACCCAAATGATGTGCAAAATAAGAGGACACGTATGAATATGTGGACCCCGGATCAAATAGAACAGAGGCATCTCTGTGACAGACAGAAATGATACCTGTAATCACTGCATCGGAGGCAACTGCATCACGCCTGTCAGGAAGTGCATAGAAACGCGCCTGGCCTCCACCAGATCTCTCCTCGCCCCTGGGGCGACCACGAGAAGACCTGACCTCCACCTCTACTAGCCTGAGATGGTGCTGAAGAGGAGGGCAGATCCCTCTGTTGAGTCTCGTCCCTACGGAGTCGAGGGCACTGTCTCCTCATGTGGCCAAACACACCACACTCATAACATGCACCTGGTGCTGGAGAAGGGGACTGAAGGGAACCCCTCGCCGCAGAAGAACCCTGGGCTGAAGAAGTAGGTGCTGCACTCTGAGCTGGAAGGGCACTAAGTGATGACCGACCCTGCTGAAACCCCTGTCGACCACGACCATAAGAACCTCCGCTCTGCTCTGGGCGGCCTGAATGAGAAGGTCTAGGTGAGCGACCTCTGCTCTACTGGGAATGCCCTCTAGATGGAGCACCACTAAAACTGCCAGAACCACGAGGCCTCTTGGCCTCCCGCTCCTCTCTCTCGGCGACGATCCACCTCAATGGAGCGTGCCATATCAACAACCTGCTCAAATGATGATGACAAAACTCTCTCTCTGGTCATAAGAATGCGGATAGAGTAGTTGAGGCCATCAATGAACCTCCCGATCCTCTCCCTATCATTAGGGATCATCCATGTGGCATGCCTAGCCAACTGTGTGAATCTGAGCTCATACTGGGTCACAGACATGTCGCCCTGAACCAACCACTCGAACTGGCGACGTAGCTCCTCGCGACAAGACTGAAGTACATATTTCTCTAGAAAGAGAGTAGAGAACTGCTGCCATGTGAGAGGTGCTGCTCCTGCATGCCTACGCCTCTCAAACTCTTCCCACCAATCAAATGCGGGACCAGTGAACTGAAAGGTAGTAAATGAAACTCCGCTGGACTCAAGAATACCAGCCGTCCGGAACATCCTCTGACACTTATCCAAGAAACCCTGGGCATCCTCGCCCTCAACGCCACTGAAATGGGGTGGCTGAAGTCTACCAAATCTCTCAAGACGACGCTGCTCATAATCGGGCATAACCTGAACCATATGCTCTGGAGCTGGAGCTGGTGCAGTTGGAGGAATAACCGGTGCAACCACCTAAGCGGGGACCGCCTCTGGCGTCTGAAGTCCCTGAACAACCGGGTCAGGTGTGCGAGCTGCAGGGGTCTGCTGACCACCCCCTGACTGAGATGTCGCTACAGTAGCGGTAGCTGAAACTACCTGAGCCAAACCGGAACACACCGATAATATTTGAGCAAGAGTCTCCTGAAGACCAGGAATAGCAATAGATACAGTCTGGCCCTGAACTGGGGCTGCTGGAGCATCAACCACTGGGGGCTGCTCCTGAACTGGTACAACGGGCGGGTTAGCTAGCACTGCCTCAGCTGCCCTACCTCTACCTCTAGCACGACCGTGCTCACGGCCTCTAACAGGTGGCAATGGAAGTCGTCCACCTCGTCCTGATGCTCGCGTTCTCGCCATCTGTGAGAGAATAGAATATGGAAGTTCAGTTCTCCGAACAACAAGATCGCACGACACAGTTCAAGAAAAGTGAAGTGTTTCCTAAAGGTTCGCAGCCTCCCGAGGATAAGTACAGGCGTCCCCGTACCGATCCACAAGACTCTACTAACCGGCTCAAGACTCATGAGGCCTAGTAAACCTAGGCTCTGATACCAACTCCGGTCGTGATGGCGCCCAGCACATTGCTAAGCCAGCCTGACCAATCAATAACAAGAACGGAGCTAGAAGCTCGTTTTATCCCATTTAAGCATATCAAATCACGAAGCAACAGCGATACATATAACAAAAACGGGGAACCAAGTCCCAAAATGTACCAACTCCCATAGACCGAAGGGTCAAGAGTCATGAGCCTCTACTGAACATGAGTGTATAAAAGTTTACTAGATACCAAGTGCGGAAAGAAAAGTCAATACAAAATCAAGAGACAGTAAGAAGGAATATCGGAGCCTGCGGACTCTGCAGCTACCTCAAATGTCCTACAGATGTCGTCTCGCACAACTACTGGATCACTGCTGAGAGGTACCTGGATCTGCACACAAGGTGCAGGGAGTAAAATGAGTACTGCCAGACTCAGTGGTAATAAACAAGGGTAAGACAGCACAGATAAGAAATCCGCAATAAAGCACTATGTAAAGTTGTAATCAAATACCCTGTCACAGAATCGATATCAACTGTACATGTACCAATAAGTACCAGCAAAACAGTATAACAGCTAGCAGATGTAGCTAAATGCAATGGAATGCATGATATGACCGCTACGGCGCGTAGCCCGATCCAATTTGGGTACCCGTGCTCACTGTGGAGGTTCAGACTCCGGAGGGGCTCCTACGGCCCAAGCACAATATCACTGCGGCGTGCAGTCCGATCCAATATATATACTACTGCGGCGCGCAGCCCGATCCACTACCAGTCAGCTAATATGCAAATACAGCCTCGCAGGCTCAAAAGTAGATTTGAAAACATCTTTCATCATTTTTCAGTTGAAAACAGTAATGTCAAGTTCCAGAGATTGGAACATGATAACAGAAATAGCGACGGACTGGTAGTAATGTCACGACCCTAGTTCACCAATTGTGAACATGTCGTGATGGCACCCAGTCCCCACGACTAGGTAAGCCTAACACGTTGCGGAATATACAAGTTATAAACACCTAAATAAGAAACAACGGAAAAATAGCATAAAAAGATATGTAATCCATGCCGCTTGGCACATACATCCGTCACACAACAAATAAAACACTACCAAGATACGGAACCCCACGGTAACATAGACTAAAAGAGAATATACAAATGTGTCTCTATGTGTAAAGAGTATCTAACAACGAAATGAAGAAAAATGTCAACTAGTACTACTAGAATAGAAGGGAAGCCTCCGGATCCGCGGACGTAGCAGATCATACCTCGAAGTCTCCCAGAAAGCTGCAGAATCACCTAGTACGAGCCTGCTCTGATGTACCTGGATCTGCACAACAAAAGTGTGCAGAAGAGTAGCATGAGTACACCACGGCGGTACTCGGTAAGTGCCAAGCCTAACCTCGATGGAGTAGTGACGAGGAAGGTCAGGACCCTACTGAGAAAACAATAATATGATGATGAAAACAAAAATAACAGTTTAAATTATAATAATTTCCGAAATAACAACAATAAGATGATTACTGCAAGTGTCTACAAGCTAACAACAAATAACTAACTCAATAAAACAAATCCAGGACATGTGGGAATTGAACCCACAGTCCCATTCTCAGTACCTCTAGGTCTCCGGGAATCGAACCCGCAGCCCATGTCTCAATAATATCTCAATAACTCAGGATCTCCGGGAATCGAACCCGCAGTCCCTACCAATAACTCAGGATCTCGGGAATCAAACCCGTAGTCCCTACCAATAACTTAGGATCTCGGGAATCGAACCCGTAGTCCACATCTCAATAAATCTCAGGATCTCCGGGAATCGAACCCGCAGTCCACATTTCAATAAATCTCAGGATCTCCGGGAATCGAACCCGCAGTCCACATTTCAATAAATCTCAGGATCTCCGGGAATCGAACCCGCAGTCCATATTTCAATAAATCTCAGGATCTCCGGGAATCGAACCCGCAGTCCACAAACACAGCAAGTAAAGGAGTACACAGAAAAAATTATAATAAACCACAGCAAGTAAAGGAATACACAGAGAGAAGTATAATATGCTTAACGATAACTTCGCCGATAAACAACGCCAGCGATTACCAAGAAAACTCAAGTAAGACAATTAGGCAACTAGACAGTTAAATACTATCTAATCATGTTTTTCTAACTATTACTGGGTAGGAATATCGAATTTAACAGCTAAAAACAGGAATATCACTCATTGAACATTTTGAGTAAAGTATATGTTCAACAACCAGCGCATGTACACGCCCGTCACCTCACGTACAAGGCATTTAAAGTATCACATAATATCCTAGGGGTGAAAGTCCCCCACACGAAGTTAGACAAGCCACTTACCTCGACTCCGGTACAAAACCGCTATGCAACAACTCTCTTGCCGCGAATGTCGGCCTCCACAAGTGTAGAATCTGATAAAAATCAATAGAATCACATCAAAATAGGCCAATTGGGCATTACCTCAAAATAACTCAAAATACACCAAAACCCACAAGTTGCCAAAACCCGACTTTCGGTACGCTTATCGAAAAATCACGAAAGTTATATTTTCGGAACCCTTGTCTCAATACGAGTCTAAGCATATAAAGTTTATCAAATTCGGACTCCATTTGCCCACTCAAAACCTTGATTTTCTAAAGTTCAAGCCTAGGGTTAAATCTTCCACGAATCACCCCAAATTCCTCCATTTTCATGATATAATTGCATAATATTATCAATACTAATTATAGTTTAAGTCCTTAGTTGATTACCTGATGATTCCCTTTGAATTTCTCTTCAAAATCGCCCAAATCGCCTCTTAAGCCGAGACCCCAAATGTTGGAATGTTTCTGAAATTTTCTAACTTCTGATACAATTAACTCTCTGCGATTTCCGCTTCTGCGGACAAAATTCTGCTCCTGCGAGCCCGTATCTGCGACCAACTGGTCGCTTCTGCGATCCCAGGCCTAACTGGCCAATCCCGCTTCTGCAAGAAAAGGACCGCTTCCGCGGGTCCGCTTCCGCGATTGGACAACCACTCCTGTGAGAATTTCCGCTTCTGCGCACCAGATTCCGTTTCTGCGGACCCGCCGAGGTGATAAATTGTCCGCTCCTGCGGATACCCCTAATCCGCCTCTAGACCGCTTCTGTGTAACACCTTTCGCACCAGCGACACCGCCTCAGTGGAACAATACCCGCTTCGGCTAGCACAAGTGCTTCTGCGCTCCTCAGTCCGCTTCCGCGGGCTCGCCTCCGCGCCCATATTTTCGCAGGGGCGAAAATGACAGAACCAGAATACTTCAACCTGCAATTTCCAAGTTTTCTCCCATTTAACCATACGAAAACACCCCAAGGCCCCCGGGACTCCAACGAAAACCACCAAAATACTCCAAAACATGATACGAATTTATTCCAATCATAAAAACACGTCTAACAACATCAAAACCCATAATTCACATCGAATTCAAGCCTAAATTTCTTAAAACTTTCCGAATTGCACATTCGATCTAAAACCCGACCAAACGACGTCCGAATGACCCGAAACTTTGCGGACATATCCAAATTCACATAACGAAGCTACAGAAATTGTCGGAATTCCATTCCGACCCCGGATCAAAATCTCACCTATCGTTCGGATTCGCCAAAATTTCAACCTTCGGCATTTCAAGCCTAATTGAGCTACGGACCTCCAAAATACATTCCGAACGCGCTCCCAACCCCGAAATCACCCAACGGAGCTAATGGAACCATTGGATTTCCGTTCCGAGATCGTCTTAACACTATTCTGGTTACGGACCATTTTCTATCTTTAAAGTTCTCATTTAGGGACTAAGTGTCCCAAAATACTTCAAATTTCAGGGCCGACTCTCCCGGCAAACCCCAATAGTAGAAATGAACTTAGGGGAACAGTTAAATTGGGGATTGGGGCGTAATTTTCTAGAACGATCGGTCGGGTCGTTACATCTTCCCGCACTTAAAAGATTCGTTCGTCCTCGAACGAGCATAGAAAATATACCTGGAGTAGTGAAAAGATGAGGGTACTGGCTGCGCATATCGTGTTCGGTCTCCCAAGTCGCCTCCTCGACCGGCTGGCCCCACCACTGAACCTTTTCCGAAGCGATATACTTTGACCTTAGCTTTCTGACCTGCCTGTCTAGAATGGCTACTGGCTCCTCAACATAAGACAGATCCTTGTCTAGCTGAACAAATGTGAAATCCAACACATGCGACGGGTCACCATGGTATCTCCGGAGCATGGAGACATGAAATACGGGGTGAACTCCGGCTAGGCCTGGGAGGTAAGGCCAACTCATAAGCAACCTCCCCAACACGCCTCAAAATCTCAAAAGGGCCAATAAATCTAGGACTCAGCTTTCCTTTCTCCCCAAACCTCATAATGCCCTTCATGGGCGAGACTCGAAGCAGAACCCGCTCACCAACCATAAAAGCCACATCGCGAACCTTCTTGTCCGCATAACTCTTCTGTCTAGACTGGGCCGCACGAAGTCTGTCCTGAATCACCTTGACCTTGTCCATAGCCTCCTGAACCATATCAGTACCTAGTAATCTGGCCTCGCCCGGCTCAAACCAACCCACGGGAGACCTGCACCTCCTACCATATAGGGCCTCATACGGTGCCATCTGAATACTAGACTGGTAGCTGTTGTTATAAGCAAACTCCGCCAGTGGCAATAAGTGATCCCATGAACCTCCAAACTCAATCACGCACGCACGGAGCATATCCTCCAAAATCTGAATAGTGCGCTCGGACTGCCCATCAGTCTGGGGGTGAAATGCTGTGCTCAGCTCCACCCGAGTACCTAACTCCTACTGTACGGCTCTCCAGAACCGTGAAGTGAACTGAGTGCCTCTATCTGAAATGATGGAAACTGGAATACCATGCAGCCGAACTACCTCCCTGATATAGATCTCCGCCAGCCGCTCCGATGAATATGTAGTGCCCACCGGTATAAAATGGGCAGACTTGGTCAGCCGATCCACAATGACCCAAATGGAATCAAACTTCCTAACCGTCTGTGGAAGTCCAGATACAAAGTCCATGGTAATACGCTCCCATTTCCACTCGGGAATTTCAATCTGCTGCATCAATCCACCCGGATGCTGATGCTCATACTTCACCTGCTGGCAGTTGAGGCATCCTGGAAACATAATCAACTATATCCCTCTTCATCCGCCTCCACCAGTAATGCAGTTTCAAGTCGTGATACATCTTCGCGGCTCCCGGATGGATGGAATACCGCGAGCTATGGGCCTCTGCTAGAATCAGCTCTCGAAGATCATCTACATTGGGCACACAGATACGCCCCTGCATCCTCATAACTCCATCATCTCCGATGGTAACATCTCGAGCATCACCACGCCGAACTCTATCCCGGAGGACAAGCAAATGAGGGTCGTCGAACTGACGCTCCCTGATGCGGTCAAATAGAGAAGACCGAGAAATCACACAAGCCGGAACCCGACTGGGCTCTGAAAGATCCAGTCTAACAAACTGTCTGGCTAAAGCCTGAACATCCATCGCCATAGGCCTCTCCGAAGCCGGTAGATACGCCAAACTCCCCAAACTCTCTGCCCGACGACTCAAGGCATCGACAACCACATTAGCCTTGCCTGGATGATAGAGAATAGTAATATCATAGTCCTTCAGTAGCTCCAACCATCTCCTCTGACGCATATTCAGGTCCTTCTGCTTAAGCAAGTGCTGCAAGCTCCGGTGATCGGTGTAGATCTCACAAGGAACCCCATATAAATAATGACGCCAAATTTTCAAGGCGTGAACAATGGCAGCTAGCTCCAAATCATGAACAGGGTAATTCTTCTCATGCACCTTCAGCCGTCTCGACGCGTAGGCAATCACCCTACCGTCCTGCATCAATACCGCACCGAGTCCAACTCGTGAGGCATCGCAATATACAGTATAGGACCCCGAACCCGTAGGCAACATCAATATAGGGGCCGAAGTCAAAGCTGTCTTGAGCTTCTGAAAGCTCGCCTCACACTCGTCTGTCCACTGAAAAGGGGCACCCTTTTGGGTCAATCTAGTCATAGGTGCTTCAATCGAAGAGAACCCCTCTACAAAACGACGGTAATAGCCCGCCAAACCAAGGAAACTGCGAATCTCAGTAGCGGAGGAGGGTCTGGGCCAACTCTGCACGGCCTCCACCTTCCTCGGATCTACTCGAATACCATCACTCGACACCACGTGGCCCAAAAATGCTACCGAACTCAACCAGAATTCACATTTAGAGAACTTGGCATAAAGCTGCTTCTCCCTCAGAATCTGAAGCACTATCCTCAAATGCCGCTCGTGCTCTTCCCGGCTCCGAGAATATACTAGAATATCATCAATGAAGACAATCACGAACGAGTCCAGATAAGGCCTGAACACACTGTGCATCAAATGCATAAAGGCTGCTGGGGCATTAGTCAGCCCAAA
Source organism: Nicotiana noctiflora (assembly GCA_032618575.1). Taxonomy (NCBI): domain Eukaryota; kingdom Viridiplantae; phylum Streptophyta; class Magnoliopsida; order Solanales; family Solanaceae; genus Nicotiana; species Nicotiana noctiflora. Next base: position 140,225 of record JASVEL010005337.1, read on the forward strand.
AGACATCACGAGGAACTCATAGTGACCATACCGAGTCCTGAAGGCAGTCTTCGGGATATCTGGCTCCTGAATCTTCAACTGGTGATACCTAGAGCGCAAATCAATCTTAGAAAACACTTGTGCGCCTTGTAGCTGGTCAAATAAATCATCAATATGGGGCAAAGGATACCGGTTCTTCACTGTAACCTTGTTCAGCTGACGATAGTCAATACACATACGCATAGAACCGTCCTTTTTCTTCACAAACAATACAAGAGCACCCCAAGGCGAAACACCGGGTCGAATAAAACCCTTGCCCAATAACTCCTGTAACTGATCCTTCAACTCCTTTAACTCAGGAGGAGCCATACGGTACGGTGGAATAGAAATGGGCTGAGTGCCCAGCAACAAGTCAATAGCAAAGTCAATATCTCTGTCGGGCGGCATGCCCGGAAGATCAGCTGGAAATACATCAGCAAAGTCACGTACCACATGAACAGAATCAATAGAGGGAGTGTCAACACCTGACGTCCCGCACATAGGCTAGATAAGCAGCACACCCCTTCTCAACCATACGCTGAGCTCTGAGAAAAGAAATAACACGGCTAGGGGTGTGATCTAGAGTACCACTCCACTCAATACGTGGAATGCCTGGCATAGCCAACGTCACGGTCTTTGCGTGATAATCAAGAATAGCATAATGGGGCGACAACCAGTCCATGCCCAGAATAATATCAAAATCGACCATCCCGAGCAACAATAGATCCGCTCTGGTCTCAAAATCACAAATGGTAACCAAACACGACCGATATACGTGGTCCACAACCAAAGAATCACCCACCGGAGTGGAAATATAAATGGGGGCACTCAAAGAATCCCGAGGCACACCCAGATGAGAAGCAAAGTAAGAAGATACATATGAAAAAATGGAACCAGGGTCGAATAGAACCGATGCCTCCCTGTGACTAACCATAATAATACTTGTGATAACAGAGTCGGATGCAACAGCCGCAGCGCGATCAGGAATAGCATAGAACCTGGCCTGTCCCCCCTCTCGAGGGCGGCCTCTGGAACCTTGACCCCCGCCCCTGGATGGCTGGGCAGGTGGAGTGGCAGCTGGGGCTGGAATGATAGCTTGCTGGCCCCGAGAACCACGCGGATGCTGTGATGACTGATGAGGGGCTCCTCTCCTGCGCCTGGGGCACTCCCTAACCAGGTGGCGAGTATCCCCGCACTGAAAACAAGCTCTAGGAGGACGCGGTGGCTGTGACTGACCGGCCTCAACCCCACTAGTCTGACCCCTGGAAGGACCCCGCGCAGGAGGTGCACTGGAAACTGGGGGAGCATAATAAGGCTCCTGAGGTGCTGGAAGACCTGGAGTACTACCGGCTGCGGGCAATGCTGAGTGAACCTGGTCGGCCGGAATAACCCCTGCCAAAACGACCGGCTGCTGAAGTGCGGGCACCAGAGAAATGGCCCGACTCACGAGACCTCTTGGCCTCTCTATCTCCCCGCTCTCTAGGGAGCATACTCTCGATCCTCCTGGCGATGCTCACCGCCTGCTGATAAGATATATCCGTCTCCAACTCTCTGGCCATGCTGGATCGGATAGGCGGAACAAGGCCCTCAATAAATCTCCGCACTCTCTCCCGAACCGTGGCTACCAAAGCCGGTGCATGCATGGCTAGACGGGTGAAACTGATAGCATACTCCGATACTGACATGGAGCCCTGTCGCAATCTCTCAAACTCCGAGCGCCAAGAATCCCTAAGGCTCTGGGGAACAAACTCCGTCAAAAACAGATTTGAAAACTGCGTCCAGGTCAACGAAGCGGACTCCTCCGGACTATCCAACTCATACGTGCGCCACCAATCATAAGCGGTCCCACGAAACTGAAAAGCAGTGAAGGAAACCCCGCTGGTCTCCACAATCCCTATAGTATGAAGAATACGATGATACTCCTCTAGAAAACCCAATGCATCATCTGAATCCAAACCACTAAACACTGGAGGGTCATATTTCTTGAACCTCTCCAATCTACGCTGCTCGTCCTCAGAGGCAGCTGGTCCACCTCCGGGCTGTGCTGGGGCGGCAGGAGGCATAACCAAAACATCTGGAACCTGTCCCACTAGCACACGCTGCTCCGGTGTAACGGCTGCGGGAGTCTGGGCCCCTCCCCCGGCCTGAGATGTAGCTGCGACGAGAGGAAGCAATCCTGCTTGAGCTAAAGTGGTATACATACTCATGAACTGAGCCAGGGTCTCCTGTAGTGCTGGAGTAGTAGCAGCTGTAGTCGGTGTACCAGGTGCCTGCTCCAACCTGGTCTACCTGTGGCACCTCAGCAGCAGCACGCGCGGGTGCTGTGGCTGCACCTCAGGCGCGTCCTCGTCCTCTACCTCGGCCCCGGCCTCCGACGGCGGCAACAGGGGGCGCGGGTACCTGATCATCGCGAGTAGATCGTGTCCTCACCATCTGTGAGAGAATAGAAAGCAGTAGTTTAGATTTTTGATGTCAAAAATATCGCACGACAAGGAATCCAAAAGAAATGAAGAGTTTCCTAAACAGTTACATAGCCCATCGTAGATAAATACAAACGTCTCCGTATCGATCAGCGAGACTCTAAGTAACCGGTCTGTGTCCCGTGACTCCTATGAACCTAGAGCTCCGATACCAACTTGTCACGACCCTAGTTCACCAATTGTGAACATGTCGTGATGGCACCCAGTCCCCAGGACTAGGTAAGCCTAACACGTTGCGGAAGATACAAGTTATAAACACTTAAATAAGAAACAACGGAAAATAGCATAAAAAGATATGTAATCCATGCCGCTTGGCACATACATCCGTCACACAATAAATAAAACACTACCAAGATCCGGAACCCCACGGTAACACAGACTAAAAGAGAAATACAACTGTGGCTCTATGTGTAAAGAGTATCTAAAAATGAAATGAAGAAAATGTCAACTAGTAATACTAGAATAGAAGGGAAGCCTCCGGATCCGCGGACGTAGCAGATCATACCTCGAGGTCTCCCCAAGCGCTGCTGAATCACCTGATATGAGCCTGTCCTGATGTACCTGGATCTCCACAACAAAAGTGTGCAAAAGAGTAGCATGAGTACACCACGGCGGTACTCGGTAAGTGCCAAGCCTAACCTCGATGGAGTAGTGACGAGGAAGGTCAGGGCCCTACTGAGAGAACAATAATATAATGATGATAACAATGATAAACAGTTTAAATGATAATAATTTCCGAAATAACAACAATAAGATGATTACTGCAACTGTCTACAATTAAGCTAACAACAAATAACCAACTCAATAAAACAAATCCAGGACTCGTGGGAATTGAACCCACAGTCCCATTCTCAGTACCTCTGGGTCTCCGGGAATCGAACCCGCAGCCCATGTCTCAATAATATCTCAATAACTCAGGATCTCCGGAATCGAACCCGCAGTCCCTACCAATAACTCAGGATCTCGGGAATCAAACCCGTAGTCCCTACCACTAACTTAGGATCTCGGGAATCAAACCCGTAGTCCACATCTCAATAAATCTCAGGATCTCCGGGAATCGAACCCGCAGTCCATATTTCCATAAATCATCAGGATCTCCGGGAATCGAACCCGCAGTCCACATTTCAATAAATCTCAGGATCTCCCGGAATCGAACCCGCAGTCCACATTTCAATAAATCTCAGGATCTCCGGGAATCGAACCCGCAGTCCACATTTCAATAAATCTCGGGATCTCCGGGAATCGAACCCGCAGTCCACAACCACAGCAAGTAAAGGAATACACAGAGAGAAGTATAATATGCTTAATGATACTTCGCCGATAAACAGCGCCAACGATTACCAAGAAAACTCAAGTAAGACAATTAGGCAACTAGACAGTTAGATTCTATCTAATCATGCTTTTCTAACTACTACCGGGTAGGAATATCGAATTTAACAGCTAAAAACAGGAATATCACTCATTGAACATTTTGAGTAAAGTATATGTTCAATAACCAGCGCATGTACACGCCCGTCACCTCGCGTACAAGGCATTTAAAGTATCACATAATATCCTAGGGGTGAAAGTCCCCCACACGAAGTTAGACAAGCCACTTACCTCGACTCCGGTACAAAACCGCTATGAAACAACTCTCTTGCCGCGAATGTCGGCCTCCACAAGTGTAGAATCTGATAAAAATCAATAGAATCACATCAAAATAGGCCAATTGGGCATTACCTCAAAATAACTCAAAATACACCAAAACCCACAAGTTGCCAAAACCCGACTTTCGGTACGCTTATCGAAAAATCACGAAAGTTATATTTTCGGAACCCTTGTCTCAATACGAGTCTAAGCATATAAAGTTTATCAAATTCGGACTCCATTTGCCCACTCAAAACCTTGATTTTCTAAAGTTCAAGCCTAGGGTTAAATCTTCCATGAATCACCCCAAATTCCTCCATTTTCATGATATAATTGCATAATATTATCAATACTAATTATAGTTTAAGTCCTTAGTTGATTACCCGATGATTCCCTTTGAATTTCTCTTCAAAATCGCCCAAATCGCCCAAATCGCCTACCCAAATGTGTGAAATGTTTCTGAAATTTTCTAACTTCTGATATAATTAACTCACTGCGATTTTCGCTTCTGCGGATAAACTTCCGCTCCTACGAGCCCGTATCCGCGACCAACCGGTCGCTCCTGCGAAAACTCCCGCTTCTGCGCACCAGAGTCCTCTTCTGCGCACTCGCCTAGGCGATCACTCCTCCGCGATTGGACAACCGCTCCTGCGAGAATTTCCGCTTCTGCGCACCAGATTCTGTTTCTGCGGACCCGCCGAGGCGATAAATCCTCCGCTCCTGCGGATTCCCCTAATCCGCCTCTAGACCGCTTCTGCGTAACACCTTTCGCACCAGCGACACCGCCTCACCGGAACAATACCCGCTTCGGCGAGCACAAGCGCTTCTGCACTCCTCAGTCCGCTTCCGCGGGCTCGCCTCCGCGCCCATATTTCCGCAGGGGCGAAAATGACAGAACCAGAATACTTCAACTTGCAATTTCCATGTTTTCTTCCGTTTAACCATACGAAAACACCCCAAGGCCCCCGGGACTCCAACGAAAACCACCAACATACTCCAAAACATGATACGAACTTATTCCAATCATAAAAACACGTCTAACAACATCAAAACCCATAATTCACATCGAATTCAAGCCTAAATTTCTTAAAACTTTCCGAATTGCACATTCGATCTAAAACCCGACCAAACGACGTCCGAATGACCCGAAACTTTGCGGACATATCCAAATTCACATAACGAAGCTACAGAAATTGTCCGGAATTCCATTCCGACCCCCGGATCAAAATCTCACCTATCGTTCGGATTCGCCAAAATTTCAACCTTCGGCATTTCAAGCCTAATTGAGCTACGGACCTCCAAAATACATTCCGAATGCGCTCCCAACCCCGAAATCACCCAACGGAGCTAATGGAACCATCAGATTTCCGTTCCGAGATCGTCTTAACACTGTTCCGGCTACGGACCATTTTCTAGCTTTAAAGCTCTCATTTAGGGACTAAGTGTCCCAAAATGGTCCAAATTTCAGAACCGACACTCCCGGCAAACCACAATAGCAGAAAGAACTTAGGGGAATAGTTAAATTGGGGATTGGGGCGTAATTTTCTAGAACGACCGGTCGGGTCGTTACAAGTAACTAACATGTCAATATGATAAGACAATGATACCGATCCTGGCGGGATCCAATAACTGGCTCACGGCCCACAAGTATACTCAACCACCCAAGAAGGGGTTCAACGGCTCAAGAGTAGCCAATATCACAGTATAATATGCAACCATCCGAGAAGGAGGTTCGACGGCTCATGAATAGCCTAATATCATAACACAATATCAGCAAGTCGGACTAAGCCATAGTCCCCAATCACAATCGACCCCGCACTCACATGAGAGTACGTGTCTCGCTACTATACAGCGTCACAAAGTGGTATACCGGGGTTTCGAACTCGCTGGTCATCACCCACATCTATTACTCACCTCAATACGGCACGACGACTACTCCGCAATGCCCTTTCAACGAGAATCAAGGTCCGCACGCATAGAATCGGCTCAAATACAGTAGAAACACAACAAATTAGGCCAATGGAACGACACCCAATCAATACAACTCAATTTACATCAAAATTCCCAAAGTTGTCAAAACCCGACTTTTGGTACGCTTCTCAAAAAATTACAAAAGTCAAATATTCGGAACCCTCATCTCAATACGAGTCTAAGCATATCAATTTTACCAAATTCGGACTGTATTTGCCCATTCAAAACCTTGATTTTCTAAAGTTCAAGCCTAGGGTTAAATCTTCCATGAATCACCCCAAATTCCTCCATTTTCATGATATAATTGCATAATATTATCAATACTAATCATAGTTTAAGTCCATAGTTGATTACCCGATGATTTCCCTTGAGTTTCTCTTCAAAATTGCCCAAATCGCCTCTAAAGCCGAGACCCAAATGTGTGAAATGTTTCTGAAATTTTCTAACTTCTGATATCCAAAATCACATAACGAAGCTACAGGAATTGTCGGAATTCCATTCCGACCCCCGGATCAAATTCTCAAATACCGTTCGGATTTCGCCAAAATTCAACCTTAGCCAATTCAAGCCTATTTCTACACCGGACCTCCAAATTCAATTCCGATTGCTCCCCTAAGTCACAAATCACCTCCCGGAACTAACCGAATCATCAGAATCCGATTCCGAGCCCTCTAACTAAATAGTCAACTCTGGGTTGACTTTCCATATTCAAGTTTCCTTCAAAAAGGCTATATGCCTCATTTTCAATCCAAATTCACTCCTAACTTACCCGATAGACTCTAACACTGATATAAAAGCATAAAACATGTAATTACAACATAACGGGGTGGTAATTCCCGTGACGACGGGCCGGGTCGTCACAATTAGTTTCCATTCTAATTCTGAGATTATATCTATAAGTTGTTCTAATCTATTATTATTGTTTTTAGAGATTTTTAAGTAATTAAATTCACAATATAAACCATATAATTCATTTTTAATTCTATCTGCTTCTTTTAATCTATTAATCTTATTATTACTATTTTCACTTCTACTATTTTTGGTTCTAGCTCTGATACCAAATTGGGGGTTGGGGTCGGGTATAGCTCCGATTAGCTCTATTATAGGTTGTTTAGATTGATTAGTTACTAACTGTGTTGGTAATTGATTAGATTTTTGATTCATTGCTGGTTAAATGCTAAATTATAATTTTCTTTAGCTAAAGTTTTTAATAAAAGTAATTTTTCTATATTTTTATTTAGTGACTCTATGTGTGTGATTTTCTTAGTTTGCATATAATTATCTAAGTCATTTTTCATATTTTGTTCGGTTTTAGCTATTTCAAGCATAGTTTCTGTCAAATAACTTAAATATTCGTAATTTATCATATCTTAGTCTGTTTCGGGTCCTGAGTCCCATGTATTTGTGTAGTCATAATTATATAATCTTTCTAGTTCGTCATTATTATAGGCTTCTTCTAGTTCTTCTAGTTCTTCACTCCATTCTTGGTTAATTATTTCTGTTAAAACTAGATTTTCATATTCTTGGATTTGATTCCATATATTTTTTCTAATTTCAGGTTCGTTTATCTTTCTAAGTGCATAAAAGATTAATATCTTATATTTATCTGCCATTTCATCTAGTAGGTATGTTATCATTATTTCATGTATTGCTAATGTTCTTATGGTATTCCTTCTAATCCTCTTACTTTTACTATCATATTCATCATATAATAATAAGATATAAAAAACAATTTTTCTGGTTACTACCATGGCCCTTTGCTCTAATCATTTACCCTAGCAATGTCCTCAACTACGGTACTCCCCTAAACGGCATCTCCTCGCCTCACCGGTTTCCCATTAGGAGTGACTTAGCCTAGGTTACTACTTAAAGCATACTTCCATGGCAAACTTACTCAAATTGTTTTTTATAGCTTATTATTATATGATGAATATGATAGTAAAAGTAAGAGGATTAGAAGGAATACCATAAGAACATTAGCAATACATGAAATAATGATAACATACCTACTAGATGAAATGGCAGATAAATATAAGATATTAATCTTTTATGCACTTAGAAAGATAAACGAACCTGAAATTAGAAAAAATATATGGAATCAAATCCAAGAATATGAAAATCTAGTTTTAACAGAAATAATTAACCAAGAATAGAGTGAAGAACTAGAAGAACTAGAAGAAGCCTAGTTTGCATATAATTATCTAAGTCATTTTTCATATTTTGTTCGGTTTTAGCTATTTCAAGCATAGTTTCTGTCCAATAACTTAAATATTCATAATTTATCATATCTTAGTCTGTTTCGGGTCCTGAGTCCCATGTATTTGTGTAGTCATAATTATATAATCTTTCTACTTCGTCATTATTATAGGCTTCTTCTAGTTCTTCTAGTTCTTCACTTCATTCTTGGTCAATTATTTCTGTTAAAACTAGATTTTCATATTCTTGGATTTGATTCCATATATTTTTTCTAATTTCAGGTTCGTTTATCTTTCTAAGTGCATAAAAGATTAATATCTTATATTTATCTGTCATTTCATCTAGTAGGTATGTTATCATTATTTCATGTATTGCTAATGTTCTTATGGTATTCCTTCTAATACTCTTACTTTTACTATCATATTCATCATATAATAATAAGATATAAAAAACAATTTTTCTGGTCACTACCATGGCCCTTTGCTCTAATCATTTACCCTAGCAATGTCCTCAACTGCAGTACTTCCATAAACGGCATCTCCTCGCCTCACCGGTTTCCCATTAGGAGTGACTTAGTGTCACGACCCTAGTTCAACAATCGTGAACATGTCATGAGGGGACCCAGTCCCCATGACTAGGTAAGTCTAACACGTTGCGGAATATACAAGTTTATGAATATTAAATAATAAATAACGGAAAAATAATATAAAAAGGAAATGTAATTTGTGTCGCTTGGCACATACACCCGTCAAACACTATGTATAAAACACCATCAAGACCCGGAATCCCACGGGCAACACAGACTAAAAGAGAGTATACAACCGTAGCTCTATGTGTAAAGAGTATCTAACAACGAAATGAAGGAAAACATCTAATAATACTATCAGAATAGGAGGGCCTCCGGATCCGCGGACGTAGCAGATCATACCTCGAAGTCTCCAAATGTACTACTGAATCACCTAGTACGGGCCTGTCCTGATGTACCTGGATCTGCACAACAAAAGTGTGCAGAAGAGTAGCATGAGTACACCACGGCGGTACTCAGTAAGTGCCAAGCCTAACCTCGATGGAGTAGTGACGAGGAAGGTCAGGGCCCTACTGAGAGAAAACAATTACAAAATGATAATAACAATAATAAGCAGTTTAAATGATAATAATTCTTAAATAAAAACAATAAAATGATTACTGCAACCATCTACAATTAAGCTAACAACAAGTAACAATATCAATTAACAAGTCCAGGACCTGTGGGAATTGAACTTTGTCACGACCCAAAACCGGTCGTGATGGCGCCCAACAATCAAGCTAGGCCAGCCAGATCAACAATTCAATTATAACAAAATACCAGTCCCCAAATGGACAACCCAAGAAGAATATATGAGTTTAAGAACTCCAATAATAATAATACTGAACAAAAGTACTGACACTCCCAAAGATCCGGAGTCACAAGTCTAGAGCCTCTAACAAACCCAACAGGAAATAGAGAGTACGATATAGAAGTACTCAAGTCTGAATACAAAATATAAAATAACAACTGGAATGAGAGGAGAAGCTAGGTTCTGCGAACGTAGGTAGCTACCTCAGCAACTCGATGTGACAATGTAAACGCTGGAGATGCCCGTCTACTGCTCCTGAGTACCTGAGTCTGCACACAAAAGGTGCAGGGAGTAGGGGTGAGTACTAAGTACTCAGTGAGTAACAAATATATATATGTAGTTGACAGTAAGAAATCCACAAAATACCACAATATGATGCTACACTACAGTCCGAATCTCCTACGAACTAGCAACAATAATACAATACAGCTACCACAGAGTAATTCAACAAATACAGATGCAATGCAATGCACATAACCGCTACGGCGTGTAGCCCGATCCAATTTAACGTCGACGGCGCTCACTCGGGGTGTGTACAGACTCCGGAGGGGCTCCTACAGCCCAAGCGCAATACTGCTGCGGCGTGCAGCCCGATCCTCATATCAACCACTGCGGCGTGCAGCCCGATCCCATACTCAGTCCACAATAAGCAATTAAGTCACAAAACAATTCATTTTCCTTAGTTCCAGTTCTCAATTCATAATTTATGAAAAAAAAATGCTTTAACTTTATTAAGTTTGTAAAAAAAATCCGGTGACTTAGCATTTCAAAAGTGTGATTACAATTCCCAGGACTGAGATCAGTGATTTAAGCAATTTTAGCTATCACACAAATATTGTCCTCTAAGGACGCTACAGATCGGCACAAGGCCCCAAACAAGGCTTACAGCCCACAATTATAGCAAATACAGTGTATTTCCAACACTAACATCATATTATTCATTCCCGGGATGGACCAAGTCTAAATCCCCAATCACAATCAATCCCGCACCTGCCACGGTGTGCGAGCCACGCCCTATTAGCGTCACAATGTGCTAAGCCGGGGTTTCGAACCCTCAGGCTACAATATACACAAACTACTCACCTCTATCCGGTCGTAGAATCGTCCGCGATGCCTTTTCCTTTGAATTTCGCTGCCTCGTGTGTAGAATCTAATCAAATAACAATAATTATATCAATTACGGTCAAAGAATCATAACCCACTTCAATTTATATGAAATTCGCATAATTACACTAAGTTGGTAAAACCCGACCCCGGGCCCCACTGCTCGGAAAATTTCGAAATTAGTACCAACGCGTTCCTTATCTCGCCACGAGTCCGTGCATATAAAATTTATCGAAATCGTAGTTCAAATGGCCTTCCAAATCCAAAAATCCCGTTTTCAATACTTAGGCCACATTTCTTCAAGATTTCAACCCAATTTCATGAAGATTGATGTTAATACTACCATAAATTGATGTTTTTGAGTCAAGAATCTTACCTCCGACGAATACCCGATGACTTCTCAGTGATTTCCTCGAGTTTTCTTCTCTCTAGGGCTCAAATGTGTGTTTTGGGTTAATGAACCCGTAGCTCTCTGTTTCTGGATTAAATTCACTGCCAGAACTGATCCTTCTACGCGATCGCGATCTTCTTCACGCGATCGCGATGCTCAAAATCTCGGCCTCACGCGATCGCGACATCCTTCACGTGATCGCGATGCACAATCACCCCTGCTTCACGCGATCGCGTCCTTCATTCCTGCGATCGCGTAGCACATTTCCCTTGGACCCATTTCTTCTTCTACGCGATCGCGTAGATAAGCATGCGATCGCGATGTACACCCGTTTAATTCTACGCGATCGCGACTGGTTACCCTACGATCGCGATGCCCTAGCCCCAGCTCCACGAGATCGCATCCCCCTCCCCGCGATCGCGGAGAGCAAATGTCTGCTGCGATTATGACAACAACCAGTTTCTCTCTTTTCTTCCATAAATGGTCCGTTTGGACCCCCGGATTCATCCCGAGACCCCCGGGACCCCAACGAAAACCACCAACATACTCCAAAACATGATACGAACTTGTTCCAACCATAAAAACACCATACTAAACATCAAAATCACCAATTACTCACGGATTCAAGCCTAAGTTTCTTCAAAACTCTCAAAACTAACATTCAATCCAAAACCCGATCAAACGATGTCCGAATGACCTGAAAATTTGCAGACATATCCAAAATCACATAACGAAGCTACAGAAATTGTCGGAATTCCATTCTGACCCCCGGATCAAAATATCACCTACCATCCGGTTTTCGCCAAAATTCAACATTCGCCAATTCAAGCTTAAAACTACACCGGACCTCCGAATTCAATTCCGATTGTTCTCCTAAGTCATAAATGATCCCCCGAAACTAGTCGAATCATCCGAATCCGGTTCCGAGCACTCTAACTCAATAGTCAACTCTTGGTTGACTTTTCATATTCAAGCTTTCTTCAAACATGCTATTTGTTTCATTTTCAATCCAAATCACTCCTAACTCACCCGATATACTCTAATACTGTTTTAAAAGCATAATATATGTAAATGCAAGATAACGGGGTGGTAATTCCCGTAACGACGGGCCGGGTCGTTACATTCTCCCTAACTTAAACAAACGCTCGTCCGCGAGCGGGTTAAGAAACATACCCGGAGCATCAAACAAGTGTGGATATCTGCTCCGCATCTCCTGCTCGGTCTCCCAAGTTGCTTCCTCCACGGGACGACCTCTCCACTGCACTTTCACTGAAGCTATATCCTTAGATCTCAGCTTACGAACCCTGTCGACCCAAAATGGCTACTGGTTCCACATCATAAGTCAAATCCTCATCTAGCTGTATCGTACCGAAGTCCAACACATGAGACGGGTCTCCGACATACTTCCGGAGCATAGATACATGGAACACCGGGTGAACTCCCGACAAACTGGGTGGCAAAGCAAGCATATAAGCCACCTCCCCAACTTTCCTAAGCACCTCAAAAGGTCCAATAAACCTCGGGCTCAACTTCCCTTTCTTTCCAAACCTCATAACACCCTTCATAGGCGAAACCTTCAGCAACACCTTCTCACCTACTGAATAAGACACATCTCGGACCTTCCGGTCCGCATAACTCTTCTCACGCGACTGAGCTGTGCGAAGTCTCTCCCTGAATCACCTTTACCTTGTCTAAGGCATCTTGGACTAACTCTGTCCCCAACAACCTAGCCTCGCCGGCTCGAACAAACCAACTGGAGACCTACACCGCCTCCCATATAAAGCTTCATACGGTGCCATCTGAATGCTGGACTGATAGCTATTATTGTAAGCAAACTCCGCCAAAGGCAAATAATCAGCCCATGAACCACCAAAATCAATGACACAAGCACGCAACATGTCCTCCAATATCTGAATAGTACGCTCAGACTGCCCATCCGTCTGTGGATGAAATGCTGTGCTCAACTCTACCTGTGAACCCAACTCTCGCTGAAATGTCCTCCAGAACTGAGATGTGAACTGGGTACCTCTGTCCGATATAATGGAAATGGGAACTCCATGCAATCTCACTATCTCACGGATGAATATCTCTGCCAACCGCTCTGAGGTATAGGTAGTACACACTGGGATGAAGTGAGCTGACTTGGTCAACCTATCCACCACCACCCAAACTGAATCAAACTTCCTCGCCGTCCGAGGGAGTCCACTAACAAAGTCCATAGTAATCCTTTCCCACTTCCACTCAGGAATATCAATACGCTGGAATACACCACCAGGTCTCTGATGCTCATACTTGACCTGCTGACAGTTTAGACATCGAGCCACATGGCTCAGAATATCTTTCTTCATCTTTCTCCACCAGTAATGCTGCTTCAAGTCCTGATACATCTTCGCGGCTCCTGGATGAATAGACTACCGCGAACTGTGGGCCTCCTCCAATATCAACTCACGAAGGCCATCAACATTGGGCATACATATCCGGCCCTGCATCCGCAATACACCATCAATATCAATAGTGACATCTCTGGCATCATCATGCTGAACTCTGTCTTTAAGGACAAGTAAGTGTGGATCATCATACTGGCGCTCTCGAATACGATCATATAAAGAAGAACGAGCTACTACACAAGCCATCACCCGATTGGGCTCAGAAATATCCAGCCTTACCATCCGATTAGCTAACGCCTGAACATCAACTGCTAGGGGTCTCTCCCCAACTGGAATATACGCCAAACTGCCCATACTAATAGCCTTCCCGCTCAATGCATCAGCCACTACATTGGCTTTCCCGGGATGGTACAAGATAGTAATATCATAGTCTTTAAGCAACTCAAGCCATCTCCGCTGCCTCAAATTTAGATCTTTTTGCTTAAACAAATGCTGAAGGCTGCGGTGGTCCGTATATACATCACAAGATACACCATATAGATAATGCCTCCAAATCTTCAAGGCATGAACAATAGCAGCTAACTCCAAATCATGAACAGGGTAGTTCTTCTCGTGGGGTTTTAGCTGACGAGAAGCATATGAAATAACTCTACCCTCCTGCATCAACACACAACCGAGTCCAACTCTAGAAGCATCACAATACACCGTATATGACCCTGAAGCTGATGGTAACACAAGTACCGGAGCGGTGGTCAAAGCCTCCTTGAGCTTCTGAAAGCTCTCCTCACATTCATCAGACCACACAAATGGGGCATTCTTCTGTGTCAGCTTAGTCAACGGTGAAGCAATAGATGAGAAATCCTGAACAAACCGGCGATAATAGCCTGCCAAGCCGAGAAAACTCCGAATCTCCGTAGCTGAGGAAGGTCTGGGCCAATTCTGCACTGCCTCGACCTTCTGTGGATCAACCCGAATACCATCACTGGACACTACATGTCCCAGAAAACCCACAGTATCAAGCCAGAACTCACACTTAGTGAATTTCGCATAGAGCTTCTCTTCTCTCAATCTCTGCAATGCCACTCTCAGATGCTGTGCATGCTCCTCCCGGCTGCGTGAATATACCAGAATATCATCAATAAACACAATCACAAAAGAATCAAGGTACGGCCGAAATACACTATTCATCAAGTGCATGAATGCAACTGGGGCATTAGTTAGCCCGAAAGACATCACCAGGAACTCGTAGTGCCCATATCGCGTCCTGAACGCTGTCTTCATAATATCCGAGTCCCTGATCTTCAACTGATGATAGCCCGATCGAAGATCAATCTTAGAAAATACACTAGCTCCCTGGAGCTGATCAAATAGGTCCTCAATACGAGGCAATGGGTATTTATTCTTCACTGTTACCTTGTTCAGCTGCCTGTAATCAATGCACATTCTCATTGTGCCATCTTTCTTCTTTACGAACAACACCGATGCACCCCAAGGTGACACACTCGGACGAATGAAACCCTTATCTAAGAGTTCCTGGAGCTGTTCTTTCAATTCTTTTAACTCTGCTGGTGCCATGCGATAGGGAGGAATAGAAATGGGCTGAGTGCCCGGCACCAAATCAATACCAAAGTCAATATCTCTGTCAGGCGGCATGCCTGGTAGGTCTGCTGGAAATACATCCGGAAACTCCCTTACAATGGGGACCAAATCAAGACTGGGTGTCTCAGCCTTAACCTTTCTAATGAAGGCCAAATAAGATAAACAACCCTTGCCAATCATTCGTTGAGCCTTTATATAAGAAATCACCCCTGTCGGACACATAATCAGTCAAGCCACGCCACTCGATCCTCGGATTACCTGGAATAGCTAGTGTGACTGTTTTGGCATGACAGTCCAGAATCGCATGATAAGGAGATAGCCAATCCATGCCTAGGATAACATCGAAATCTACCATGCCCAATAGTAATAGATCAACTCGGGTCTCCAGACCCCCAATAGTAATAATACAGGATCGATATACCTGATCCACAACAACAGTATCCCCCACTGGGGTAGACACATGTACGGGCAAAGCAAGAATACCACGGGTCATACCCAAATGATGTGAAAAATAAGTAGAGACATAAGAATAGGTGGATCCGGGATCAAATAATACAGAAGCATCCATGTGGCAGACTGAGATAATACCTGAAATAACCGCATCCGAAGCACTAGCATCCTTCCTGTCCGGAAGAGCATAGAAACGAGCCTGGCCTCCACCAGTACGATCCTCACCCCTAGGGCGACCTCTGGATACCTGGCCACCAGTCCTAGCTGACTGTGCTGGCGCTGAAGAAACAGGAGTAGAAGACGAAGGCTGATCCCTCCGCTGAGACCGCTTACGCAGCCACTGAGGACACTCTCTCCTGATATGGCCCAAATCACCGCACTCAAAACAACGGCCTGAAGATGGAAGAAGGGGCTGCTGAGGACCCCTCGCTACCGATGAATCCTGTGCTGAGGAAACAGGAGCAGAGCTCTGAGCTGGAAGAGCACTCAGTGCAGGCTGACTCTGCTGGCGGCTCTGCTGACCCTGATAACCCTGCTGGCCTTGACGACCACGATCTGATGAAACCCCACTGGACTCCGTACGTCCAGACTGATGAGACCCGAAAGAGCGACCTCTGCTATGCTGAAATTGGCCCCTAGACGGAGCACCACTGTAACTGCCAGCACCACGAGGCCTCTTAGCCTCTCTCTCCTCTCGCTCTCTGCGGCGATCTGTCTCAATGTGACGGGCAGCATCAACCACCTCCTCGAAGGTAACTGTCGAAACTCTCTCCCTGGTCATCAATATGCGGATGGGATAAATTAGGCTATCGATAAATCTCCGAATCCTCTCTCTGTCTGTAGGAACCATCCACATGGCATGACGGTCCAACTGTGTGAATCTCATCTCGTAATGATTAACCGTCATCTCTCCCTGCTTCAACCACTCGAACTGACATCGCAGCTCCTCTCTCTGAGACTGAGGCACGTACTTCTCCAAAAATACCGTGGAGAACTGCTGCCAAGTGAGGGGCACTGCCCCAACGGGCCTACGCCTCTCAAAATCCTCCCACCACTGAAATGCTGCACCTGTGAACTGAAAAGTGGTGAATGAAACACCGCTGGACTCTAGAATACCCGCGGTGCGAAGCATGCGCTGACATCTGTCAATAAAACCCTGGGCATCCTCGCCCTCAGCTCCACTGAATGTCGGAGGCTGTAGCCTCTCAAATCTCTCCAAACGACGCTGCTCATCGTCGGGCATAACCGGAACCATATATGCAGGAGCTGGTGCAACGGGTGCAACTGGCTGAACTGGCTCGGGTGTGTGAGCCACGGGGGTCTGATTCCCTCCCCCTGCCTGTGAAGAAGATACTGCAGCAGTAGCAGCAACTACCTGTGCCAAGCCTGTGCACACTGATAATATCTGAGCCAAGGTCTCCTGAAGACCCGGTATCACAATAGGCACTGCCGGTGCCTGAACTTGAGCTGCCGGAGCGTTCACCGCTGGAATCTGGTCCTGAGTCTGATCTGCTGGTGGGTCAGCAAGTGCTGGTGCTGGTGCTGCTGCCCTACCTCTACCACGACCACGGCCTCTGGGTGCCAATGGTGGTCGTCCGCCACGTCCGTTAGCTCGTGTTCTCGCCATCCGCGAGAGAATAGAATATGGAAAGATTTAATTTCATGATAACACAAATCGCACGATATGAATTCAAGAAAATGAGGTTTTTCCTAAAGTTTCGGTAGCCCTTCGAAGATAGATACGGACGTCTACGTACCGATCTGCGAAAGCCTACTAAACCGGCTCATGACTCGCGAGCCCTAATAACCTAGAGCTCTGATACCAACTTGTCACGACCCAAAACCGGTCGTGATGGCGCCCAACAATCAAGCTAGGCCAGCCAGATCAACAATTCAATTATAACAAAATACCAGTCCCCAAATGGACAACCCAAGAAGAATATATGAGTTTAAGAACTCCAATAATAATAATACTGAACAAAAGTACTGACACTCCCAAAGATCCGGAGTCACAAGTCTAGAGCCTCTAAACAAACCCAACAGGAAATAGAGAGTACGATATAGAAGTACTCAAGTCTGAATACAAAATATAAAATAACAACTGGAATGAGAGGAGAAGCTAGGTTCTGCGAACGTAGGCAGCTACCTCAGCAACTCGATGTGACAATGTAAACGCCGGAGATGCCCGTCTACTGCTCCTGAGTACCTGAGTCTGCACACAAAAGGTGCAGGGAGTAGGGGTGAGTACTAAGTACTCAGTGAGTAATAAATATATAAAATAGCTTAAAGTAAGAAATCCACAAAATACCACAATATGATGCTACACTACAGTCCGAATCTCCTACGAACTAGCATCAACCGTACAATTCAGCTACCACAGAGTAATTCAACAAATACAGATGCAATGCAATGCACATAACCGCTACGGCGTGTAGCCCGATCCAATTTAACGTCGACGGCGCTCACCGGGGGTGTGTACAGACTCCGGAGGGGCTCCTACAGCCCAAGCGCAATACTGCTGCGGCGTGCAGCCCGATCCTCACATCAACCACTGCGGCGTGCAGCCCGATCCCATACTCAGTCCACAATAAGCAATTAAGTCACAAAACAATTCATTTTCCTTAGTTCCAGTTCTCAATTCATAATTTATGAAAAAAAAATGCTTTAACTTTATTAAGTTTGTAAAAAAAATCCGGTGACTTAGCATTTCAAAAGTGTGATTACAATTCCCAGGACTGAGATCAGTGATTTAAGCAATTTTAGCTATCACACAAATATTGTCCTCTAAGGACGCTACAGATCGGCACAAGGCCCCAAACAAGGCTTACAGCCCACAATTATAGCAAATACAGTGTATTTCCAACACTAACATCATATTATTCATTCCCGGGATGGACCGAGTCTAAATCCCCAATCACAATCAATCCCGCACCTGCCACGGTGTGCGAGCCACGCCCTATTAGCGTCACAATGTGCTAAGCCGGGGTTTCGAACCCTCAGGCTACAATATACACAAACTACTCACCTCTAGCCGGTCGTAGAATCGTCCGCGATGCCTTTTCCTTTGAATTTCGCTGCCTCGTGTGTAGAATCTAATCAAATAACAATAATTATATCAATTACGGGTCAAAGAATCATAACCCACTTCAATTTATATGAAATTCGCATAATTACACTAAGTTGGTAAAACCCGACCCCGGGCCCCACTGCTCGGAAAATTCCGAAATTAGTACCAACGCGTTCCTTATCTCGCCACGAGTCCGTGCATATAAAATTTATCAAAATCGGAGTTCAAATGGCCTTCCAAATCCAAAAATCCCGTTTTCAATACTTAGGCCACATTTCTTCAAGATTTCAACCCAATTTCATGAAGATTGATGTTAATACTACCATAAATTGATGTTTTTGAGTCAAGAATCTTACCTCCGACGAATACCCGATGACTTCTCAGTGATTTCCTCGAGTTTTCTTCTCTCTAGGGCTCAAATGTGTGTTTTGGGTTAATGAACCCGTAGCTCTCTGTTTCCGGATTAAATTCACTGCCAGAACTGATCCTTCTACGCGATCGCGATGCTCAAAATCTCGGCCTCACGCGATCGCGACATCCTTCACGTGATCGCGATGCACAATCACCCTGCTTCACGCGATCACGTCCTTCATTCCTGCGATCGCGTAGCACATTTCCCTTGGACCCATTTCTTCTTCTACGCGATCGCGTAGATAAGCATGCGATCGCGATGTACACCCGTTTAATTCTACGCGATCGCGACTGGTTACCCTGCGATCGCGATGCCCTAGCCCCAGCTCCACGCGATCGCATCCCCCTCCCCGCGATTGCGGAGAGCAAATGTCTGCTGCGTTTGTGACAGCAACCAGTTTCTCTCTTTTCTTCCATAAATGGTCCGTTTGGACCCCCGGATTCATCCCGAGACCCCCGGGACCCCAACGAAAACCACCAACATACTCCAAAACATGATACGAACTTGTTCCAACAATAAAAACACCATACTAAACATCAAAATCACCAATTACTCACGGATTCAAGCCTAAGTTTCTTCAAAACTCTCAAAACTAACATTCAATCCAAAACCCGATCAAACGATGTCCGAATGACCTGAAAATTTGCGGACATATCCAAAATCACATAACGAAGCTACAGAAATTGTCGGAATTCCATTCCGACCCCCGGATCAAAATATCACCTACCATCCCGTTTTCGCCAAAATTCAACATTCGCCAATTCAAGCTTAAAACTACACCGGACCTCCGAATTCAATTCCGATTGTTCTCCTAAGTCATAAATGATCCCCCGGAACTAGTCGAATCATCGGAATCCGGTTCCGAGCACTCTAACTCAATAGTCAACTCTTGGTTGACTTTTCATATTCAAGCTTTCTTCAAACATGCTATTTGTTTCATTTTCAATCCAAATCACTCCTAACTCACCCGATATACTCTAATACCGTTTTAAAAGCATAATATATGTAAATGCAAGATAACGGGGTGGTAATTCCCGTAACGACGGGCCGGGTCGTTACACATAGCCAACATTACAACCCTTAAAGACCTCTTGATCTATGATTGAATAACTCGATTAGTGGATAATATATCAATAGCTCAGGATCTCCGGGAATCAAACCCGCAGTCCCTACATATAACTCAGGATCTCCGAGAATCGAACCCGTAGTCCCTACCAATAACTCAGGATCTCCGGGAATCGAACCCGCGGTCCCTACCAATAACTCAGGATCTCCAGGAATTGAAACCGCAGTCCCTACCAATAACTCAGGATCTCCGGGAATCGAACCCGCAGTCTATATCTCAATAATATATCAATAACTCCGGGTCTCCGGGAATCAAACCCGCAGCCCTTGGATCTCCGGGAATTGAACCCGCAGTCCACCAACACAACAAATAAAGAAAACGCACAGAGAAAACATAATATGCTTAACTACAACTTCACCGAAAACTAGTGCCAACAATTATCAAGAAGTTTAAGTAAGACAATTTGGCAATTAGACAGATAAATCCTATCTAATCATGCTTCCCTAACGAATGCCAGGTAAATATCATAAATTAATCAACTAAGGACGGAGATATCACGAATTTGACGATTCAAGTAAAGTATGTGTTACAACAACCAGCGCACACTACTAGAAATTAGGCCTACGGGAACAGTTGTTTTAGTAACGGTTCTTAAACCGTTGCAATAGAATGGGTACGGTAACGGTTATAATCGTTACCATATAATTTGGCATACTTTAGACGCTAAACCGTTGCGGTTGACATTGCACCGTTACCATAGGTATTCTTTATCGGCACGGTTTGTGCAACTGTTCCAATAGAACTATTTATAGTAACGGAATTAAAAATTTTTGTTATATGGGAACGGGTATTTTGTTCCTCCACATTTTCCCCCTGGATTTTGCTAAACCCGCCAATACAATCTAATTTTCCTTTTATTTCTTATTTATTTTATTTTAGTAAATATAATGACCTAATGAAAATTTATTTCCAATACACAGTAGTCGTCTTCCACAGGCGCTCAGTTTTGGCAGCAAAGTTCAAAACCCAGCAACTCCATCGCTCATCGTCTTTGGCAACGAAGTTCCAAACCTATCAAGCCTTCACCTTCCTTAAATAACCAGCAAAATTAGTCTCAGATTCTTCAAATCACCCGCAAATTACCTAAATTCCCCAAATCCCCAAATTTATTTGTGAACCAAAGATCCCTAAAATTGCTAACTCAGAACTCCCAAAATTTCCTAATCCACAATGGTGTGGGAGCAAAAAGGAACTCTGATTCCCTGAATACTACATCACCGCTAACAAAGAACTATTTAAAACCCAACTCCATCAACACATAGCCCTTTTATCTCTCAAAATACCCCATGAGAACTGCAGGCTTTGCTCTTGCAGCAAATTTTTCACCTCTGGCCACCACAGTAGTGTAGCATAAACAGCTTATCACTCTTAAATATCCTAAGAGTGGAGATCTGCCATATAGCATTTCGTATGGACTTTTCCCTTTGATGGCTGAAGATTGGTGTTCTGCTGATTAGATAGACTGATTTCATGTTTTTTTCAATTATATTAGGAAGCAACTCCCCATTAACAGAAGGAAAAAACCCCTTTAAAGGGCTATTGAAAGGTAGTTTGTATTTTTTTGCCTGCATGCGCACAAGAACCCTTCAGTGCTTTAGTGATGCTACCTAGAACGTGACGTCTTAATTTTTCTTCTCTCTTGGTTTTGTGTTTCCTCTGCTTCGCATTCTGTATTTTATCGACTTTGTGATGATTTGATATATGTTTTCATGTTCCAATTCTATTTTCTTAGCTTTTTCATGTCTCAACTGAGAGCTGAATTAATTAACTATTATTGTTTCTGCCAATTGATTTTAATACATAATATTATTCGACGATTTAGATCCAACAATATTCTTTCCTATAGGTAAGTCAACCACTTACCAAGTCTTGTTGTCTTTTAATGCATATTAATCGCAATCAGGGTGTTTGACGATATTCCTTAAACAATCCGAATGTGATTTTTATAAAACATTCCACTTAGATGTTGCGTCCCAATTATTACTTTGTTTTTTTGAATTTTCATTGTCCCCTTCTGTGGAATTTCTTGTGCATAACTATTTGAACTTCAGCTTCACAAACTATGAAATTATTTCAGCTTCTTAACATTATTGAAATAGTTGTGCAACTGTGAACTAATGTCTCTTAACTCTAGGGAATACCAAGCAAAATTCATTATCCGGGGATAAATAGTCATTCTAAATGAGTATAATCAACCCGTTGGTCCTACTAAAGAGGTTGTAAAAGAGCTGGGAAGCTTCCTCGGCACATTGGCAAGGAATGGAACGTTTTGTCCTATTAATGTATTTAATTGGAGGAAACTAGACACAAAAGATGATATGTGGAAATATATCAAGGTATGAAGTTTTTAATGTCCAATATACATATACATGTATGATGTTTCTTATTTCTTACACTAACCTAATTGCACTAAATTTGTATGGAAAATATGACATTCCTGACGAGGCAAAACAATGGGTTTTTGACTCAGTTTTTAGTGGTTGGAGAAAGTATAAGAGTCAATTGAAGGCAACCCACTTCACAGCCTATGAGAATGATGAGCTTCGAATGGAGAATAGGCCAATAGGTGTTCTGGAATCTCACTTTAAGGATCTTCTTAAATATTGGAACTCTGATCCACACAAGGTAATTATATCCCGAATCTCTTGTCTTGTTTCAACATAATTATTTTTTGGTGCCCGAGTTAGAAGAATTATAATAGGCATAATTGTTGCGTGAAACGTGGTCTTGATGTGTAGATTAGTCGCTTTAATTTATTTATGTTGGAAGTGCACGAATGCACGAAGCATTCTGTTAGGAAGCGAATTGTGGTAATACATAAATTATGTTGTTGCTAAATTGCTCATTGTGGTAATACATGTTACTACGTTTCTACTTATAGGTTCACATTAGATCAAAGAAACCAAATTAAGGATACTATTCAACATGCAGTTTCAATTCTTAACATAACTACCTTAATTTCAAGAATCAAAATATTATTTGTTAAATATAGAGCTAGAATAAAACTGGTTTGACTCTCGTAATTCCAAATACATAACATAAATTGGGACAACTAGCGTTGTTTTACCAGGAGTTCCAGGAAGGTTTCTCTTCTTCTTAGCAAGAGGCTGCTGCTTATTCTGGTGTTGCTGGGATTGTGAACTGGACCCATTGCTAGTAGTAGTAATAGAGGAAATATTATTTGAAGTCTTCAAATGAGCTGCTTGATCTCCAGTGTTCCCTGAAGAGAAGCTGCCTTCTTCACTATAAGCACAAGATTGGAGCATCACATGACCTGTAGTCATAGTATTGCTACACCTAACGTTCCTAGCATACCTACAGCCATCCTATTCACCTCACTGCTCTAAGTGTAATATGGTGGGAAGAACCAGTATTAATTTTCTATGTTTCTAGAGTGAACAGTGTCAGAAATAGGGATATGTTTCAGTTCTAGTTTGAGTTTATGGTTTATGATCTTCATTAAGCTATAGCATACATGTTTCTTAGCTTTAGTCTTGTGGAAGACAATGAAATACTTTATCATTTTATATGTGATATGTTACCGAAATTATTTTACTAATGCTCAATCAAACGATCACCACTGGTAAAGTTTCTGGATACGAGCTAAATATTTTAACAGGTTCTCAGAAAGATGACATGAGTAAAGACTAACTGCAACTCAACATAAGCAGCTCATGTTATTATTATTATAAGGCAATAATATTGATGGTATCATACATGATTTTGCTAAATTATTCTTTAGCCAACCACAATTCTAATATTTTTGCACATTTGATTTCCCCTCTTTTACAAAGAGTCAAGAATCAGACCACTAGTAGTAGTAGCTTCTCTTTCCTTGAGAGACTGTAAAACTCAAGAACTTTTGTCAAAAATTTGAACTCTCCAGTTGTAATCCATTGATTCTTTTGCTTTGTCTTCTCCCATAATCGCTTCTGTTTCTAAAAAGCAAGTTGCTGAACTGTTATCATACTTGCTATGTCAGTGCCAGAGATGCTATCCAAACTTAGTTCTATTGGATCTTGCTAGTGTCTAATTTCCTGCTGGTTTGATATAAGTACTGTATTACTTGCTTCTCTATTTTCTGTATGTTGAATATGAGTTATGCTATATTTTCAAGCACAAGCACTTAATGGAATAATGATAATCTATGAAAAAAAGAACAGACACAGAATATTCAATCCAAAAAAATGGCTATATGAATATTCAATCCAAAAAAATGGCACTTCATGGAATAGTGTTTCCAATATGAATATTTCATTTACTATATTGCTTTCCTTAAAGCTGCTGTTAAGAAACAATGTAGCAGGAGCAATTAGTTGACTCGTATATTTGCAGAAAATATCCAAAAATAATACAGAGAATCGAAGTAAGCTGAAGTGTCCATACACTATTGGCAGAACACCTTTTGCTCTAATTCGCGAGGTTTGATATTTTATCTTTCTTATTTTTTTTTAAAAATTATGAACTTGCTAACTTTATATTGAAAAATTCTTATACTTGTTTTCATATAACTATGTTTTCATGTAACTTCAGCGTTTGAACCCAGATTTGCGACTTGATCCTGACATGTTAAGGCTCAGTGCCCATTCACCTGTACATGCTTCCTCTGCACAACAAGCTGTTGTTCAACTAAACAGTCGACCATCTGCTGGTAGTAATAATCTAGGTCAGTACGTACCAAATGTTATACATTTTCTTCTATTTCTTCTTAGAGCTTTAGTTGGACTGGTATCACTTGTACATCTTTTATCTCTACTATTTTCCTCCAGAGTTTCAGTCTTTCTGGTGAACTATATGTCAACTTCCCAATCTTGCCTTGAGTGCCTCATCTTTTAATGATGTAGATCTACTCTGCTTAGTCAAATTTTCTCCGGCAAATTCTGCACACTTTGGTTTGGTAAATGGAATAATTTACGACATTAGAATATTCTCAGTTATAAATCTAGTGAAAATGGATATAAGAGTCATGGATTAATGAATTTTACTATCAATTTGAGTTTTAATATGGCATGACATGTTAAACTTGTGATATTTATTTATCGAGTCAAATAATAATAGTTAGATGATTTTGTTGTCCTAAAAAAAGAATAATGACATTGGTGAGGTATCTATAACTTGAGTGAGGAAGAGACAAACCTCTTTTGGAGTTTGTTTGCCTCTAATTCTCCTGCCTTCAAATAAGAATACAGTTTGCTCTATATCCATACATTTTTGTCGCAATAAACCTTCTTAAGTTTCAACAGAAGTGTAGTTCCCTGAAGTTTGAAAAGTAGCTCACTTCCATCCTACAAAAAGGATAAACTTTAGACCCAGAGTCTAGAGATGGGTGGATATGTATTATCAACTAAGCAAAATTTGTATTGTCTCCTTTGGTTTATAAGCTTGAAAATATTGAAGTATGCACTGAAAAAGGCCAAGGATAGCTTTGTGATTGTAAACTGCCAATGGGCTTAAGGAAGTTACAGAAAATATTTGTAACAATCATGTTATTTGAGAAACATGTAATCAGTATGAAATAGCATTTATAGGTGTATGTGTAGTCCATTCGACACTATGAATTAGTTACTTAATTTTATTAAAACTAGCAACAAAGTCAGTTTTGTTTATAGTGTTCACTATGGCAAATAATATTGTTATTGCTGCTACACCACCACCACCACTTATATATACTGTATCTACTTTGGAAGAGAGTAATTTTTATCAAAAGTTTGATACTTCTGCGATTAAGATATTTTCAGTACCATCTTTAAGTGGGAAGGTTACATCCATTGCTGGAAGTTATGGATATAGATATATCAAAATTTGTGATTCTTCTTATGCATTATTCTTTACTTTTCCATCATATCTTGATAGTTTGAAAGTATTGGTCCTTGGTAATAATATTAGATTGTTATAATGTTGTCTATAGTTTGTTGGGATAAATAGGTTGGAATAATAAAAGGAGAACAAACATAGTTAAATGCTTGAGTACTCTTAGACCGGGTTCTTTTGAAGGGTATTAACTTTATTTATCCTCTTTTGTAGGTGGAGTAGATCAAGAAATGGGTGATGAAGCCGATGAAGAACTAGACCTTACTTGAGATGAATTATGAGTTGTTATCGATGAATGTTCTAGAAATCTTTTGTTACCAACATATTTTGAAACTTATTTACACTATTGAAATGAACTAAACTTATGCACTCGTAAGGTTGAACATTTGCTTTATGGATATTTTTGCTTGATAATAATTTTATATTATTAATAGTTTCGTTCTGCGATGTATTTAAATTTTAGTGTTATTATTATTTGTATAAATATTTATTTATAATAGGTGCTATATTTTGGTTTAACTAAACCGACACAATAACCTACCAGAACCGTTGCAATAGGACACTAATGGCGTTCGAGTAGGCAACATAAACCGTTGCCATAGGTGCAATATAAACCGTTGCCATAGGTCCAATAAACTGTTCCAAAAGGATCTACAAACCGTTCCAAACACAAATGTAACCGTTACGATAGCTTCAAGAAACCATTGCTATAGCCAAAATAACCGTAGCAGTAGCTTACATAGGTGTTTCTTTAAATAATATGGCAACGGTTAAAAACCGTTGTATAAACTGATATAGTAACGGTTTAAAGCCGTAACAATTGAAAAAAAAATCGTTCCAACATAGAAAGGGAAAACCGTTGCGATAGACGTACCTATTGGTACGATGATGAAAACCGTTACACGAACCGTTCCAATAGACCTATGGCTACGCCGGCTGATGTGACGGTTTGTAAACCGTTCCGAAATACCTATGGCAACGGTTTGGCAGTCTATTGGGACGGTTTTGTAACCGTTACCATAGACTAATTTTTTAGTAGTGGCATGTACACGCCCGTCACCTCGCGTACAAGGCATTTAAATTATCACATAATATCATAGGGGTGAAAGTTCCCCCACACGAGGTTAGACAAGCCACTTACCTCGACTCCGGTACAAAACCACTAAGAGACAACCCTCTTACCATGAATATCGACCTCCACAGGTGTAGTATCTGATAAAAATCAATAGAATTACATCAAAATAGGCCAATTGAGCATTACCCAATCGAAACAATTCAAAATACACCAAAACCCACAAGTTGCCAAAACCCGACTTTTGGTACGCTTCTCGAAAAATTTTGAAAGTTATATATTCGGGTTCCTTATCTCAACACGAGTCCGTGCATATAAAATTTATCAAAATTGGACTCCGTTTGCCCATTCAAATCAATTATTTTCTATAATTTAGGCCTAGGGCTAAAACCTTCCATTAATCCTCCATTAACAGTGAAATAATCACGGATTTCACGATAAACTAACGAATTAAGGCCAAGAAACTTACCCCCGATGATTTTCCGATGATATCCCAGCGATTCCCCGTCAATTTCTGTCCAAAAGCTCTCAAGTTGCTCAAAAAAATGGCGGAAAATGACCCAAAAATCGCGGATATACTGCCCAGAATTTTCGTTGGTACTGTTCACACGCGGACACTATTCATGCGCATGGGACATTGTTTACTGTTCACCCCGCGGTTACTGTTCACTATTCATAAAATGCAGCAGCTTTTTCAAAAAAATTGCAGCACAGCCATTTTGCACCAAAATGGTCCTAACTCCATCATACGAACTCGAAATTCGACGATTCCTTTTCCTATGGCTCCGTAATTTTGATATGGATCCAGTGGTTCAAAAAAAACTGAATTTGGATCTCATTTGCTCAGTCTAACATTAATTTCGCTCGTTAAACAATCAACTCACATTTCGCGTCAAAAACCCAATCGCGACTCGATGAAATTAAACCAAAATTTCCAGATCAGTCCTATAATTCATGATTTAAATTCTCGAAGTCTCGAAATCAAATTTGGATCTCTAGAACTAAAATTAGACCTTTGGATCATTACATTTATGCTCAAAACGGCAAAAATCTTCCAAAAATGACTCGTTGGGCATCCGAAACACATCCGAGACCCACGAGACCCCGACCAATAACACCAACCAGTCCCAAAACACATTATGGACTCGCCCGAGGCCTCAAATCACATCAAACAATGCAAAAATTATGAATTAACCTCCAATCCAAGCTTGATGAACTTTGAAGTTTCCAACTTATATTTCCGATGCCGAAACCTATCAAATCATGTCCGATTGACTTCAAATTTTGCACACAAGTCCAAAATGACATAACAGAGCTATAGAAATTTTCGGAATTTCATTCCAACCGTCGGATCAAAATTTCACCTATCAACCGGAATTCGCCAAAATACTAACTTTGCCAATTCAAGCTTAATTCTACACCGGTCATCACAAAAATATTCCGGACACACTCCTAAGTCCCAAATCACCTAACGAAGCTATCCGAACCATAAGATTTCCATTTCGAGTCCGATATCAAAATTTCCACTTCCGGTCAAATTTTCTCAAAAACCTTCAATTTTCTATCTATAGCCAAACGACTCCAAAATGACCTACGGACCTCCGAATTCACTTCCGATCGTGCTCCCAAATCCAAAATAAGCATACGGAGCTACTCCCAGTCTCGGAATCCCAAACGGATATCAATTACACTAAAATGCATTTTAAGCCACCGATGCAATTTCTTCTAAAATGCTATCTTCCATAATATGCGCCAAAACGCTCCCGGGTTATCCAAAACCCGATCCGGGCATACGCCCAAGTCCGAAATCATCATATGAACCTGTTGGAACCTTTAGATCCCAATTCCGAGGTCGTATACTCAAAATTTAAATCCTAGTTCATTTCTTCAATTTTAAGCTTCGGAAATGAGAATTTTCATTTAAATTTGACTCCAAACTTCTTGAATTTTAATTCTGACCATACACAAGTCAATATACCTGAGATGAAGCGGCTCATGGCCTCAAACTGCTGAATGACGCGCCGTAGCTCAAAACAACCGGTTGGGTCATTACAATCTCCCCCACTTAAACATACGTTCGTCCTCGAACGTGCTGAGAACTACACTGAAGTAGTCTGAAATCACTGGTTTAACATCTCATGCAACTTCCTGCGCTTCCACAACTCATTTGAGCACATTAGCTTGATAACTCTATAGATATACTCCTTTATTCGAGTAAATAAGCCATTAGACCCAATTCCAACATCCGGAATTTCCTGCCTAGCATGTTTCCATCATACGACCACCATATCATTCTTCACACGCTGTACCCATACATGACTGCATAACTTTGCTGAGGTCACACTTTCCATCACTTTACTCATGGGACCACAATAATACTCTTTAAATATAATAGTCGAAATTCCACAAATCTGATGCTCTCATTGCATCTCATGACCTACATAGGTCTTGCTCTAGCTTTTACAACACCGATACGACGGAAGAGATGTTCCGGAATTCATATTTAGTTGCCAAGTCAACAAATCATTCAGTCTATACTTTTGACAAGAACCATTACCTCATTCTGAACTAAACAATGGTCTTAGCCCTTTAATTTATTTCATATGCTCAGATGACACTGATCTTGAATTCAATGATCTCGCCTCAACCATTACGAACTGCTCAGGTGATAAGCCACCTCAGACATAATCAAAAGTCCTGCAAGATGACACAACGTGCCAATAGGCTACTAATTCGTACGTGATACAAAAGGAAGGCGAACACTAGAGAGAACTATTCAACTCTCACACTAACATGGACTTCCTCAGAAAAATAGGAAGCAGAACACATAAAAGCAATTATGGACACTGAAATAAACATCACACTGTTGCGGCGTGCAACCCGATCCCAACAATATACCCATAGCGGCGTGCCACCCGATCCAAACAATATAACCATGGCGGCGTGCCACCCGATCCAAACAATATAACCATAGCGGCGTGCCAACCGATCCAAACAGTAAAACCATGGTGGCGTGCCACCCGATCCCTGTATAAAACTCACACAAGGAGCCATACGTCGAGTTGAATAGCTCATCACATCAAAATGCTGAATATCGATCATAAGCTGTAACGACCCGGCCGGTTGTTTTAGAATATTTCGCCCCAATCCCTAATTTAACTGTTTCCCTAAGTTCATTTCTACTATTGTGGTTTGTTGGGAGAGTCGGTTCTGAAATTTGGAGTATTTTGGGACACTTAGTCCCTAAGTGGGAGCTTTAAGGTTAGAAAATGGTCCGTAACCGGAACAGTGTTAAGACGATCTCGGAACAGAAATTCGATGGTTCCATTAGCTCCGTTAGGTGATTTCGGGGTTGGGAGCGCGTTCGGAATGTATTTTGGAGGTCCGTAGCTCAATTAGGCTTGAAATGCCGAAGTTTGAAATTTTGGCGAATCCGAACAATAGGTGTGATTTTGATCCGGGGGCCGGAATGGAATTCCGACAATTTCTGTAGCTCTGTTATGTCATTTTGGACTTGTGTGCAAAATTTGAAGTCAATCGGACTTGATTTAATAGGTTTCGGCATCGAAAATAGAAGTTGGAAGTTCTAAAGTTCATAAAGCTTGGATTGGAGGTTGATTCATGATTTTAGCGTTGTTTGTTGTGATTTGAGGCCTCGAGCATGTCCGTAATATATTATGAGACTTGTTAGTATACTTTGTTGGGATCCCATGAGGCTCGGATAAATTTTGGAACAGTTTTTGGAAGATTTTTGCCGTTTTTAGCATAAATGTAATAATCCAAAGGTCTATTTTTAGTTCTAGAGATTCAAATTTGATTTCGAGACTTCGAGAATTTAGATAACGAATTATAGGACTGATCTGGAAATTTTGGTCTAATTTCATCAAGTCGCGATTGGGTTTTTGACGCGAAATGTGAATTAATTGTTTAACGAGCAAAATTGATGTTGCATTGAGTAAATGATATCCAAATTCAGTTTTGTTTGAACCACTGGATCCGTATCGAAATTACGGAGCCATAGGAAAAAGAATCGTCGAATTATGAGTTCGTATGATGGAATTAGAACCATTTTAGTGAAAAATGGTTGTGCTGCAATTTTTCCTTAAAAAGCTGCTACAATTATGAACAGTGAACAGTCCCGCGCGTGAACAGTAACCGCGTGTGACTGTTCACCCACGCGCATGAACAGTAATCGGGAAAAAAAAATCTGGACAGCTTATTAAAGACAAGCCATCAATTTTGGTGAGTTCCAATCTCGGATTTTGGGCAATTTTGAGCGAAAAATCACGGGAAAACGCTGGGAAATCATCGGGTATTCATCGGAGGTAAGTTTCTTGACTCAAAAACATCATTTTATGGTAGAATTAACATCAATCTTCATGAATTTGGGTAGAAATTGTGAAGGATTGTAGCCTTGAAATTGAAAACGAAAGTTTGGGGTTTGAAAGGCCAATCGAACTCCTATTTTGGAAAATTTTATATGTATGGACTCGTGGCGAGACGAGGATTCCTGGAAATATGAGTTTCGAAATTTTTTGAGATGTGGGCCCGGGGCTCGGGTTTTGCAAATTTTGTGATTTTTGATATTTTTTGAGTTGTTTTGATTGGGTAATGCCCAATTGGCCTATTTTGATGTGATTCTATTGTTTTTTATCAGATACTACACCTGTGGAGGCCGACATTCGCGGCAAGAGGGTTATTTCTTAGCGGTTTTGTACCGGAATTGAGGTAAGTGGCTTGTCTAACCTCGTGTGGGGGAACTTTCACCTCTAGGATATTATGTGATAGTTTAAATGCCTTGTACGCGAGGTGACGGGCGTGTACATGCGCTGGTTGTTGAACACATACTTTACTTAAAATATTCGATGAGTGATATTCCTGCTTTTAGCTGTTAATTCGATATTCTTATCCGGTAGTAGTTAGAAAAGCATGATTAGGTAGTATTTAACTGTCTAGTTGCCTAATTTTCTTACTTTAGCTTCTTGATAATTATTGGCACTATTTACCGGTGAAGTTATAGTTAAGCATATTATATTCTCTCTGTGTATTCCTTTAATTGCTGTGGTTGTGGACTGCGGGTTCAATTCCCGGAGATCCCAGGGCTGTGGGTTCGATTCCCAGAGACCCGGAGTGATATTGTTGTGGACTGCGGGTTCGATTCCTGGAGATCCTGAGATTTATTGAGATGTGGACTGCGGGTTCGATTCCCGGAGATCTTGAGATTTATTGAAATGTGGATTGCGGGTTCGATTCCCGGAGATCCTGAGATTTATTGAAATGTGGACTGCGGGTTCGATTCCCGGAGATCCTGAGATTTATTGAGATGTGGACTGCGGGTTCGATTCCCGGAGATCCTGAGATTTACTGAGACATGGGCTGCGGGTTCAATTCCCGGAGACCCATGGGTACTGTCAATGGGACTGTGGGTTCAATTCCCACAAGTCCTGGACTTGTTTTATTGAGTTGGTTACTTGTTGTTAGCTTAATTGTAGACGGTTGCAGTAATCATTTTATTATTGTTATTTCGGAATTATTATCATTTAAACCGCTTATTATTGTTATCATCATTATATTATTGTTTTCTCAGTAGGGCCCTGACCTTCCTCGTCTCTACTCCATCGAGGTTAGGCTTGGCACTTACTGAGTACCGCCGTGGTGTACTCATGCTACTCTTCTGCACACTTTTGTTGTGCAGATCCAGGTACATCAGGACAGGCTCATACTAGGTGATTCCGCAGCTTTCAGGGAGACCTCGAGGTATGATATGCTACGTCCGCGGATCCGGAGGCTTTCCTTCTATTCTGATAGTATTAGTTGACATTTTTCCTTCATTTTGTTGTTAGATACTCTTTACACATAGAGCCACAGTTGTATATTCTCTTTTAGTCTGTGTTACCCGTGAAATTCCGAATCTTGGTAGTGTTTTATACAGTGTGTTGACGGATGTATGTGCCAAGCGGCACGGATTACATATCTTTTTATGCTATTTTTCCGCTGTTTCTTATTTAAGTGTTCATAGCTTGTATATTCCGCAACAAGTTAGGCTTACCTAGTCGTGGGGACTGAATGCCATCACGACATGTTCACGATTGGTGAACTAGGGTCATGACATAAGCACACTAAGGTGCATGATATCAGACACAAGGAAACATATAGCGCTATACGCTACAAACTCAAGCACAACTGATGTGCGGTATATTATCTGAGTCTCGAGAGCCATCATGCTCATATAACATCACCGCTGAGCGGAACCTCAACACATAAAGAACTTACCAAGCCGTCTCACACTCATACGGCGCAATATATCTTTACATGAATTAACTAACCGTGAAATAAGACCGCGACTATCCCTCCATAAAGGGCGCATTGCTGGAAGAAACACAACCGGCCTGACGCAAGGCTCACTTCCACATTTAAATCTATCCACCAACCTTAAATCTATCCTGTCGTGCCAAGCTAAGTCAATAATATTTCACAGGTCTATAACCCAATAAGCAGAGTGCCCTCGAGGCATAAATTCTCAAATGGATGATATCACCAAAATCCTCATTATTGGTTTAAATTTCTAACCAATCAAGTGACTACATGTCACACCTATACAATCTTCTTGTGGGACAAGCTCCCACCATCTTCCAAATAATTAAACGGGCCTACATATTCAAACCACCGGCTGCACTAACAGTGAAAAGCGATCAGGAGTTCCTAACCGGGATGCAAAGCCTTTCCCACAGAACACTGATCTCAAGTGATACAGACGTTAATACCCATCTTACTCAAACACTGAAACTCCTTTCCTGCTCATCCGAGCTCTTTATATTACATTCATTGACCAAACAAAGACCTTGGTCCTTACTTCAAATTCCATACCACTCATTGTACCTCACGTGCCGATATACGATAGACACGATTTCCATCACAACTCTAGAACCGACGATAGGCTAATACTTCATCACATAAGACTTTCCATTTAACTCATTTCAGGAGAACTATAGCAACACACAGGCGAGTTCTCATAACCGTTGAATATGCCAATCTCTAAGTAGTGGTCCAAGCCACCATAACCCTTTCCAAGGTCCGCCTACTCATAACAGGCCCTAACAGAAGAATACTTAAGAATGCCATCAATCACTGTGGCCGACAAGCCTCAAATGCACCGCCACAATCACATGCATAACTCGATCACGTTGCATGAACCGATCATTGACATCAATATGCCAACTCAACTATGGCTAATCAATCTACTTCTTGTCACGACCCAAATGCGGTCGTGATGGCGCCCAACAATCAAGCTAGGCCAGCCAGACCAACAATTCAATTATCACAACGATATCGGTCCCAAATGGACATCCCAAGAAGAATATATGAGTTTAAGAACTCCAATAATAATAGAAATGAACAAAATACTGACACTCCCAAAGATCCGGAGTCACAAGTCTAGAGCCTCTAACAAAACCCAATAGGAATAGAGAGTACTATATAGAAGTACTCAAGTTTGAATACAAAATATAATATAACAACTGGAAATGAGAGGAGAAGAGGTTCTGCGAACGTAGGCAGCTACCTCAGCAACTCGATATGACACCGCAACCGCGGAAATGCCTATCTACTGCTCCTGAGTACCTGAGTCTGCACACAAAAGGTGCAGGGAGTAGGGTGAGTACTAAGTACTCAGTGAATAATAAATATATAAAAGCAGCTGAAATAAGAAATCCACAAAATACCACAATACGAAGCTACACTACAGTCCGAATCTCCTACGAACTAGCAGCAACAATACAATACAGCTACCACAGAGTAATTCAACAAATACGGATGCAATGCAATGCACATAACCGTTACGGCGTGTAGCCCGATCAAATTTAACGTCGACGACGCTCACCTGGGGGTGTGTACAGACTCGGAGGGGCTCCTGCAGCCCAAGCGCAATACTGCTGCGGCGTGCGGCCCGATCCTCATATCAACCACCGCGGCGTGCAGCCCGATCCCATGCTCAGTCCACAA